>CM062806.1:368592990-369192990 GCA_031772625.1 Pinus tabuliformis
ATGTTTCTCAAAAGAGAAAGTGATAGCGGGACTTTGTTGGGAAGAACCCAATGGTCTGTGGAGGGATCTTAGAAAGAGATTTTATGGGGACAAAGGGGAAATTAGACATGCTTCCATATTTTGTTATCAAAATGCTGAATAGACAGCTCTGTTCTTGCCATTATAAACTGTCTTTGTCAAGCTAACACATGAAGAAAATCAGGCTTCGACAACCCCTGTCTACCTACCCACCTTAGTACCTAGCATTTTTTTTTACTTCAGGGAGGGTGCACTTAGACTTGCAAATCCTCAATTGATCTTTTCTTTTTCTTTTCAAATGATTTGCTATATAAACTACCCTTATCACTTCCAAGGGCCCAGATTAAGCAGTCGGGCACCTTTGTTCTCTACCTAACTACTAATCTGCCAAGCTTGAACTGTTTGGACAGATTCTTTTCCTTTATTCTACAACATCAATTTAAACATGGCATGATCCAGATTACACTGTTGGATCACCCAACAATAAGTAGGACATCAACAAAAATGGTTTACAGATGTGTTTTTACACACAAATATGGGACCTTTGCATCATCAAAGGAGAACATATTTGGAATTTCCCCTGCCAATCATGATATATGATCTTCTGCGGCATAGTTGTAATCGATCTCGCTCCCGCAGATCTTCTGCGGCATTGCCGATCTTCTGCGGCATAGTTGTAATAGTTCTTCGGTGATATAGTTATAATGATAGATCTTTTGCTGCGTATGTCTTCAGTTCTTCGGTGATATAGATCTCGGTGATATAGATCTCCGGTGGTATAGATCTATCTCTTCAGTTCTTCGGTGATATAGATCTCGGTGATATAGTTCTTCGGTGATATAGATCTCGGTGATATATTTCTTCAGTTCTTTGCTGCGTATGTCTTCAGTTCTTCGGTGGTATAGATCTATCTCTTCAGTTCTTCGGTGATATAGATCTCGGTGATATAGTATCTCAGCTTAGTTTCGGTGGTATAGATCTTTTGCTTCGGTGATATAGATCTCCCTGAGCTGCGGCTTTCAGTATCTGCGGTTGAGTATCTCTTCAGATCTGCGGTTTCGATCTGGTGCAGATCTGCGTAAAATATGGCTCCGAGCTTCGCAAAAATAACTGGTGGCTCATCCGCCTCTGGAGGGCAATCTCCTGCCCATATCGTGAGTGAAGCCCCAGCTCCCACTATCCAAGTGGTCCAGGACTCACTCGATGAAGCTTTGAAGTTCTCCGAAAGTGCCCTAATTTGCCGGTTCAATGGTTTTTGGCCTCGGCTGATAGCACTCCACAATTGGATCTCGGAGGTATGGAAGCCTATCATTTCTGATGAAATTAATATCTACCCCTATGCTAGAGGTTTCTTTATAGTAGATTTTGAAAATCCGGAAAGCAGACAATGTATTCTAGATTCCGGCCCTTGGTTTTGGGAAAAATCAGGCCTATTCATGAAGCCATGGAACCCATCATTCAATCCCTCTACAGCAGTGATAACCTCAGCACCAGTTTGGGTGAGATTGCCAAGCCTACCCTTGCATCTCTGGAATCTCTCATCGCTAAAAGCCATCGGAAATGCAATTGGGAAATTTTACTGCAGGTGCCCAGAAACAGAAGAATATACCAGAACTACCTATGCACGCATCTGTGTGGAAATGGATTTCAGCGCCGGATTCCCAGCTGAAATAAACCTAACAAGTAAAGACTATGTGTGGAACCAGAAGCTTGATTATGAAAGTGTCCTCTTCAGATGTCGATCGTGCTTTGAGACGGGGCATCTAGCCAAAAATTGCCCAAAAGCCTCTGAGAAAAACTTTGCTAGAAAAAACCACCACAGATCTACATGGTGGGAAGGAGCACAAAAAGAACACTACACTGTCATCAAAGAAGACTACTCTAGAGAAAACTCTGAGTCACAAGAAATCAAGGAAGAAGGAAACAACTCTCAAAGAAAGCAAGGAGAAAGCCCGCCCCAACAAATCAACAGTTATGAAGATTTGAATACTGCAGAAAATAAATCTTCATTTAACAGCAAAGCAGATCTCCTAAACCAAACTTCTCTGACTATATATCGCGAAGCTAAGACACCAATGTCCCAAGAACCAGAAGAGATGAAGGAGATGCAAGACAAAGGAAGTTGGAAGACCGTAGAGAAAAGAAAGAAAGCTACAACACCAATCTCGCCAAGAAAGACGAGGAGCCAGACAAGTAAAAATTAAGAAAATTGTAGGTCCGATAGACCAATTTGGTCTCAGTGGACGTTAACCATCATCATCATCATCATCATCATCATGAAACCTATTGGTATAGGAGGCTAACGGTGGCTCCACTTGGGGATGGTTTTTCCATATGAAAGACCAAGAACAGCAGGTCAGAATGCCTTGGTCCTTGCCCTTTGCCAAAATCTGGAACTTTTGCTTTCTAGATGACCAAAACTGGAGCTTTGCAAGGCAAAACAAAAAATCTTGAAGTAGTACCTTTTCCCTTGATCATTCCCAAAATTTGCAAAACTGGAACTCTATTTGCCTGCTGAAAATAAACTACTAAAAACAACTATTAATGTACAAGGTAGCCTTGGGTTATATACATGGAAAGTAGTCAAAATAGTGCTTTAACATTCGGCCATTTACAGGGCCCTCTTCAACCTCAATGCCATCCAGATTTTTAAAAAAATATGTGTTGTTTCCTTGCACTGCTTGAATGACAAAGCGCCCTCTCCAGAGGGAATCAAATTTTCCATGCTTTCCCTTGTCCTCTCTTCTTGAATCCCATTTAAGCACTCTATTCCCAATGAAAAAATCCTCTGCTTTCGTCCTTTTTTCAAAGATTTTCTTGAGTTTCTCTTGTAAAACCTGAACTCTGTTGTACACTTGGTCTCTAGTTTGCTGCAAACAGATGGTTTGGTTAATTCTTATTTGTATATCATTGGGCTCAGCGAGAACTTCTTGAAGTAACTTGATGATAGGAACCCCTAGTGATGAGGTAAACTTGGCCTCCATACCATAAACCAACTCATATGGGTTGGTCCCAATAGATCTCTTGGTCGTCAATCTGTCTGCCCATAAGGCATTTACAAGCTTTTTGTGCCAATTTTTCTTGTTTTCCTCCAATATCTTCTTGATGATGTTAATAAGGCTCTTATTAGATGATTCAGCTAAACCATTGCCTTGAGGATAGTATGCTGTGGAGTGGCCCAAAGTGATATGAAACTTATGGCAAAAGTTGACCATTTTCTTGGATCTGAAGGCAACAGCATTGTCTGTAATGATCTTTTCAGGGCAACCAAATCTAGACAAAATATTAGTTTCAAGGAATTGAATGATAGTGGACTCATTTGCTTGTCTGCATGGAACAGCCTCAATCCACTTGGTAAAATAATTTGTGGCTGTTAAGATCCATTTGTGCTAACCTGAAGATGAAGGATGAATTTCCCCAATAAAATCTAAGCCCCATTGTTGAAAAGGCCTCTCTGTTGAAATGGGCTTAATGGGTAATGGTAGCAATTTTCTTCTGCCTTCAAATATCTGACGCTTATGACATGAAGTAAAAAATTTATTGACATCTGCAAATATAACAGGCCAATAGTAGCCAGCCCTTAATATCTTATCCACAGTAGATTTCCAATACAGATGTCCTCCACAATCCCCTGCATGAAAATCTCTCATAACATTGTCAGTTTGATTCACAGTTAAACAATTAAGCAATATACCTTCATGATTTTTCCACAATAAGGCATCATCTGCAACACAAAATTTAGATGCTTTCATTCTTAGAAATCTTCTTTTAGTTCTGGACAACCCTAGGGGAGCACAGGTTTTGCAATATATAACAAATATCAGCATACCAGGGGGATTGTTCAAAGGCTATATTGATCTCTGGAGTCGCCAGCTCCGGTTCATTGTCCAGTTCATTGATGTCTAAGGCTTGAAAGTTTGTTTCAGACATTAATTTCTCTAAACCTTGTCCTTTTATCAGCTTAGTGGGTTTTATCTCAATATCATACTCAAGAATGCTAGCAATCCACTTGCCTATTTTGCCTTCTAGCTGTTCTTGAGTCAATATGTCTTTCACAATAGCATTTGGCACATAAGCAGTGACATGAGAGTATAGAATATAAATTCTAAAATCTTTAACGGCCTTAACCAGGGCATATGCCTGCTTTTTCATGATCTGATACTTCAAGGGTGCATCTCTAAGGGCTCGGCTGAAAAAGGCAATGGGCTTCTCATTACCTTGCTCATCCTTCTGCAGTAAAACAACAGCGATAGTATGTTGGGAGGCAAAGGAGAAAATAATGAAGTCCCTATCAAATTGGGGGCTTGTGAGGACTGGGGTTTGAGTCAAGGCGGTCTTGATGCCCTCAAGGCCTCCAGCGTCCATTTCACTTTGGAATCTTTTTTCAACATGTGGTTTAGTAGCCTTATCAATTCTGCTAGGTTTGGGATAAATCTTCTTAAAAAGTTGATTTTTCCCAAAAAGGCTTGCAATTCTTTTATATTTCTCGGTTGTGTGACTTCTAGAATGGCTTGAATTCTATCCGGATCAATTCTAATTCCCTCTTTTGGAATAATATGACCTAGCAACTTACCCTCCTCTAGACCAAACAGAGACTTTTGGGATTTAAGGAAATGCCATATTTCCTACATGTCATAAATATTTGCCTTAGAAGTCTAAGGTGCTCTTGGTCTGATTTTGAAAAAGGGGTGAGGTTATCAAGGTAAACAACTAGGAAATCATTTATCTCCTTGGCAAAGGCAATATCCATTGCCCGTTGAAAGGTAGCTCCTGCATTTTTCAGTCCGAAAGGCATTTTGACATATTTAAATGTTCCCCATGGGGTTGTGAATGTTGTTTTATCCTGATCATCAAGGTGGACCAGGATTTGATTGAAGCCTTAAAACCCATCAAGGAATGAAATTCTTGAAGCCCCCACCACTCTTTGGAGGATGTGATCCATTTTGGGTAAGGGATAATTATCTTTGAGGGATACTTGATTCAAATTTCTTAAGTCAACACAAAGCCTAATTTCACTTGTTTCTTTCCTTGTAGGGACAAGATTAGAAACCCATTCTGAAAATCTAATGGGTGCTATAATACCTGCTTCAAACATTTTTTGTACCTCTTTCTCAGTTAAAGGAAGAAGAATCGGATTAATTCTCCTTAGTTTCTGCTTGAAAGGCTTTTGATTTGGTTTGAGAGGAATAGTATGTTGAATGACTGAAGTATCATAGGATTTTAAGTCCTCATAACTCCATGCAAACACATCTTGGAACTCTTTAAAGAGGTCAACATACTTCGGCTTCTGATCAGGGGGTAAAGACTTTGATAGTTTTATTATCTTGGGTTTTCCAATTGTTCCAATTTTGCATTCTTCAATGGCAGCATTTAGGGGCTGCATCTTTGGTTTCCTAGGAATATCATTCGAGTCAAAAATGTCTTCTAAAGGAGTCAGGCCTGTGGGTAAAAAATTGTCTTTTAATTTTATATCTTCAACCTCTGCTCCAGCTATTTCATCAAGATTGACTTGTTTAAGCTCTTGCACATTCTTGTTATCAAAGGTTGTTGGATGAAGTGTTTGGCTTGCTGTCTTAGCTGATATAGTTGTTTGACCTTGATTTCTTTGTTGTTGTGAGTCATTTACAGCATCAGCATCAATATTTAAACCTGAAAATTCTTGTTGCAAAGTTAAAAAGTTGTTTATCTGTGTATCATCTTCAATTACTTGCCAGTCTTTGACATTGTTTGGGACAGAAGGTCTGTCCTTTATCTCAGCTGTAAAACAATTGTTGGGTTCAAAGGGCAATTTGCAAGTGCTAGCAAACGTAGCTAGACTATGTGCATGAAGGTTGTGACTTCTGGAAATCTTGCTAAGTTGGAATTCAGTAAAAGTGTTGAGTATTTCAGTAGCAGCAGATCTGTATGCTCTCAGTCTGTTGTCATTAGTGACAAAACTGCCTTTCATTTGTTGGATAATGAGGTCAGAATCTCCCAGAATTGACACTTTTGTTGCCTTTAAGGATTTGATTAATTTGAGCCCTAGTAGGAGGGCTTCATACTCCACCATGTTGTTAGTGCATCTGAAATTTAGCCTATAGGCATGACCCTTTGCATGATTGTTTTGCATATTGTGGATCCATACCCCTGCTCCTGCTCCTAATCTGTTAACTGAGCCATCAAACTCAAGGTACCAAAGGATGCCTTGATCTTGGGCAGTGTTAGGAGATTCAGTTGAATTTGGAATGGACAATTGAGATTCTTGTTTTTTATGTGATTTATCTTCTAAAAAATTTTCAAGGTTTTGGGCAACTGAATGCTCAATTGTCAGTGTTTCTTGTTCCAGGACCAAAGGTTTATCATCAGCTATAGGGCAAGCATCATCATTAAACAGGATAAAAGAATCCATGTCAGAATGAATTGCATAAATAGGAACATTTTGGGGTTTATCCTCACTGCTCACCACATATTTCATCAATGTCTCCCTATACAGTCTCTTTGGTTGCCCAAAGACTGAAATAGTGGCATAGGACATGTATAATTGAAGAGATCCCTGGAGTTTGGCTCCCCAGGATCTTGATAATAGCATCCCATATTTAGGTGGGATATCAGCTACAACCACATCCATCAGGATGGTTTTGTTTGGGTATTGGACTAGAGAAACACACAAATCTTTGATTAGGCCCAAACATTTGACCTGGATGGAGTCAAATGAGAATAAGTCCTTGTATGGTCTTGTAATGTCCAAGTTTAGTTTCTCCATTACAGATTTAGGCATGAGGTTATGTGAGGCTCCTGAGTCAAACATTGCATTATGCAAAATCTTGTCATGGATGTGTAGACTGACATAAAAGGGTAAGACACCTGTATTTATTGTTTTTACATCAACTTCTGGTCCAAAAAGCAACTCAGGTGTGTCATCCAGTACATTAACATCATCTCTATTATCAGCCATTTTAAGCGACTTTTTAATTTGTTGTTTATAAACATCATGTTTGGCGAGTTCTGAGAGAGGAATGGTTATCTTCAATTTGGCAATCTCTGCCTCAAGATCAAAGGGTTTTTCAGATTGAATTTTGGTGTTATGAGTAACATCCTTTTCTTTTTCAACTGTGTTTTTAGTGAATTTGTCGTGATTATAAATTTCCTGTTGGAGTATTTTTGTTTTGGAAACTTTCTGAGGGGTATTATTAGGGTTGTCCTGTGGATCAGATGCTACTCATGGCTGCTTTTTTGCGGAAAATACCTCAGTCGCATCTTCTACTGTTACTTCTTGTGGGTCTGGATTTATTTTGTCAACTGATTCTACAAGGATAGCCTTTTCCTTTATCATCTTGGGTTGTTTGGTAACCTTTGTTTTGGTAGGTTGAGCGACATCTATGATCTTGCTTCTTAACTTATATTGCTTGTGAACTTCATAGACAGCTGTGTCATAGCCTTCCTTGAAGTCAAATGACTCCCCTGACTTGGTGTGAAACTGTTTGATATCATTATCCTCCTGGTCTTCGTGTGTTAGGAAAACCTGCTGCTCATCATTTAAGCCCATCAAGTTGATGTGAGTGTCATCTATTGGCTCATTTGATGTTGATGCTTCAGTAAAGTTTTCTTGGAAGGGAGGTCTTATGTCTTGCTCCAGGCCAGCCCTACCAGCACTTGTGTTCTGCGTTTTCCTAAAATTTGGGTTCCTTGTAGTATTGGACTGTTGCCCTTCCCATGAAGCTCTTCTCTCTACACTTTCTACTCTGTCTCCTAGTCTTTGCATGCCAATGATAATAGCATCAAGATTTTGCTCTAGGGCTGAGGGTTCTTCCTTAAAGGTGGTTCTTCTTTCCATTCTGGCCCTATTTCTTTTGGCAATTAGGTTGGCTTCTACACTAACAGCAACATTTTGCATGTCTGCAAGAGTTTGAGGGGCTCTTTCCTTTAGTTGGTAGGCCATATCTGGGTCAAATCCATCAGGGAATTTATACAAGGCAAGGTCGGGTGGAGGCCTTAAATTCTGTGGTATTGCATTGTAGACATTATTGAATCTTGCACAATATTCCAGGACAGTCTCCTGTGGGCCTCTTCTAATTGTGTCATACTCAGCTGGTATGTGCAAGGGGTCTTTCTTTTTCTCCCATCTGTTGGTAAAGAATTGATAAAGCTCATCAGGAGTAGTTATGGAATTTGAAGCAAGTGATATGAACCAAGTTCTTACATCACCTGTTAAACTTTGAACAAAAATTCTCATCCTCACACTATCATCATATATTTCATAACTCTCGAAATAGTCTTGCATTTTCTTGGTATGCTAAAGGGCTGTGGAAGAACCAGTGCTATCAAAATATGTGATTTTGGACTGGTAATCTTGAGGTAAAGCCCCAAGATTAGCAGGTAGTTGCAAGGGCGCATATCTATTAGCCATATTCACAGGAACAAAAGGAACAACAGGAACAAAGGGGACAACTGGAATAACAGGGATAATAGGAGTAACTGGAAAAGCAGTAACTGCTGCAGTGGTAGTGGTAGTATGTGCAGGAAATGGAGGTGTAAAAGGAGTACTTTGAGATGTGGATGATGAGCAAGGGGAAGCAGGGGATGAACGAAATAAAACCTTGACAGGAGTTGGAACACAGCTTGGGTTAACTATTTCGGGAGTATTGTCTGCAAAATCTTCTACTTGCTCTTGCTTCCTCAGGATCTTTGGGATCAGGTTCGGATTTTCAAAAGCAGCAGAAGGATTTGGATCTGGGTTGGACCTTGTATAAAGAGAATTCATTTTGGGAGCCAGCTTCCGAATATGTTTTGGTATTTTCTGGGAATGCTTTTAGGAGTAGCAAGGAACTGATCGAATTTTGAAACAGCTGTATAAAACTTAAGACTGAATAAAGATTGACTGACACAACTTTTATATACTCCTGCAAATGCAAAGCAAAAACAGTTTCCAAGGCTTTCTGGCTGTCATTCAGAATTTATATACAGTAATAGGGAGTAGGCAGTAGTTTTAAAAAATTCGTTTATGCTCCCCAGCGGAGTCGCCAATAATGTTATCACTCAGGTTGTTCCCTTTGACTCCTAAGGGAATACGGCCGAGGTAACCACAAACCAATCTTTGGATTGCAGGTCCTAGCCTACCTGCAATCAGAGAGGGCTCTCTCTTTCTGATTTAGCTTTGTTTTGGGAATTTTAGGCTAGCTATGAAACACTGAATTTTGTTTGAAGTTTGGTTGAATGATATCTTCTAAAGAGGGGCATGCAATATTCAGAGAGTTTTATTCCATTGGGCAATGGGAGTCTATGATTGTATGTTGCTTGGAGTATGTGATAAGGATAGTGTCACTGCAGAGCCAGACACGTATTCATGAAACAAACTTTAAATTTAAAGGAAAAACAGTCAGAACCCACACAATGAAAGGCAATGAAGATTTATTTCACTATGAAAATGAGAATAAAGGGTTGAATGCTATTCAAGAGCAATTAAGAATTCCTGAATAGATTTCACCATGGAAAAGTTAGAGTAAATGGGAGCATTTAAGAATTCCACATTTATAAGTAGTTCTAAAGAAAACATAATTAGCAACAAAGATTGAGTTTAGGGTACCTAAATGGACAAATCCTGAACTATTCATTTTCCTTACTGCTAAGAGTATTAAACATATAACATAGATGGTTTCTGTAAACAAAGAAAAGACAAAACATGGTTCAGAAGAAACTTATTGCATCATGAGATAACATGGGAATCCTGCAGTAGCCAGCAATCTCATCACAACATCTCCAAGCAAAGCCAAATTGAAAAGACCAACAGCTTCCTGTATTCAAATCTGAGAAGATACAACGGAGCTCTCCAGAATAAAATCAACAACCCCAAATAAGTTATGCGTGGGGGTATATATACAAAAGTGTTTCACAAAATATCTGAAAGATGAGTCATTAGCTCATAACTTTCTTGCCAACTTTTCAAAAATAGTAGATACAACAGTTATTTCCATGAAAATAGACAAACAACAGTTGTTCATTTCTGTCAGAGTTCTTTGACTTTGCAACCAACTGGGTCGGCCAAGTGCTTTGCATCCATTTTGAGGAATTTCGCCTTTTGCTGCTTTATCACGGCGTGACTGCTTTAGCCCCATCATCTGCACTCGTTTTTTTTGTGCCAAGTCACTATCCTTGTTATCCAGCTGCTCTTCCTATTGCTACCCAGGTAGATTGAACATGTGAGTCATTTGAAAATGCTGACTCGAAATTGATCAAAAAAGACTACAAACAAAATTTGATTTATTAGAGCAATGTTTCTATCATGCCTCTCCACCAATCTTCAATAGGCAATTGGTGTCTCTGTATTTTAATCAGAGTCTCATCAGCTTCAGTATATTTGTGGTAATTTGGAGGTGCTTCAAAAAGGTGCTTGATCTCATGCTCAATAAAAAACAAATTTTCTAACTTCTCATAGAGTGTCTGCCCAGATGGGGGCCCTGTTTCCTCTGAAATGCTTGCAGATGTTGTTATTTGATTTGTTGCAAAATTTTTGACCCTCCTGGCATAATGTTCATGTGATAATAATCTTCCTGCACTAGTTACCAGGCTGGGAAGACCTCTGTTATGCAATGTTGTGATTTTTGCAATAAATTCATTTACCTCTGTCTGCATTTCTTGACACCTTCTGTCCAATGTCTGCACATAATTCCTGAAGGTGAGCACCCCCTTTATTAGTAAAATGGTATCAGTCTTGTCTCTGATACCCATTCCTGCTAGCTGAAGGCCAGTGCGATTGTTAAGGACTTGAATCATTCTGTTGGCTATTTCAGGCATATTCCCTAAGGATGCCAGGGCTCTTTGATTTTCTGCTTTTGCCCTGCTTAGGAGATCCATTTGCTCATGGATAGTTTCAATGGACTGCCATTGGTCTGTAATGGATTGACCAATGTTGGCCCACATAATCTTCTTGACTTCACTTATAGTTTTATCCAGAGTAAGTTCTTTTTCTAACCCCTTTATCCTTTTTTCAAGAGCTCTTATCTCTCTTACCCTTTCAGCCAAATTCTGCTTGGATTTGTCATATTTTTCTTCAAGTTTGGCTAACTTTTCTTTAGCCTCTTTCAGTTCAGCCATCTGTACTTCTAGAGCTTCAAACTCCTTCATCATATTCTGCATGCTGAGGCTTGGTACCTGTTCTGATGTTGCTACCTGTGTTGTCACTTCCGATGCTGGTGCTGAGCCTGAAGGGCCTGCCTCTGAAGTTTGCCCAGAGGGAGGAGCTGGTGGCGTTATTATTTGAGGAGTATCCTCAATATTAATGATTGCTGGTGGTGGCTGAGGTGCTTGCTCTTCTTGCCTTTGCTTTAGGGTTGCCTCCAAAGCACCCTCTGTCTCTATCAGCCTCTTGTGTAGGGCTAAGAGCAAAGCAACCACATCTTCATCTTTCTTTTGCTGGGCAACACCTTCAGTCTGAGGGTGAAGGGTAGGTGATAGCTTAATTTGCTTTCTCAAAGCTGCTATGTCTTCATCCTTTTTCTTCATTAATGCTTACACACCCTTAGGGTCATTTGGATCATGTCCCAGCTCTATAATAATTTCTTCCAAGGGCTTGATTCTGTTGTCCTTGGCTTGAGATGAAGCCTTCTCTAATTCTAACTGGGCAGTAGTATTGTGCAGAGAATTCTACAATTTGTGTGCTAGTAGAGTTTTATCAGCCAATGTAGAATAGACCATTTCCCCTATTTGCTTGTGTAGCTCGATCTGGTCCATGGGGTGGATGTCTTTGGCAAACACTTCTAAGTTAGTTCTGATGTAGTCTGCTGCTGACTGAGGTTGCTGCATGGTAGGACTAAAATGACTGAGAATCATCTTTCCTTCTTGAATATCATAGGCTGACATGAGTCTCTCTTGATTGGTTGGTGCCATTCTGAGCAGCTGGTTATAGAGCTGGTATCTAACCGGCTCATTTCTTGCTTTTATGTCTGTGAACTGCTTTTTGATGCCTGATTTTGGTCTTGATTGTTGCCCTGAGGAGCTGACCTCCCCTCCTTGCTGTCTCTCTTGCTCCTTCTAAAAGGAGCTGGCTGATGCTTCTGCACTAGGAGGAACCATGCCCATAGTTTGTCTTTCAGGCATTTCCTCCTCAGAGAAAGGATTCAGTCTTTGCCCTTTCTCATTTGGCTGATTTGTTGAAGTAGTGAAAGGAGTTTCCTCTTGCCTATCTCTTTTCCTCATTCTTTCTTCATTTGCAGGTGTCTGTAAAACTGTAGTTTCAACTGTTACCTCCTCCCTTGGAGGGATTTGCTCTTGGGTTTGCTGCTCTATGGAGGCAGGTGCTTCAGCCATTTCTTCTTGCTGCTCTACTTGCTGCTCCAAATTGGGAAGTGACTCCTCTTGTTGTACTTCTTTGCCTTTAGCCAAGTTTGCTGCCTGACCAGTTGCTTTGGCAGACTGCTGGGGAGCAGTGGACGATGAAGCAGCTACTCCAAGATGCCTAGGAGCTGGTGAGGGAACCTGTCCAAAATATTCCAAGTCAACTGCTTTTTCTAAATTCTTAATTGCTCTTTCTGCTAATTCTTCTTTAGCATAATTCTCCACTAATGTGCCTTCTCTCCACTCTAGTTGGTTAGCATATTTTTCAATTTGAGGAATGCTAAAGTGGTCATAGCTGGCAAGCTTGTATTTAATTCTCCTAAGGCTAATGAAACGATTGGGATCATAAGGTGCCCAATAGAAACTTGTTTGCAGCAGGAAGCTCTTTAGGATCTTGTATGCCTCTCCCCAAGCCTCTTCCCTCTTATTAAATATGAATGGACCCAGTTGGTGCTTAATTTTCAGCTGTGCTTTCTTATTTTTGCTATGGAAATGTACCATGTCTGAATCGCCAAATTTCCAAAAGTATTCTAGGGCAAAAAGTCTGATGGGAACGTACTTTGGTAGTCTGTATGGGGCTAGCTCACAGCCATATACTCTGATTACTGTGTGGTCTTGGTAGAAGTACCAATCTCCAATGCTATAGTTCTTTGAAAGCTAGAGGATCTTCTGCATTTCATCGGTGAGTCTAGGAGGAGAACTCTGTAGCAGGGACAAGGCTAGATGAATGAACAAATCAATGAACTCACAGTAGTTGTATGGAGAGTAAACGATATGGTGACAGACTGGTGTCCAGAATATCACTAACCTCCTGTTTCCTTTTGCATCCAGCTTTTTAAGAAAAATTGGGAAACTATCAGGCTGATTGAATAATATCAAATGATATATGTATGATGTATATTTGAATACTCTCTCTCTCTCTCTCTCCAGATTCATGAATTGCTCATGAATTCTGTTAGTAATCAATGTGGCATAATCATACTGGACAACAGGGGGTTGTCCTGGAGTGAACATGGATAGCATTACCAAGATTGTTTCATCCACATACTCACTGGTATTGTAACCCAGGATGTAGGATATCATATCCACTAGCAGCCTCCCTGTTTCATTGAACCAAACATGTAGATAAGGAGGAGGTTGCTGGGGCTGGTAATCTGGCTGCATGAACAACTGGCCAATCCTTGTAACCTCTGAGCTGGGCAGTTTGGTACCTTGTTTGAGCAGAAAATTCATAGAAAGGGGCCCCAGAGGTTTAGTTGGCTCAAAGCTTAGCATCTCATTTATGGATTGAGGAGTGGTGTGAAATAAAATAGTCCCAGATGGAGCCAAAACTGCTCTTTGAGTGGGTTCATAGTGTTAACAACACTGATGCATGAAGTCTGGGAACACATTCACTTGTGGAAGATAATAGATGGGCAAGTTGGACTCCCAGATACCCATGTCATCAGCACCGCTTATGTGTTTTCTTTTTAGCTCACAAACGGTTTCTATGTGATATTTGTTGCTTATTTCAACCGTTTCTTTCATTTGATAATCCCTGTCAGCAAGGGCCAACCATTCTATGTTCTTATGTGGGGCATTCAGGGGTGCAATGTTTAATGCCACAGGGGCCTCCATTGCTTAGTTGTCACTTGGAGTTGAATTGTACTTGACTTTTGAACAAAGGTAACACTGAGCAGTGAATTTTGATGGATAAAGTAATTTGCAAAGAGAAAAGGGGTAAATTGGGTGAAACAGAGGTAAAATGCTGCTGAGAGAGGTGAAAAGGATGAGCTATAATGCAGTGGTTCGCCTTGCGAAGTGAGAAATGCTGGACAAAGGGTCTGAGCTAAAATGGTGCAGTGAGTACGGGAATTGAACGGATTTAGAGCCAGGACGCACCTCTGATAGACTTTTGGCTTAATTTTGCAGTTACAGGGAAATTGACTGGTTAATTTAAATTTTTAACAGTGGAGGACTCAAAACCAGGTTGCGCAGAGAAATGGTAAATACCTGGCAATTATGCAGCCGAGGGGGTGCTGACAATGGTGAATCCGCGGCGGCAGCAACCGAGGGTTGAAATTTCTGGAGGTTGGCGAAAACGACGTAAAATGGCATGCAGGCGGCAGAAAACTCTTCCAATGAAAAATGAGGAAAAACATGACTTTTGTGCGAAATATGGAAAAAAATCGATTTTTGGCACCTTTTTATGAATGATGTCAGCATGACATCATTGGGCAGGTCCGGGTATGGCGGAATGACGTGGTGGCGCGTGACTGGGCTGAGGTGGACGAGTGACGGGGCGGCCATGTCGGATTGATGGGTAAATGGGAGCTAACATGACTTGCTAACGTAACGCTGACGTGGGCTGGAAAGGAAAGGCGGTAAGCGGTTTTATTGGACCGCTTTTGGTACGGGCCCGGTATTTTTCGGAAGCCACCAGATACAATAAGAAACTGACATGCGCCCCAGGGAATACGTCAGCCGACTGACAATTTCGGGCGCTAAATGTCGGATGGCGGAGGTGGTCCGAAATCGCCGAGGACCGTCGGATGGGAGGGCCCAGATCCGACGGATGACGGACAGTGAAAATGCCAGCGCGATACGGCGGGACCTGGCGACACTTTTAATTATTTTTTTGTTTTTTGGTAAAATGCGCCGAGATATAAAACATTGGATAAATGGCTAAAGTGGGTTTTTGCAAAATTTATAAAACAATTGGGAGAAACATGAATTTACAATTTGTAAGGTGGGTTAGGGCTATTAAGTCAACCAAATGTTAATTTAATCCCCGAATACAGTATGAACATCAATTTACATTAGAATTCGACTTCATTATACTTTTAGACTTTAGGCTATATGGCTAAATTTCCCAAGGGGAGGATATATACACATTTTGGGATTTTTTGCATAAAAATGCTATAATAATAGGGGAAAGGGAAAAGTTAGGGAGTTATATAGTAAGATTAGAAGTTAATATGGATTTAAAGTGTGAAAGAAGAACTGAAGGCTAAGTTTAAGAAGTAAACTTAGGTTTGGAAGCATATGAAAGTGAGGAATGATTTTACATAGGAAATGTGGCTTTCTTGTGTGATGGACACCAACCCTTTGATTTGATGTTTCTCAAAAGAGAAAGTGATAGCAGGACTTTGTTGGGAAGAACCCAATGGTCCGTGGAGGGATGTTAGAAAGAGATTTTATGGGGACAAAGGGGAAATTAGACATGCTTCCATATTTTGTTATCAAAATGCTGAATAGACAGCTCTGTTCTTGCCATTATAAACTGTCTTTGTCAAGCTAACACATGAAGAAAATGAGGCTTTGGCAACCCCTGTCTACCTACCCACCTTAGTACCTAGCATTTTTTGTTACTTCAGGGAGGGTGCGCTTAGACTTGCAAACCCTCAATTGATCTTTTCTTTTTCTTTTCAAATGATTTGCTATCTAAACTACCCTTATCACTTCCAAGGGCCCAGATTAAGCAGTTGGGCGCCTTTGTTCTCTACCTAACTACTAATCTACCAAGCTTGAACTGTTTGGATAGATTCTTTTTGTCTATTCTATAACATCAATTTAAACATGGCATGATCCAGATTACACTGTTGGATCACCCAACAATAAGTAGGACATCAACAAATATGGTTTACAGATGTGTTTTTACACACAAATATGGTACCTTTACATCATCAAAGCAGAACATATTTGGAATTTCCCCTGCCAATCATGATATATGAAACCTATTGGTATAGGAGGCTAACAGTGGCTCCACTTGGGGATGGTTTTTCCATATTAAAGACCAAGAACAACATGTCAGAATGCCTTGGTCCTTGCCCTTTGCCAAAATCTCGAACTTTTGCTTTCTAGATGACCAAAACTGGAGCTTTGCAAGGCAAAACAAAAAATCTTGAAGTAGTACCTTTTCCCTTGATCATTCCCAAAATTTGCGAAACTGGAACTATATTTGCCTGCTGAAAATAAACTACTAAAAACAACTATTAATGTACAAGGCAGCCTTTGGTTATATACATGCAAAGTAGTCAAAATAGTGCTTTAACATTCGGCCATTTACAAGGCCCTCTTCAACCTCAGTGCCATCCAGATTTTTAAAAAAATATGTGTTGTTTCCTTGCACTGCTTGAATGAGAAAGGGCCCTCTCCAAAGGGAATCAAATTTGCCATGCTTTCCCTTGTCCTCTCTTCTTGAATCCCATTTAAGCACTCTATTCCCAATGAAGAAATCCTCTGCTTTCGTCCTTTTGTCAAAGATTTTCTTGAGTTTCTCTTGTAAAACCTGAACTCTGTTGTACACTTGGTCTCTAGTTTGCTGCAAACATATGGTTTGGTTAATTCTTCTTTGTATATCATTGGGCTCAGCTAGAACTTCTTGAAGTAACTTGATGACAGGAACCCCTAGTGATGAGGTAAACTTGGCCTCCATACCGTAAACCAACTCATATGGGTTGGTCCCAATAGATCTCTTGGTCGTCAATCTGTCTGCCCATAAGGCATTTACAAGCTTTTTGTGCCATTTTTTCTTGTTTTCCTCCAATATCTTCTTGATGATGTTAATAAGGCTCTTATTAGATGATTCAGCTAAACCATTGCCTTGAGGATAGTATGCTGTGGAGTGGCCCAAAGTGATATGAAACTTATGGCAAAAGTTGACCATTTTCTTGGATCTGAAGGCAGCAGCATTGTCTGTAATGATCTTTTCAGGGCAACCAAATCTAGACAAAATATTAGTTTCAAGGAATTGAATGATAGTCGAGTCATTTGCTTGTCTACATGGAACAACCTCAATCCACTTGGTAAAATAATCTGTGGCCGTTAAGATCCATTTGTGCTGACCTGAAGATGAAGGATGGATTTCCCCAATAAAATGTAAGCCCCATTGTTGAAAAGGCCTCTCTGCTGAAATGGGCTTAAGGGGTAATGGTGGCAATTTTCTTTTGCCTCAAATATCTGACACTTATGACATGAAGTAACAAATTTCTTGACATCTGCAAATATAACAGGCCAATAGTAGCCAGCCCTTAATATCTTATCCACAGTAGATTTCCAATACAGATGTCCTCCACAATCCCCTGCATGAAAATCTCTCATAACATTGCCAGTTTGATTCACAGTTAAACAATTAAGCAATATACCTTCATGATTTTTCCACAATAAGGCACCATCTGCAACACAAAATTTAGAAGCTTTCATTCTTAGAAATCTGCTTTTAGTTCTGGACAACCCTGGGGGAGCACACAGGTTTCGCAATATATAACAAATATCAGCATACCAGGGGGATTGTTCAAAGGCTATATTGATATGTGGAGTCGCCAGCTCCCGTTCATTGTCCAGTTCATTGATGTCTAAGGCTTGAAAGTTTGTTTCAAACATTAATTTGGCTAAACCCTGTCCTTTTATCAGCTTAGTGGGTTTTATCTCAATATCATACTCAAGAATGCTAGCAATCCACTTGCCTCTTTTTCCTTCTAGCCCTTCTTGAGTCAATATGTCTTTCACAATATCATTTGGCACAATAGTAGTGACATGAGAGTATAGAATATAAATTATAAAATATTTAATGGCCTTAACCAGGGCATAGGCCTACTTTTCCATGATCTGATACTTCAAGGGTGCATCTCTAAGGGCTCGGCTGGAAAAGGCAATGGGCTTCTCATTACCTTTCTCATCCTTCTGCAGTAAAACAACAGCGATAGTATGTTGGGAGGCAAAGGAGAAAATAATGAAGTCCCTATCAAATTGGGGGCTTGTCAGAACTAGGGTTTGTGTCAAGGCGATCTTGATGCCCTCAAAGGTCTGTTTGGCCTCCAACGTCCATTTCACTTTGGAATCTTTTTTCAACATGTGGTTTAGTAGCCTTATCAATTCTGCTAGGTTTGGGATAAATCTTCTTAAAAATTTGATTTTTCCCAAAAAGGCTTGCAATTCTTTTATATTTCTCCGTTGTGGGACTTCTAGAATGGCTTGAATTCTGTCCGGATCAATTCTAATTCCCTCTTTTGAAATAATATGACCTAGAAACTTACCCTCCTCTAGACCAAACAGAGACTTCTTGGGATTTAAGGAAATGTCATATTTCCTACATGTCATAAATATTTGCCTTAGATGTCTATGGTGCTCTTGGTCTGATTTTGAAAAAGGGGTGAGGTCATCAAGGTAAACAACTAGGAAATCATGTGTCTCCTTGGCAAAGGAAATATCCATTGCCCTTTGAAAGGTAGCTCCTGCATTTTTCAGTCCGAAAGGAATTTTGACATATTTAAATGTTCCCCATGGGGTTGTGAATGTTGTTTTATCCTGATCATCAGGGTGGACCAGGATTTGATTGAAGCCTTAAAACCCATCAAGTAATGAAATTCTTGAAGCCCCCACCACTCTTTGGAGGATGTGATCCATTTTGGGTAAGGGATAATTGTCTTTGAGGGATACTTGATTCAAATTTCTTAAGTCAACACAAAGCCTAATTTCACTTGTTTTTTTCCTTGTAGGGACAATATTAGAAACCCATTCTGAAAATCTAATGCGTGCTATAATACCTGCTTCAAACATTTTTTGTACCTCTTTCTCAATTAAAGGGAGAAGAATCGGATTAATTCTCCTTAGTTTATGCTTGAAAGGCTTTTGATTTGGTTTGAGAGGAATAGTATGTTGAATGACTGAAGTATCATAGGATTTTAAGTCCTCATAACTCCATGCAAACACATCTTGGAACTCTTTAAAGAGGTCAACATACTTTGGCTTCTGATCAGGGGGCAAAGACATTGATAGTTTTATTATCTTGGGTTTTGCAGTTGTTCCAATGTTGCATTCTTCAATGGCAACATTTAGGGGCTGCATCTTTGGTTTCCTAGGAATATCATTCGAGTCAAAAATGTCTTCCAAAGGAGTCAGGCCTGTGGGTAAAAAATTGTCTTTTAATTCTATAACTTCAGCCTCTGCTCCAGCTATTTCATCAAGATTGACTTGTTTAAGCTCTTGCACATTCTTGTTATCAAAGGTTGTTGGATGAAGTATTTGGCTTGCTGTTTTAGCTGATATAGTTGTTTGACCTTGATTGCTTTGTTGTTGTGAGTCATTTACAACATCAACATCAATATTTAAACCTGAAAATTCTTGTTGCAAAGTTAAAAAGTTGTTTATCTGTGTATCATCTTCAATTACTTTCCAGTCTTTGACATTGTTTGGGACAGAAGGTCTGTGCTTTATCTCAACTGTAAAACAATGGTTGCGTTCAAAGGGAAATTTGCAAGTGCTAGCAAACGTAGCCAGACTATGTGCATGAAGGTTATGAGTTCTGGAAATCTTACTAAGTTGGAATTCAGTAAAAGTGTTGAGTATTTCAGTAGCAGCAGATCTGTATGCTCTCAGTCTGTTGTCATTAGTGACAAAACTTCCTTTCATCTGTTGGATAATCATGTCAGAATCTCCCAGAATTGACACTTTTGTTGCCTGTCAGGATTTGATTAATTTGAGCCCTAGTAGGAGGGCTTCATACTCCGCCATGTTGTTAGTGCATCTGAAATTTAGCCTATAGGCACGACCCTCTGCATGATTGTTTTGCCTATTGTGGATCCATACCCCTGCTCCTGCTCCTAATCTGTTAACTAAGCCATCAAACTCAAGGTACCAAAGGATGCCTTGATCTTGGGCAGTATTAGGAGATTCAGTTGAATTTGGAATGGACAATTGAGATTCTTGTTTTTTATGTGATTTATCTTCTAAAACAGTCTCAAGGTTTTTGGCAGCTGACTGCTCAATTGTGAGTGTTTCTTGTTCCAGGACCAAAGGTTTATCATCAGCTATAGGGCAAGCATCATCATTAAACAGGATAAAAGAATCCATGTCAGAATGAATTGCATAAATAGGAACGTTTTGGTGTTTATCCTCACTACTCACCACATATTTCATCAATGTCTCCCTATACAGTCTCTGTGGTTGCCCAAAGACTGAAATAGTGGCATCGGACATGTCTAATTGAAGGGATCCCTGGAGTTTGGCTCCCCAGGATCTTGATAATAGCATCCCATATTTAGGTGGGATATCAACTACAACCACATCCATCAAGATGGTTTTGTTTGGGTATTGGACTAGAGAAACACACAAATCTTTGATTAGGCCCAAACATTTGACCTGGCTGGAGTCAAATGAGAATAAGTCCTTGTATGGTCTTGTAATGTCCAAGTTTAGTTTCTCCATTATAGATTTAGGCATGAGGTTATGTGAGGCTCCTGAGTCAAACATTGCATTATGCAAAATCTTGTCATGGATGTGTAGACTGACATAAAAGGGTAGGACACCTGTATTTATTGTTTTTCCATCAACTTCTGGTCCAAAAAGCAACTCAGGTGTGTCATCCAGTACATTAACATCATCTCTATTATCAGACATTTTAAGGGACTTTTCAATTTGCTGTTTATAAACATCATGTTTGGCGAGTTCTGAGAGAGGAATGGTTATCTTCAATTTGGCAATCTCTTCCTCAAGATCAAAGGGTTTTTCAGATTGAATTTTGTTTTTATGAGTAACAGACTTTTCTTTTTCAACTATGTTTTTAGTGACTTTGTCGTGATTATCAATTTCCTATTGGAGTATTTCCATTTTGGAAACTTTATGAGGGGTATTATCAGGGTTGTCCTGTGGAGAAGATGCTACCCACGGCTGCTTTTTTGCGGAAAATACCTTAGTCACATCTTATACTGTTACTTCTTTTGGGTCTCGATTTATTTTGTCAACTGTTTCTACAAGGATAGCCTTTTCCTTTATCATCTTGGGCTGTTTGGTATCCTTTGTTTTGGCAGGTTGAGGGACATCTATGATCTTGCTTCTTAACTTATATTGCTTGTGAGCTTCATAGACAGTTGTGTCATAGCCTTCCTTGAAGTCAAATGACTCCCCAGACTTGGTTTGAAACTGTTTGATATCATTATCCTCCTGGTCTTCTTGTGTTAGGAAAACCTGCTGCTCATCATTTAAGCCCATCAAGTTGATGTGAGTGTCATCTATTGGCTCATTTGATGTTGATGCTTCAGTAAATTTTTCTTGGAAGGGAGGTCTTATGTCTTGCTCCAGGCCAGCCCTACCAGCACTTGTGTTCTGGGTTTTCCTAAAATTTGGGTTCCTTGTAGTATTGGACTGTTGTCCTTCCCATGAAGCTCTTCTCTCTACACTTTCTACTCTGTCTCCTAGTCTTTGCATGCCACTGATAATAGCATCAAGCTTTTGCTCTAGGGCTGAGGGTTCTTCCTTAAAGGTGGTTCTTCTTTCCATTCTGGCCCTATTTCTTTTGGCAATTAGGTTGGCTTCTACACTAACAGCAACATTTTGCATGTCTGCAAGAGTTTGAGGGGCTCTTTCCTTTAGCTGGTAGGCCATATCTAGGTCAAATCCATCAGGGAATTTATACAAGGCAAGGTCGGGTGGAGGCCTTAAATTCTGTGGTATTGCATTGTAGACATTATTGAATCTTGCACAATATTCCAGGACAGTCTCCTTTGGGCCTCTTCTAGTTTTGTCATACTCAGCTAGTATGTGCAAGGGGTATTTCTTTTTCTCCCATCTGTTGGTAAAGGATTGATAAAGCTCATCAGGAGTAGTTATGGAATTTGCAACAGGATTGATAAAGCTCATCATCTATTTCATAATTCTCGAAATAGTCTTGCATTTTCTTGGTATGTTGAAGGGCTGTGGAAGAACCAGTGCTATCAAAATATGTGATTTTGGACTGGTAATCTTGAGGTAAAGCCCCAGGATTAGTAGGTAGTTGCAAGGGCGCATATCTATTAGCCATATTCACAGGAACAAAAGGAACTACAGGAACAAAGGGGACAACTGGAATAACGGGGATAATAGGAGTAACTGGAAAAGCAATAACTGCTGCAGTGGTAGTGGTAGTATGTGTAGGAAATGGAGGTGTAAAAGGAGTACTTTGAGATGTGGATGATGAGAAAGGGGAAGCAGGGGATGAACGAAATAAAACCTTGACAGGTGTTGGAACACAACTTGGGTTAACTGTTTCGGTAGTATTGTCTGCAAAATCTTCTATTTTCTCTTGCTTCCTTAGGATCTTTGGGATCAGGTTCGGATTTTCAAAAGCAGCAGAAGGATTTGGATCTAGGTTGGACCTTGTATAGCGAGAATTCGTTTTGGGAGCCATCTTCCGATTATGTTTTGGTATTTTCTGGGAGTGCTTTTAGGAGTAGCAAGGAACTGATCGAATTTTGAAACAGCTGTATAAAACTTAAGACTGAATAAAGATTGACTGACACAACTTTTATATACTCCTGCAAATGCAAAGCAAAAATAGTTTCCAAGGCTTTCTAGCTATCATTCAGAATTTATATACAGGAATAGGGAGAAAGCAGCAGTTCTAAAAAATTCGTTTATGCTCCCCAGTGGAGTCGCCAATAATGTTATCACTCAGGTTGTTCCCTTTGACTCCTAAGTGAATACGGTCGAGGTAACCACAAACCGATCTTTGGATTGCAGGTCCTAGCCTACCTGCAATCAGAGAGGGCTCTCTCTTTCTGATTTAGCTTTGTTTTGGGAATTTTAGGCTAGCTATGAAACACTAAATTTTGTTTGAAGTTTGGTTGAATGGTATCTTCTAAACAGGGGCATGCAATATTCAGAGAGTTTTATTCCATTGGGCAATGGGAGTCTATGATTGTATGTTGCTTGGAGTATGTGATAAGGATAGTGTCACTGCAGAGCCAGACAGGTATTCATGAAACAAACTTTAAATTTAAAGGAAAAACAGTCAGAACCCACACAATGAAAGGCAATGAAGATTTCTTTCACTGTGAAAATGAGAATAAAGGGTTGAATGCTATTCAAGAGCAATTAAGAATTCCTGAATAGATTTCACCATGGAAAAGTTAGAGTAAATGGGAGCATTTAAGAATTCCACATTTATAACTAGTTCTGAAGAAAACATAATTAGCAACAAAGATTGAGTTTAGGGTGCCTCAATGGACAAATCCTGAACTATTCTTTTTCTTTACTGCTAAGAGTACTAAACATATAACATAGATGGTTTCTGTAAACAAAGAAAAGACAAAACACGAGTCAGAGGAAACTTATTGCATCACAAGATAACACGGGAATCCTGCAGTAGCCAACAATCTCATCACAACATGTCCAAGCAAAGCCAAATTGAAAAGACCAACAACTTATTTTATTCAACTCTGAGAAGATACAGCAGAGCTCTCCAGAATAAAATCAACAATCCCAAATAAGTTATGTGTGGGGGTATATATACAAAAGTGTTTCACAAAATATCTGAAAGATGAGTCATTAGCTCATAACTTTCTTACCAACTTTTCAAAAATAGTAGATACAACAGTTATTTCCATTAAAATAGACAAACAACAACTGTTCATTTCTGTCAGAGTTCTTTGACTTTGCAACTAACTGGGTCCGCCGAGTGCTTTGCATCCATTTCGAGGAATTTCGCCTTTTGCTGCTTTATCATGGCGTGACTGCTTTAGCCCCGTCATCTACACTCTTTTTTTTTTGTGCCAAGTCACTATCCTTGTTATCCAGCTGCTCTTCCTATTGCCTCCCAGGTAGAATGAACATGTGAGTCATTTGAAAATGCTGACTCGAAATTGATCAAAAAAGACTATAAACAAAATTTGATTTATTAGAGCAATGTTTCTATCATGCCTCTCCACCAATCTTCAGTAGGCAATTGGTGTCTCTGTATTTTAATCAGAGTCTCATCAGATTCAGTATATTTGTAGTAATTTGGAGGTGCTTCAAAAAGGTGCTTGATCTCATGCTCAATAAAAAACAAATTTTCTAACTTCTCATAGAGAGTCTGCCCAGATGGGGGCCCTGTTTCCTCTGAAATGCTTGCAGATGCTGCTATTTGATTTGTTGCATAATTGTTGACCCTCTTGGCATAATGTTCATGTGATAATAATCTTCCTGCACTAGTTACCAGGCTGGGAAGACCTCTGTTATGAAATGCTGTGATTTTTGCAATAAATTCATTTACCTCTGTCTGCATTTCTTGACACCTTCTGTCCAATCTCTGCACATAATTTCTTAAGGTGAGCACCCTCTTTATTAGTAAAATGGTATCAGTCCTATCTCTGATACCCATTCCTGCTAGCTGAAGGCCAGTGCGATTATTAAGGAGTTGAATCATTCTGTTGGCTATTTCAGGCATATTCCCTAAGGATGCCCGGGCTCTTTGATTTTCTGCTTTTGCCTTGCTTAGGAGATCCATTTGCTCATGGATAGTTTCAATGGACTGCCATTGGTCTGTAATGGATTGACCAATGTTGGCCCACAGAATCTTCTTGATTTCACTTATAGTTTTATCCAGAATAAGTTCTTTTTCTAACTCCTTTATCCTTTTTTCAAGAGCTCTTATCTCTCTTACCCTTTCAGCCAAATTCTGCTTGGATTTGTCAGATTTTTCTTCAAGTTTGGCTAACTTTTCTTTAGCCTCTTTCAGTTCAGCCATCTGTACTTCTAGAGCTTCAAGCTCCTTCATCATATTCTGCATGCTGAGGCTGGGTACGTGTTCTGATGATGCTACCTGTGTTGTCACTTCCGATGCTGGTGCTGAGCCTGAAGGGCCTGCCTCTGAAGTTTACCCAGAGGGAGGAGCTGGTGGAGTTATTATTTGAGGAGTATCCTCAATATTAATGATTGCTGGTTGTGGCTGAGGTGCTTGCTCTTCTTGCCTTTGCTTTAGGGTCGCCTCCAAAGCACCCTCTGTCTCTATCAGCCTCTTATGTAGGGCTAAGAGCAAAGCAACCACATCTTCATCTTTCTTTTGCTGGACAACACCTTCAATCTGAGGGTGAAGGGTAGGTGACAACTTAATTTTCTTTCTCAAAGCTGCTATGTCTTCATCCTTTTTCTTCATTAATGCTTGCACACCCTTAGGGTCATTTGGATCATGTCCAAGCTCTATAATAATTTCTTCCAAGGACTTGATTCTGTTGTCCTTGGCTTGAGATGAAGCCTTCTCTAATTCTAACTGGGCAGTAGTATTTTGTAGAGAATTCTGCAATCTGTGTGCTAGTAGAGTTTTATCAGCCAATGTAGAATAGACCATTTCCCCTGTTTGCTTGTGTAGCTCGATCTGGTCCATGGGGTGGATGTCTTTGGCAAAAACTTCCAAGTTAGTTCTGATGTAGTATGCCACTGATTGAGGTCGCTGCATGGTAGGACTAAAATGACTGAGAATCATCTTTCCTTCTTGAATATCATAGGCTAACATGAGTCTCTCTTGATTGTTTGGTGCCATTCTGAGCAGCTGGTTATAGAGCTGGTATCTAACCGGCTCATTTCTTGCTTTTATGTCTGTGAACTGCTTTTTGATGCCTGATTCTGGTCTTGATTGTTTCCCTGAGCAACTGACCTCCCCTCCTTGCTATCTCTCTTGCTCCTGCTAAAAGGAGCTGGCTGATGCTTCTGCACTAGGAGGAACCATGCCCATAGTTTTTCTTTCAGGCATTTCCTCCTCAGAGAAAGGATTGAGTCTTTGCCTTTTCTCATTTGGCTGATTTGTTGAAGTAGTGAGAGGAGTTTCCTCTTGCCTATCTCTTTTCCTCATTCTTTCTTCATTTGCAGGTGTCTATAAAACTGTAGTTTCAACTGTTACCTCTTGCCTTGGAGGGATTTGCTCTTGGGTTTGCTGCTCTGTGGAGGTAGGTGCTTCAGCCATTTCTTCTTGCTGCTCTACTTACTGCTCCAAATTGGGAAGTGACTCCTCTTGTTGTACTTCTTTTCCTTTAGCTATGTTTGCTGCCTGACCAGTTGCTTTGGCAGACTGCTGGGGAGCAGTGGACGATGAAGCATCTACTCCAAGATGCCTAGGAGCTGGTGAGGAAACCTGTCCAAAATATTCCAAGTCAACTGCTTTTTCTAAATTATTAATTGCTCTTTCTGCTAATTCTTCTTCAGCATAATTCTCAACTAATGTGCCTTCTCTCCACTCTAGTTGGTTAGCACATTTTTCAATTTGAGGAATGCTAAAGTGGTCATAGCTGGCAAGCCTGTATTTAATTTTCCTAAGGCTAATGAAACGATTGGGATCATAAGGTGCCCAATAGAAACTTGTTTGCAGCAGGAAGCTCTTTAGGATCTTGTCTACCTCTCCCCAAGCCTCTTCCCTCTTATTAAATATGAATGGACCCAGTTGGTGCTTAATTTTCAGCTGTGCTTTCTTATTTTTGCTATGGAAATGTACCATGTCTTAATTGCCAAATTGCTGAAAGTATTCTATGGCAAAAAGTCTCATGGGAATGTACTTTGGCAATCTGTATGGGGCTAGCTCACAGCCATATACTCTGATTACTGTGTGGTCTTGGTAGAAGTACCAATCTCCAATGCTATAGTTCTTTGAAAGCTGAAGGAGCTTCTGCATTTCATCGGTGAGTCTAGGAGGAGGAGAACTCTGTAGCAGGGACAAGGCTGGATGAATGAATAGATCAATGAACTCACAATAGTTGTATGGAGAGTAAAAGATATGGTGACAGACTGGTGTCCAGAATATCACTAACCTCCTGTTTCCTTTTGCATCCAGCTTTTTAAGAAAAATTGGGAAATTGTCAGGCTGATTGTATAATATCAAATGATATATGTATGATGTATATTTGAATACTCTCTCTCTCTCTCTCTCCAAATTCATGAATTTCTCATGAATTCTATCAGCAATGAATGTGGCATAATCATACTGGATAGCAGGGGGCTGTCCTGGAGTAAACATGGATAGCATTACCAAGATTGTTTCATCCACATACTCACTGGTATTGTAACCCAGGATGTAGGATATCATATCCACTAGCAGCCTCCCTGTTTCATTGAACCAAACATGTAGACAAGGAGGAGCTTGCCGAGGCTGGTAATCTGGCTGCATGAACAACTGGCCAATCCTTGTGACCACTGAGCTGGGCAGTTTGGTACCTTGTTTGAGCAGAAAATTCATAGAAAGGGGCACGAGAGGTTTAGTTGGCTCAAAGCTTAGCATCTCATTTATGGATTGAGGAGTGATGTGAAATAAAATAGTCCCAGATGGAGCCAAAACTACTCTTTGAGTGGGTTCATAGTGTTCACAACATTGATGGATGAAGTCTGGGAACACATTCACTTGTGGAAGATAATAGATGGGCAAGTTGGACTCCCAGATACCCATGTCATCAGCACCGCTTATGTGTTTCCTTTTTAGCTCACAAACAGTTTCTATGTGATATTTGTTGCTTATTTCAACCGTTTGTTTCATTTGATAATCCCTGTCAGCAAGGGCCAACCATTCTAGGTTCTTATGTGGGGCATTCAGGGGTGCAATGTTTAATGCCACAGGGGCCTCCATTGCTTAGTTGTCACTTGGATTTGAATTGTACTTGACTTTTGAACAAAGGTAACACTGAGCAATGAATTTTGATGGATAAAGTAATTTGCAGAGAGAAAAGGGTTAAATTGGGCGAAACAGAGGTAAAATGCTGCTGAGAGAGGTGAAAAGGATGAGTTATAATGCAGTGGTTCGCCTCGCGAAGTGAGAAATGCTGGACAAAGGGTCTGAGCTAAAATGGTGCAGTGAGTACGGGAATTGAACGGATTTAGAGCCGGGACGCCCCTCTGATAGACTTTTGGCTTAATTTTGCAGTTACAGGGAAATTGACTGGTTAATTTAAATTTTTAACAGTGGAGGACTGAAAACCAGGTTGCGCAGAGGAATGGTAAATACCTGGCAATTACGCAGCTGGGGGGATGCTGACAGTGGTGAATCCGTGGTGGCAGCAGCTCAGGGTTGAAATTTCTGGAGGTTGGCGAAAACGATGTAAAATGGCATGCAAGCGGCATAAATCTCTTCCAATGAAAAATGAGGAAAAACATGACTTTTGTGCGAAATATGGAAAAAATCGATTTTTGGCGCCTTCTTATGAATGACGTCAACATGACGTCATCGGTCAGGCTCGGTTACAGTGGGATGACGTGGTGATGCGTGACTGGGCTGAGGTGGACGAGTGACGGGGCGGCCATGTCGGATTGACGGGTAAATGGGAGCTAACATGACTTGCTGATGTAACGCTGACGTGGGCTGGAAAGGAAAGGCGGTAAGCGGTTTTATCGGACTGCTTTTGGTACAGGCCCGGTGTTTGTCGGAAGTTACCCGATACAATCAGAAACTGACACGCGCCCCAGGGAATACGTCAGCCGACTGACAATTTCGGGCGCTAAAGGTCGGACAGCGGAGGTGGTCCGAAATCGCCGAGGACCGTCGGATGGGAGGGCTCGGATCCGACGGATGATGGACAGTGAAAATGCCAGCGCGATACAGCAGGACCCGGCGACCCTTTTAATTATTTTTTTGTTTTTTGGTAAAATGCTCCGAGATATAAAACATTGGATAAACGACTAAAGTGGGTTTTTGCAAAAATTTATAAAACAATCGGGAGAAACATGAATTTACAATTTGTAAGGTGGGTTAGGGCTATTAAATCAACCAAATGTTAATTTAATCCCCGAATACGGTATGAACATCAATTTACATTAGAATTCAACTTCATTATACTTTCAAACTTTAGGGTATATGGCTAAATTGCCCAAGGGGAGGATATATACATATTTTGGGATTTTTTGCATAAAAATGCTATAATAATAGGGGAAAGGGAAAAGTTAGGGAGTTATATAGTAAGATTAGAAGTTAATATGGATTTAAAGCGTGAAAGAAGAACTGAAGGCTAATTTTAAGAAGTAAACTTAGATTTGGAAGCATATGAAAGTGAGGAATGATTTTACACAGGAAATGTGGCTTTCTTGTGTGATGGACACCAACCCTTTGACTTGATGTTTCTCAAAAGAGAAAGTAATAGGAGGACTTTTTCGGGAAGAACCCAAAGGTCCATGGAGGGATGTTAGAAAGAGATTTTATGGGGACAAAGGGGAAATTAGACATGCTTCCATATTTTGTTATCAAAATTCTGAATAGACAGCTCTGTTCTTGCCATTATAAACTGTCTTTGTCAAGCTAGCACATGAAGAAAATCAGGCTTCGGCAACGCCTGTCTACCTACCCACCTTAGTACCTAGCATTTTTTGTTACTTCAGGGAGGGTGCACTTAGACTTGCAAACCCTCAATTGATCTTTTCTTTTTCTTTTCAAATGATTTGCTATCTAAACTACCCTTATCACTTCCAAGGGCCCAGATTAAGCAGTTGGGCGCCTTTGTTCTCTACCTAACTACTGATCTGCCAAGCTTGAACTGTTTGGACAGATTCTTTTTCTCTATTCTACAACATCAATTTAAACATGGCATGATCCAGATTACACTGTTGGATCACCCAACAATAAGTAGGACATCAACAAAAATGGTTTACAAATGTGTTTTTACACACAAATATGGGACCTTTGCATCATCAAAGCAGAACATATTTGGAATTTCCCCTACAAATCATGATATATGAAACCTATTGGTATAGGAGGCTAACAAGAAGATCGATGCTCCTAATGGAATGCAGATGATCGAGCTGAATGAGACACCTAAAAATGAAATGCAACAAAAGAGGTTTTGATCTCTGACAGAGGGCTGAACAGACCGACTCTAACATTGGCTCCAATGGGGATGGTAGCTCCTTGGAGGTGCCAAGAACTACAGATCTCTGGGAAAGATAGACAGTGCCTTTGTCCATTGGGCTATGGAGTCCATTATTTTGACAAATTAGCACAAGACTCTTGACTTATTTATTGACTGAAACTTGACTCAAACCGACTCAATTATGAAACCAAAATGACTGAAAAACTGACTCGACAAACTGAGCCCAAAACTGAAATCTTTCTTCAGAATTATAGCCTTCACTTCGGGCCCCAGACTAAAGAAAAGATCATAGCACACACTTGCAATGAAACTGAAATAAAATGGTATTTACAGTGACAATGTAAACAACAGAAACAACTCAGAAATGATACCGCTTGAGCAGCCGACCATTGACCGGCCCTCTTGGACAATCTTCCCTGTTCATCTCCTTCAGAAGAAAGGCATTCTAACCCCGATATGATGCAATCTTAAAGGGACCTTTCCAGAGATTTTCAAACTTACCGTGCTTGCCCTTTTCCACATTCCTTGCATCCCACTTTAGCACCACATCATCCAACTGAAATTTGTCTGCCTTTGCTTTTATGTCATAAATTTTCTTAATTCTTTCCTGCAGCTTGAATGTGTTTTGAAAAAATTCTTCTCGTGTCTACTCCAAATGGATCATTTGATTTAGTCTTCTCTGTATAGGATCATATTCACTACCAGCCTCCTGAAGAAGTTTGACTATCGGAGCTGCGAGAGAGGTAGGAAACACTGTATCAACTCCATAAACTAGCTCAAAGGGGGACATACCAATGGATTTCTTCTGACTCACTCGATCTGCCCAAAGTGCATGGACCAACTTCTTATGCCAACTCTTCTTGTTTATTTCCAGCAACGTTTTAATGATGTTGACCAAAGATTTATTAGAAGACTTCACCAATCCATTGCCTTGTGGATGATAAGCGGTTGAGTGCCCCAAAGTAATGTGATATTTATGACAAAACTCAACCATCCTTTTTAATTTGAAATCTGTTGCGTTATCAGTGATTAACTTATTTGTGCAACCAAAATGAGACAAAATATGATTCTCAAGGAATGAAATTATTACCTCATCTGTAGCCTTCCTAGTGGGAATTGCTTCGATCCATTTCGTGAAATAATCTGTCGCCGTGAGGATCCATCTATGCTAACCTGAAGAAGCAAGATGAATTTCACCAATGAAATCCAACCCCCACTGCTGAAAAGGGGCACTCACCTCAATGGGCTTAAGCGGCAAAGACTGTACTTTCTGCCTTCGTTCAAAAATATGACAGTTATGACAGCTCTTGACAGTCTTAAAAACATCAGCAAACAATGTCAGCCAATAGTATCCAACTCTCAAAATTTTATTTCTCGTTATTTTCCAAAAAAGGTGACCACCACAATCTCCTTTATGGAAATCCTCCATGACCTGCTTCACTTCTTCTTCCACCAAACAATTCAACAAAACACCACCGGGATCTTTCCAATAAAGTGCAGAATTCAAAATACAAAACTTAGCAGCCTTTAAATTGAGAGTTCTACCTTTGTTTCTAGCCATACCAGGTGGTGGGGACAAATTCTAAAGCACATATATGATATCTGAATACCACGGAGAAAGAAAAAATATTTCAGATACCTGAAGTGACGAACCTTCCTCATTCTCATTGGACATAGCAGCAATCAAATTTATGTCTAAGACATGAAACTTCGATTCAGCCATTAACTTGGGCAATCCCTGTCCTTTAACAAGCTTTGTGGGCTTTATCTCCACATCATACTCCAGCAAAGCTGCAATCCACTTGCCTCGTCTTCCTTCTGGATCTATTTGTACCAAAATATCTTTGACAGCAGCATTAGGAACATAAGCCAAAATATGAGAATGCAGAATATATACCCGAAAATATTTCAATTCTTTCACAAGTGCAAGGGCTTGCTTTTCAATGATGTTGTACTTCAAGGCTGCATCTCTTATAATTTGGCTAAAGAAAGCAATTGCTCTTTCGTGCTCATCTTTTTTTTGCATTAATAAAGCGGCCATAGTATGCTCCGAAGCAAATGAAAATAGTATAAAATCCTGAGTGTAATCCGGGCTGATTAGAACTGGAGCTGAAGAAAGAGCCAATTTTACTAGATTGAAAGATTTTATAGCCTCTTCACACCACTTCACTTGGCTGTCCTTTTTAATCATGTTTGTAATCTCTCTTAGGTGTTCAACAAGATTAGCCACAAAGTGACGTAAAAAATTCATCTTATTATTAAAAGATTGAATCTCCTTCTTGTTCCAGGGAAGGTCAATTTGCTGAATCGCCTCTACACGTGCTGGATCAATACGAATGCCATATTTTGAGATAATGTGTCCAAGTAGTTTGCCTTCATCCATGGCAAACAAGATCTTCTTCGGATTCAGTGACACACCATATTTTCTGCACTTTTGAAAGACAATTTTCAAACGATACACGTGTTCTTCATCTAAATTAGAAAACACTGTCAAATCATCAAGGTACACAACCAAGAAGACATCCTTCTCATTTACGAAAGCCATATCCATTGCCCGCTGAAATGTGGCACCTGCGTTCTTCAAACTAAAAGGCATTTTAGCATAATGAAAAGTCCCCCACGGAGTGGTGAATGCTGTTTTGTCTCGGTTGTCTTCATGGACCAAAATTTGGTTATATCCAGAATAACCATCGAGTAGTGACATACGAGATGCTCCAACTACTCGCTGAAGTATGTGATCCATTTTTGGCAGTGGATAATTATCCTTCAATGAAACTTTGTTGAGATTCCTAAAATCAATGCACAAATGAATCTCGCCTGTCTTCTTTCGTACGGGCACCAAATTAGAGATCTAATCAGAAAATCTGATGGGAACGATGATTCCTGATTTGTACAAGTTGTTTACCTCCTTCTCAATTGATGGCAACAATTTTGGATTTAGCCTTCTCAACTTTTGTCTGAAAGGTTTCTGATTAGGCTTAATAGGAATAGTGTACTGAATTATATTGGTATCATATGTCTTCAAGTTGGAATAGTCCCAAGCAAACACATCAACAAAGGATGACAACAAACTGATATATTTGGCCTTTACCTTTTGTGGTAATGCTTTGGACAGCTTTACCATCTTCGGATGTTCAGCTGTTCCAATATTCACCTCTTCAACTCCCTTCTCTATTGGCTGCAATGTTGGTTTGCGAGCTACATTATCGTGATCAAAGAGTTCTTCTAAAGGTATCAAGCCTTTAGGAATAATATTATCTTTAAGCTGCAACACTACCATTTGATTGATCTGCACATCATATTTTCCATCATCATGTTCTACATCAATTGAGGTATATTTAAGCTTACCTTTGTTTTGCAGAAAATCATCAATCTCCTCGTCATCTTGGAAAACTTGCCAATATCTCTGATTGTCCAGGACAGTCGGACGATGTTTCACATGGATTTCAAATTTATTACTTGAGTTCATAGGAATCTTCAAATTACTCGCCGCCTTAGCAAGTGCATCTGCAATACTATTTTGAATTTGAGGCACACACGTCAAGGTATAATCAGAAAACAACTTCAGGATATCTAGAACAACATTCCGGTATGCCCGCATCCAAGGATGCTTTGCTTGATATTCACCTTTGACTTGCTTAATCACCAATTTGAAGTCACCATATATAGCAATCCTCTTAGCATTCAACTTTCTTAGAATTTTTAGGCCAGCAATCAAAGCTTCATACTCAACCCCATTGTTTGAACAATCAAAAGCAAGCTTGTAAGAACATACCCGCACATTACTAGGCACTTTGTTCGGAGCAAAAAAAAGGACTGCATACCCAAATACTAATTCCAGCACCATCATTTCCCACTTCTCCATCGAAATCCATGGTCCACAGACCATCTTCCTCTTCTTCTAAGTGCTGAAACTCGGTTAGCTTTGTTTTTTCTGCTTGTTGTCGATTATCTCTATCTGATTGCTGAATAGTATTTTCCTGCTCTTGTCCTTCTTTCTTCAAAACTTCTCTGAAATTCTCTACTATTTCTGAAATATCATCTGCTACAACTAACTGACTATCAATATCATTGAAACTATCTGAATATAAAAAAAAGACTCTAAATCAATATGCACATAATTAATCGGATGATTAATTGGTTTCTCCTTGCTTGTAATCATGTATTTCATTTTTTGTTCTCGATAAAGTTTTCTCATTTGGCCAAACACATGAATCGTTGCATAGGAGAAATCTAGTTGTAATGTCCCTTGCAATTTTGCTCCCCAGGACCTGGAAAGAAGCATACCAAACCTGGGAGGAATGTCTGCCACAACAACATCCATCAAGACATTCTTCGTTGGAATTTGATCCAAACTTACAACCAAGTCTTTAATGAACCCAATACATCTCACCCTGCTAGAATCAAATGAATAAAGATCATGGTATTTCTTAGTGATGTCCAAACCCAACTTCTCCATAATAGCCTTCAGCATAAGATTGTGGGAAGCGCCGGAATCAAACATAACATTATGCAGCACATACTCATGCAATCTCAGACTGATATAAAGAGGATGCACATCACTATCTGGAGACTCACCATTTAATGTTGGTCCAAAAATCAGTTCTGGTTGATCATCTTCCACACTCACCATATTAGACATTGGGTCAAAATTCAAAAGTGTAGAGACTTGACCTCTATAATTGTTGTTCCTCATTAATTCAGTCAAGGGAATGGATACCTTCAATTTAGAAATTTCATTTTCTAAACTAAAAGCAGAAGTCTTTTCTACCTCTTTAGCTAGAACATCTTTTCTTTCAGCTTTATCCTTTGATACAATGGGCTGATTCACTCTTTCATTTGCTGGTGGAGACTTGCTAGGAGTAGGATCAACAATTTCCTTTCCTTTCTTTGGCACAACAGGTGGCTCATTCTTAGATGTTGGAATTTCCTTTCTCTTCTGGATTGGATTGATGGGGACATTTCTATTTCTAAGTGAATACTGACATTGCTGGACAGACAAAGCATTCATATAACCTCTCTGATACTCATCTGACTCCTCTTCAAGAGCTGTGTCATTTGCCAAGATAAAATCTGCATCCTTCTGTACAGCTGAATTTTCTGCATACTCATCATATTCAGTGATAAAGGTGGCATATCATCAGGAGTAGAGAAGTGATTTTCTTCTCCTATTACATTGTCTTCATCATCAGATTCGGGACCAACAAAATTCTGCTGAAGAGGTGTCTTTATTTGTTGTTGTTGTGGTGCCGATTCTTGTGCTCGCTGCTCACGCTATTTGATCCTGAATTGAGGTTGCTACTGGCCATGGAAATTAGGATTCCGAATCTGCGATTTAGGCTTATCAAGTGTTAACCTTTCAATCATCTTTTCTACCTTGTGGAGCACTTGGTCTGAGGTAGAAGCTTCTTCCTTTATTGAGACTCTCTTCTTAGCTTTCAATCTAGCTCTCTTGTCATTCAGATTTGCCTCAACACTAACGGCAATTTTCTGCATTTCTTCTAAGGTAGCCGGATCTCACTCTCTTAATTGATAAGCCATGTCCGGATCAAAACCGTCTGGGAACTTAAGAAAAGATGACTTTCTAGATGGCCTTAAATCATCAGGAATTGCATTATAAACCGCATTGAATCTAATACAATAGTCTTGCATGGACTCACCGACATTCCGCTTGATCTTGGTATATTCAGAAGTGATTTGAAGAGGATATTTCTTTACTTCCCAGCGATCCAAGAACTGTCTTTGAAGCTCTTCTAATGTGGGAATACTTCTAGCTACCAAAGCTCTGAACCATTTTCTTACCTCACCGCTGAAAGTTTGCACGAATAATCTCATGGTCATGTTTTCTGCATCAATCTCATGAAGATCGAAGAAATCTGTCATTTTTTCCACATGTTGCTGAGCTGTGGTACCATGAGGAGTGCCATCAAACAAAGGAATTTTACTCTGATAATCTACGGGCATGTCATCCAAAACTTGAGGCAGCGCGAGAGGTGCAAAATGAGTAGCCATTGCTCTTGGTGGATTTGCAATCAGTCTTGGTGAAGTTGGGGGAGTGGGTGCAGCTGATGTGTGAGGTGTATGAGGAGGTGTATGCGGAGGTGAAACAATCTTGGGTATTTTAGGAGTAGAAGGAGTAGATGGAGGTGATATGACTGTAGATTTTTTATCAGAAATAGTAGGCTGTGGGGGAAGGGTAGGAATGAAAGGAGGTTCGGTGGGAATTCTTGAACTAGACGCAATTGCGGATGACCCAAGGGTTGTAAAAGCAGTCTCTAAGAAATCAGCAATATTAGAATCCGTAATTGAAGTTTGGAGCTAGTTAAAAATGGAATCATCAATGGATTTATTAGCCCTTTCAGTTTCAAGATTTCGAACAAACTCAAGATTTAACACAGTGGAAGCGATAGTGCTTTCAGATTTGGTTTCAAACAAAGACAACTCAAACTACTCATCAAATTCTTGATCCTCAAGATACTCAAAATCAACAGGACATGGCTGAGCTTTCAACACGGGAATGATAGAACTTCCTTGGCAAACAATTCTTGGAATAAGGTTAGGATTTTCATAGACAGGAGGGGGATCAAGATCCAGATTTGCTCTTGTATGTCTTCTAGAAGCCAGTGTGTTATTATTTCAAGAAATCAAAGGGACATAAACAACTTGTTCAGCCTATCAAATTCTAAACTTATCATCCAAAATCTTAGAATTCTCAGATGTACTAGGGTGATTAGCATGTCAAGTGTCACGATTACAAGCTAGACTGGAGATTGAATGAAGCAGCGTTTATCTACTTCCGCTAATGTAAAGCAAAAGTGTTTCAAAGGCTACCTGGCATAACTTCAGGTTCCATCTGTAGCTTATAAAACAAATGACATAAACAAGCAAACCATTTTCATCCCCATTATGGTCGCCACGATGTTAGAGCCTAGATTTGCCTCAGGCTGAAAAGGCAACGTTTTAGGTCCACATCAAACCACGCTTAGCCTCGTAGCTAGCCGTACGAGGACAGGAGAGGGCTCTCTCTAGGTCAATCAGCAAAAGATAATCAATGGGGCTGGTGATTACTAAAATACAAACTAATTTTAGGCTAGGTATGAAGTGAAAGGATTTGATTTGATTTTTGAGGGTTTTTGTTGGAAAAAGGGAAAGGCAAAGTTGGCTCCAGGGATGAGGCCTAGTTTTTGCAGAGTTCTGATTGGGGCAAGGAAGGAAATCGTTTTGATACTTTGGATTGAATGAACGGATGGATCAGACTGGTGAGGGGCTAAGGAGGGCAAGAAGGTGTCAACAATCCTCCTCAAACAGATGAAAACATGTAAAGTTAAACAAAATTTCAAGGCAGAGCATAACAGTCCAATGAATTCTACCTCAATCACTCATTTGTTTAATTTCAGAAGAAAAGAGAAGGGAAAATGATACACATAAACATTAGTGAACTTACAATTACTTAGAGAAAAACACCATCAAAACATTGAGCCGCATAGATCCCAACAAGTGCGGCAAAACCCTGGTCTTTCCTTTGCCAAAATTGCAGAAATGAAATGTACAATGGAGTGCCAAGCAATCCCAAGTATCCAACCATGAAAATGACTGAGAAATTACATGATATAGACAAGCCTAACTACTTCCCATGCCTCTAGGGGTCGAGCTCATCATTCTAGGAGCTATTTGAACCAATTCTAAACAAGGAACTGAAATCTAGGCAATCAAACAACTTGCCCCTATATGCTAGGAAACTGATTCATTCATTTAATTTTCACTTTTTAGTGAATGAATCCTCTAGAACAAGTAAAAATGTTCCAATATTACATCATGGTTATCAAATTACATCATGAAAGATTAAGAGTAACATCAAAAAGAAAAACTGGTCAAAACTGGGCGAATTTCTGAGCTGAAGAGTGAAAATGAGGCCAAATTTCTCTATGCACCACGCCCAAATTCTCTATGCATCGCGCCACTTTGGAGCTGAATTTGAGGCCCTTCCCCAAGTCAAAATTGAGCCCAAGATAGCTTTTTGGAAAGCCCTACCTGTCTACTTTCCAACCCAAGTGGAATTTCTGAATTTGGATGTCATTTTACTCTCCAAAACATCAATCTCCCAAGGTTGCTTCCTGTGTGTCAAAATAAGGGCAGTGAGGTCATTTTTTGAGTGTTTTTGACCTCTTAAGTGCTCAAAACCTGCCAAAATTTCTTGGCCATGCACAAGAAACCATAATTTTTCATGCCAAATCCAAAAATTTAAAGTTTTTGAGATTTGGAGCCCTCTAGCAAAAGCAAGCGCCACGTGGCGCGGTGCACAGGGAGGCAAAACCTATTTTTTAGTGCAAAAAATTTCAAAATGCCAAAAATTTCTCCAAATTTCTTGAAATTTGGGTTGGACCTTATCTATCAAGTGTCATGCTAAGCCAAAGAATCTTCGGCCAATATCTGAAGAAGATCATGCTCCTTCTGCCTCTTTTGCTTCCTTATTGCCTTCTTTAATTTTGCGTTTAAGTTTCTTATTCGTGCCTTGCAAACCTTGTTCCGTGCCATGTAGTGGAAAGCCATGTGTCTCAGCAATAATTTGTCCTTATCGGACTTGCCCAGCCTATTAAGATCCCTGTGAAGCTCTGAAAAATTCACGAGAGATAAAATCATCCCAAGTGATGCCCTGTAATCCACGCTGATGAACCACCACAATCTTGATGAGAGCAAAATGATAAACACTGTTAAGTTGCTGCTGAGGGGTCTTGTGCTGCACAAGGGTGGTCATCCTTTCTATATTTTGACATATGAAATAAGGAATGTTCATCATCCGTACCTGCGTGAAATGCATCAGTAACCTGATGTGATAAGCATACAAGCGGGAGAACCGTCCCTCACAGCTGAAATACTTCATGATTAATTTCATTAGTGGAGCATATTAATCTTTAAGATATCGGAAAGGAAACACTCACTTGAGCTGCCTCAAAAAGCTAGGCTTGATGTACGGCTCATAGTTCTGCCGGTCAATTTTCTACCTCTTGTTCCATGGTTCTCCAATGTTTGGTATGCTAGTTGATAATGAAATGGAATCTGGTGTTAGTGTGAAAGTGACACCAGCTAAAGTGGCCTGATCAGCATGTAAATGCAGTACAAACAGATGAGCCAACTCATGATGAAATTGAACATTAGCAACTTTCTTACAAAACTCATAACATGACTGACGCTGGAAACAAGAGATGGCAAGATGGCAAGCCTGTAATTCAGTAAGGGTGGTTGTTTCTTCTCTGATATGTCTGCCACCTCTATGAGGCCTCCGAGGTGCATGTCCCTCCATGGGTGAGTCACTTTGGGTCCCCACTTCATAATCAGATGAATGACCGGATGACATAACTGCTAGTATACAAATTGGCTTGAAGAAACAAGTGCTGATGTATGAAAACTGTGTTGGACTGCCTTTTGGTGATGTGCTTGACCTCTGTCACCAAGGGGAAACAGTGAAACAAGGCACTGTTAGGGGAGAGGAAATTAGTGAGGGATTAGGGGCTATTGTGATAGTTTTTGTTAGGGAAATATGGGAGGGTTTGGGGGTTTATGTATAGGATTAGGAATTTTTGTATAGGGTTAGGGTTTGAGGTTTTGGGTTTGAGAATTTGGGAGAAGGAATTAATGAGCTTAGGGGGATAGGAAAACCTAGGAAATGATGAAAACAAGGGACAAATGGGATGAGGGAGTGAATTTTGGTGACAAAATCGTGATTTTAAAACCCTAGCAACAAGTCTCCTTGAGGTAATTTAGGAGGTAGGGTTTGATTTTGTTTGAACCATTACCATCCATCAACCACCATAGCCTAGCACAAAATTGGATGAAACACAAAGATGAAGCCTCTACCTGTCAAATTCGTGCAAGTCCTTGGCGATTTGGAGGAAAGGTTAGCAGTTTCGGGCATTTTAACTATATGTGCCACGCAGCATACCCAATGCACCGCACCTCCCCGGTGCGTCGCGCCTGTGTAAAATAACACTGCGTGTTCGCTCCCAGTGCGCCACGCCTCAGCAGTGAGCCGCGCCTCATGCTCAGTGCGTCGCGCCGTCGATTTACAACAATTTTTGCCCAATATCCTCACTTGTTCACAAAAATCGATTGGTGTTGCTTCCTCTTTGCTCTTGGAATGCAAATGAGCTTTCAAAACTTGGAGACATGTTTTATACATTGGCTTTTCAAATTAATTTTGCCAAAGGCCCACTTTCATAATGTTTTGGATTTACTTTATCTTTCAACTCTGTTTTTGGACTTTTTCACTGCTTTTTCACTTTGCAATGAGCGAAATGACCTGAGCTTGGCTTATCTTTGTAGGTGATGGAGCTTCTAGGCTAAGGAAAGAAACCAGGGTGCAGATGAAGGAATTTGCAATGACGAAAACAAAATTTACATGATTTTTGTACAAATAAGGCTAAATACTCTGTTTTTTCCTCAAAATAGAGTTTTGAGGAAAAACACATTTTGGAAAACTTGTTGATGAAATTTATTGATGTTGAAACATCCTAATGGACTACTGGCAATTTTTGAACACTCTGATACATTTTTTGACAAAACCCTAATAAAACCCTAGACCTAAGCAACCATGAAATGCTAAAGACAACTTATGCAGTTTTCAAGATAAAAAGACTATATATGTTTTCTTAAATGATGAGCCAGCAGGTAGATAACATGAGGGGAATGACTGACAAGGCCCTTCCATCATAAGATTGATGCTCCTAATTTAATGCACATGATTGAGCTGAATGAGACACCTAAAAAAGAAATTCAACAAAAGAGGTTTTGATCTCTGACAGAGGGCTGAACATACCGACTCTAACATCTTGATCATGTGATAATGAGTTGAATTTGAGCATGCGAGAAAAAAAACCAAGCACAAGGGAAATAATGATTCACTTTGCTTGATTAGAGGCACCAAGAAAGGATGAAAGATGAAACCAAGGTACACCATCCTTTGGACTACTGTCCTGGAATAAATGTGTTGATGTTAACAAAAGCAAGCCCACCAGATTTTAGGCAATTATGAATCCTCAACAAAGGCACAAGGATCATATTATTATGGCTAATAAGGACTAACACCGGGGATGATAATTGGAAGATATGGGGACTCGTGGAATTATGATTTACCTTGTCAGTGCATAACATGCAAGGTTGACCTCGTAGTGACTGACACAATTCCATAAGGGATGGTCAATTACTCAGACATAGGATTTTCCAAGTTACATGAGGATAGATGGAGGTCAAATATAAGAAAAATGGGATGAATGTGACACATAGGTGGATAATATATTGTAACATGATTCAATGGGACTTTGAACAGACTCCATAGATGTAGGGGTGACTCATCTCTAATGCTTTGAAGAAAGGTGACTATATGATGCTTCCACATGGGAAAGGCCCACAGTGTGCCATAATAGAATGAGTAAATAGTGATTACTCATGACAGAACTTGACTCATAATTCTAAAAGTTCAAAGGAAAAGTTGTATGAGAGTACATGTCACTCATACTAAGAGATTTGATTTAATGCACCAAAGTTAGACCTCATGGAAAAAATGGATTTGTGGCGAAGTTTGAAATTACGAGAAACATGGAGACCCTTTGTAGAGGTCGGTGAGGGAATTCCAACAGTGATGATGGTTTGTCGAACCAAGCAACCATTTACTCCTAATGGCCAAAAAAAACTAGAGTTTTTCCTATAAGAGGCTTCTTGCCCCCAATTCCAATTCATTTGTACATTGATTTGTTGGAGAATTTAGAGAAGAGTAAGAAGTACTAAATCTTGGTGAGCTTGTAGCAGAGTCTTAAGATTTCAAATCTATGACTTAGTAGGTGGCCTTACTTGTCTAGAAATGGCCTTAATGCCTCTTGAAAGGATGGTTTCTCATGAAGAATTTAGGAAAGAAGGTTGTCCATTTAATTTATGAAAAAGAAACATTATGTATGGAAAAGATACAAGTTAAAAGATGTTTATTTTTAAAATAGACAATATCTCCTATCTCTCTCTCATCCCAATCCCAAAATCAATAAGGAATATCATTTAAATTTAATGCCCCAAGCTACATTTTTAAGACATAGTAAGGATTCTTAAGAAAATTACCCAAAAGGTAACACAATTCTTGTTATTGTTAGACCTATGCATTAGGGATTTCTCTAACATCCACTTTAACAAGCATCTTTCCATGTGCTCAATATTCCCAATAAAAATAACATACTTTGTGGTGTTGATGAGTACTTTCTATTAAGTTTCTACTTTTATGGATCTTTGGGAATTCCTAAACATAAACTTCTTAGACTAAATAAGAAGCGATCAATTTGTAATATTCTCTTTTTTGTGGATATGCTTAAAGTGGACGGAATCTACCCATGCTATTTACCGTGGTAGTTTCCCATGGCATTGACCCATGGTATTTTCCTTCGCTTTTCGAGTGAAAATAATAAAATAATGTCTCTAGAGATTCAATGAAGCATATAAAAGGGGATAGGAGCCTAACAATGTAATCATCGAGAGTGATTTATCTATTTTTCTCTTGTTGAGAGCTTGTCAAGGCAAGTTCTAATTGATCCCAAGGATGAAAACCCCATGGGAGTAATTTCTCTAGTGGATCCATCGAGGATCTAAGATTGTGCTTCAACATCTTTAATTTCTCTGTTGATGGGAAGCCATACATGCCAAGGCACGAGCTTTAGTAGTGCTTCTGTGGGCATGTAATTTTGTTTATATTTATTTACATAAATAAGATGTTGCATTCTCAGATCTTTATTGTGTTGGGTGTTTTTACTGCAAGAATTTTATTAGAACACCTACAATGTACCAGAACGGATTAAAATTTTGATGATTGGGAAATTACAGTGGTATCAAAGTTGTGCATCCTACCGGCCTGAGGGTTTTATTGGAAAATTCTAAATTATTTGCAGGGTTATTTGGAGATTTCATGCAGGGAACTTTGGTGGAATTTATGCTCACGTTAGCCAACATTTCCATCTTCAATGGTATTTCGTATCATCCTAGTTGGTTCTATTTTTCGGTTGATTGGAAGGAGAATTTTCTGCATTATTTTGAGAGTTATTATTTTATTGCAAACAAAACAGAAAACAATACTTTGCCAAATTTTTTGATTCGAACTGGGTCTACTTTACCATATTTATCCATTCAAGTTTACGGGGTCGAGATCGAACCCCTATCAGATCTGAGGGTCTCTTTTCAATTTTATTGCAAGGTTGTGAGATTTGTTGTAGGAAGTTCTATCATCTTGACTATAATTTGATTATAGGTCTACAGAAATCCAACAGAAGAGTTCATCTCCTTCTAGTGGGTCAAACACCAAGGGCTCAAAGGCTAAATTCTAAGCACAAGTATCATATCAGATTATATCTGTTTCATTTCAAGATCAATGGTATGAATATATTTTTGTAATCTATATTGGAAAGAGGCTGGATCAGTTAAAGCTAAGGAGGAGAACTTGCCTTTCGATGCCATTTTTAACTTGCTCATAGATCTAAAGTGTCTCCTTGAAATAATTGTGGATTGATTTCATTGGAGGTAAAAGAGGTCAAATTGCAAAGGTTGGAAGGTCGAGTTTCTAAACTTCATCCCAAGGAAGAATATAAATTGTTTAGTCAAGCTCATCCTAGGATTGAGGTTGAACCCATAGCCAAACTTGGAGATTGATCACTTGGAGGCCACACTTCTCTTCCAAATACTGAGGGTTTCAAGGACCCTTGCTCCACGCATTTTCCAAAATTCTTTCTCTTGTAGTGTTTTCTTCTCTAAGATGTACGGAAAGAACCCACTTAAGACTGTGGATGATAAACAGTATCAATAATACAAATGGCTACGAAAAATTATAGATCTGCAACAAATGATAGAAACAAAACCTGTGAATGTCCTAATCTATGCCACAATCATAGTTAAACAACAAAAATAAACAGTAGTAACTCAAATAATCCAATGGAAACTATATATACAAAGAATAGATTTTATTATAACACTTGTGAAGGGAACAAATAAATGTTACCTGTCCCCCTCTATGGGATGGGTTCTTGGCTATCCTCAAACATTTTCATCTTCTTTAGAGTCTCTCTCCTCTACAACGTGAAAACCCAACAAATAAAATGTTTGAGCTTAACAGGAACTCAAATGGCAGAGAAATGGAGTGCATCACTGAAAATAATCAGAGTTACAATAGTGAGTGCGACAATGAAAATAGTCAAAAGTGAATAATGAATGGAAAACCCTTCTATTTATAACAAAATATTGAGTTATCCTCGAATAATGAGCAATAATAAAATATTATTAACTGCATTCTTGGAATAACCACTTGGAATATTTTATTGTATTTGGTTAGGAGGGAAAAAATATTTAAACTTTTATTTAGAAATAATAAACAAATAAATGATTTATTTATCATCTCAACAAATTGGTTAAGGAATAATAAATAAATAATGATTTATTTAATTTTTCCCAAGGGATTTTTCAAATTTGACAAGGAAGAATAATTGAACAATGGTTTAGTTAATTATTCCTAGAAGGAAATCAAATAAATAGTGATTTATTTAATTATTCTACATGAGTTTAATTATAAATTACTTAACAAAGGTGGTTTATTAAGTAATTTTTTAGTGAAAGAAATTTTACTATTGTAAAATTCACTTTACATGGTGTAGTTCGATCCATCTAGTAAATTAGGCTAGATGATCAATATTTTGGTGATAACAGATTTCCCCCCAATGTACGAGTGTTAGGCAGAAAACATATTACGGAGAGAGAGAGAGAGAGAGAGAGAGAGAGAGAGAGAGACCAATACAACTGAATCAGGATGATATGGACAGAGGGGGCATACATATACCCACCGAGACCTCAATGAGGCGGGGGAGGCATACATATACCCATCGAGATAACTTAGTACAAAAATAATGGTGTGCTGAGAAACATCAAACTGTGCAATGAAGTACATGCTGAATGGTACATGACATGTTGGCATAACTGAGTCAGAAAATAATACAATGTGTCCCATTTATATAATGCACATAGAAAAATATGAGCTAGGATTGAATATAATATGAACTGATTACATGAGATATAATGGCCCTTCCCTCAAAAAATGGGTTGGAGGTGTTAGCCTCCTGCTGCAGCAGGTTAATCATCTTTCATGATCGACATTTTTACATGCCAAATATGTCATACTATGCATGCTGCAATGATCCATATTTGCTACAGATGGCCAAAGAAGTGTCCATGAGAGTGTGCTAGTCTCACTGCCACTGCTGTGTTCCAATTTTGATAAGCAATCCATTTTTTGGTTTGAGGCAGTTTTTCAGTTGGAGGACTTCAAGCGAGGCATGTCTAACTCCTCCCTTCTTCCTTTTTCCCCAAGTCACTCACTAACCTCCCCTAAAGAGGTCAAGATCTGCTTGATACTTCTTAGTTTCATCATTCTCCATATCATTTGCCTTGGTGAAGATCTGCTTCACTCAAGGAATGTTCACACTTCTTCTATCAGTCATTTTCCCCCATTTGATACCCTAAGACATCATACTTAGTGGTTTTTCTCATCATTGTCATATTAACTATTAACTTTACTATGTAGCTCCCTATCTATTTCCCCTTCCCCTACTAAGGCTATGTATATTACTCCCCTATATACTTATCCCCTCCCCCTGGTTGAAAGATAACCATATACATCCTCGGGAATTACTAAGTGTATCAGAAACTCAGCAAGAACCCACACTGCCCTCCTCTAACCATCTTTCAGATGCATTTCAGACTCCTTCTGATGCATAAAGCCCTTCATCACTCTATAAAACCCCTCTAGTGCTTTTTGATTCCTTCACAAAGCATAAATTCTCCTTCACATGTTTAAAAATCACCCCTTTTATCTTGGTTTGCCTTTAGAAGGCATGAAACCCCTTTTGCCCACTAAACCCCTCTCAAAACCACATCACTTTCCTCTTAAGTGCCTTTGGACTCCTTTTCGGGCCATCGGACCCCTTCCGATGTCGTAGAGATCTATTCAAAGCACTTTCATCACCCCTTCGAATTCATTTACCTTTGCATTTTAATAAAATGCATGCTCCGATGAGAAAAGGCTCTATTTGTTCCCCCTCCGATGCGATTTCGATATCGGGAGGGGAAAGTGGCATGTAACAAACATATTTGGCATTTCTCCGAAGGCAGGTGCCCTCCCTCTGATGCGATATCGATGTCGAAGGTCGGGTGATAAAATGTGTTAACTCTATGGTGCATTGCCGAAAGCTCCGGGCCAGACCCAATTTCAAATAATAAAGGGCCTATATAGCTTTTCGGGTCCGATGGTGTTTCGGTGATTCTATGTGGACACTCCCATATCCCTGCCGATATGCGATTTAGCGCTAGCCGTCGGATTAGGCCCCCAGATCAATGGCCCTGATTTCATCGCAGCATTCCCCATGTATCGCTCTGACTGGTGGAGCCGAAATAATAATAAAGCATGGTATATTAGCATTTCGGGTCCGCAAACCAAATTCTTGTAAATCCACTGATATGACATCACCGATGGGCCAGAAGTGATTCCAAATAAAAGGAAGGGCCTATTGCATTTCGGGTCTGCGCAGTTTTGGCGATTGTTTATGTGCCACCCTATGGTCCGCCCCGATGCAATATTGCAATGAGATCTGGGCCGTTGGATCGGCCCGCGCCGGATCCAATGGCCAGGATTTAATGATTGCTACAGTGTCCACTTAAGCGCCAAATTTTCACAATTTCGCAGTGTTTTGAGAGCATTTTCATATTATGATAAAATGGCCATTGTCTAAGGTTTGTGTGCGGTGCTCCCGCCCGCCACAACCAATAAGGGAAATCATACATCCTTAAGCCATTTAGGATCGCTCCAAGCCCAGTTTTGCTCCAGGGGGCCAGTCTCGGCCTCGGCACAGTTGGCAACACTTTTTCCTCCTGTTTGCACCATTTTTCAAAAGTTTAAGGCTAGTTTTGATCGGCCAGAGCGCCGATAGCATTCCAAAGACCGCGGGAACCATTTGCAGCAGTGTTTTTTTTTTGCATTAATAGGTAGAATGGGGCGATGGGACAGTTTAAAGGGTATCAGTGATAAGAAAAGGCCCAGATTAAGTACCAAAGTAGATCAGGAAGTGGTAGGAAGTATCAGTGTTGCTTTTCGAAGAAGATGAAGGCAAAAGGGGCCCCAGCAGTTTCAGAAAGACATCATGGAGCTGTAATGGCTCGCCAACTTGCAATTATGGCCATTTAAGGCAGGAGGACTACTTGAAGACACAAAGAAGGGATTTTAAAGCTGATTTACTGCAAAGGCAATGTATGAAGCCACCTTTGGGCAACACTGCTCAGCCCATGCGCAGTTATCACACAGAGGACAACGCATGGCTCAAGGCACTCTTTCAGTCCATTTTTGATGCCAGCTACCCAGCTCAGCTGTTTTAATATGTTTTATGCATTTATTTCCAGCATAGATTAGGATCAATGACATTCACTGAACAAGATCTCTTTTGATCTACTTTCAGAGATATTTTTTGAGATATTTTCCCCCTTCACAGTTGTTCAAGGGAAGTCTGTAGCTATGTTCTTTATATACCACCCTCTGCACTGTTTTAAGGGTTGGTTGGTTGTATGACTCCTCTAGAGACTCGCTCTGTATCTGATATAATTTCTTTAATCAAAGACTGCTAAAAGCATGGAGGGTGGACTGTTTGATGTGTTGTTAATGGTTGAAGAGTGGATGATGGAATTCATGTGCTGCTATATGGATCAATAAGTGTCTCTCACCTCTGTTATCTCAATTTCATACATGCTTAAATCACAAAGCAAAAGATTGGCTTAGAATTTGCTTGACTGCACTCTATGCTCAGTTTCTATGGCTTCTTAACGTTTTCTTCTTGATTTAGGTATAAATATGAATTCCTTTCAGGCTCATGTTGGACCTATTTCACATATGAATGACTGTTGTCTAAGAATTCTTAGCTGCTCCTAGATAGAGTTCATTCATCTCCACTCTCCTAACCTGATTTAGAGACTCTTTGTTGCCTCTCATTCCTTAGCCTCCAATCCATCTCTTTTAGCTTGAATATTGTTTCATGAGCAGCTACCTTGCTCCTCATTCCTCTTGTGACCAAGAAAATGCACCAGCAGTCTCACTCCATAACTCCATGCCCAATGGTTTGAACTTATCATACTATGCATTGCCTCTCTACTTGAAAGCATCCTCCTTCCCACCAAACATAAACAAAACCCCCTTGAACTCATTAGCTAGCCTAATATCATCTTCAACAAAGCTAAATCATAAAGAGATACCCCTCTCTGACTGCAGGTAGGCTAGGACCTGCAGTCCAAAGATTGGTTTGTGGTTACCTCGGCCGTATCCCTTTAAGGAGCTTTAGGGACAACCTGAGTGATAACATAATGGCGACTCCACTGGGGACCTGAATCATTGGTTTATTACTGTAAACCCCCAATTTTGACCAGTTTGCCTTGTTTTCTGGAGAAAGTGTTCCTTTTCTTCAGAGCTTCTCATGTTTAGCTCTGATCTGTGACGGTGGACAGAGATCAGGCACTTCAAGGTTAATTCATCCACCTGGCGACTCCACATCATCCTCATAATAAAGACTCCACTGGAGAAATGAACCCAAAAGAGATATATGAGCAGATCAGGCTTTTGACCTGGATTACTATCCAAGAGGTCATGTTTTTTCTCCATAAAGTTTTGTTGTGTATATTGTATTTTAAAGACGATTCTATATCAGATTTTTATGTTTTTCCTTTGGAAAATCTTGTTGAAAAGCCTCCTTGCACATTAGAGCAGCAGTCTTCAAATGCTGTTGAAGATCATCATACAACCAAGGAGGAACCAAAAATAGAGCCCAGTCTTACAGTTCCTGTATATACTCCTGTGTCTCATAAAGTTCCTGATAGATATAAGCCTCTCATTTTGCCTCTTGTACTTAATCCTCTGCCTGCAAATCATCCTGAGTATCTCCCTAGATTTGATGGAGAGAATGGTATTACTGCCCAGAAACATATCCAGGATTTTGAAGACTATCTTAATATCTTTGAAGTGGAAGAAAAAGATGTTAGTCTTAGACTGTTTGCCCTTTCTTTGCAAGGCGAAGTTAGGACTTGGTTTAAAGCATTACCTGAGGCCAGCATCTCTAATCTTCAGCAGTGTTCCAAGCTCTTCCTTGATAGATGGATGATTAAAATCAATTTCCTCTCACTCATCAAAGAATAAAATCAGTTAGAAAGGCGTCCAAATGAATCTGTTCAGCAATTTTCTGATCGATTCAATCAAGTTTATCTTTCTATGCCTTTGAATATAAGACCTCCCCCTGATTTAGCTCTATTGCACTATCCTAGAGCTTTTGACCTAGAGATGGAATTCCGTTTGAGAGAAAGATGCCCATCCACTTTGAAACAAATGCGGGACATAACAGTGGACATGGAGGCAAATCTGAAGATGAGGGAAAAACAGCGCAAGGCAGAGCAAGAAGAAAGACTTCATAGTGTGTTACAAAAGTCAGAAGAAATGATGCAGTTGATCACAATGAAAGTAGAAAGTTTAGAGCGCCAGGACACATCTGTTGTGTAAGAGGAAAGTAGTGACATTCACGAACAAACCTACCACAAATCAGATGACATATTCATAGAGCCATATGTGAAGGAGGAGTCTCCTGATATACTATGTGAATATAATAGCTTCTCTTCTTTCAACTGTCTGCCCAAATATGATCTGTATGATGATGATTATGAGCCTAACGACCAAATCAGCCTTGCGGAGGAATCAGATCCTATTTTGGCAGGAAGCGAAGTTCAGGCTCAGCAGCTTGAATGTAATGATCAGCTTGCCCAGTTCAGCTATGAAGTAAAGGAGGAAAGCACAGAGAATTTTGATATCAGCGAAGGAACTTTACCTTTCTGTTTTGAATCTTTTCAATTTATTAAGGAGAACTATCATGCAATTAATAAGCATTTGTCAGCAAGTCTTGTTATTGACTGCCTGGAGGATGATCAAAATATAGTTCCAGATGCATCGCCTCTAATTTTGTAGCCCCGAAGAGCCATCAAATATCAGATTCAGGAAGACTCTGTAGCAGCACCTGAGCAAATAAATCGATTCCCTTCCCTGCCGCTTTGTTTTCAGCCATCTCAGGTATTTGAAGAAGAAGAGTAGCAACCTGCGCAGATCAGTCAGGTTCCAAATGAGCCTGTATATAATAAAGCGCAACCACCTTTGCAAGTTTTGAATGACCCATCTACTGGCAGGTAGAATAATGAAAGAGATCAACGCTCTTCTCCATTAGTAGGCTGCAAGGCTCAGTATCAAGTTGTTAATGATTTCTCTATTTCAAAGCATGATAGTTGTCCCAAACTTTTGTACAGTTCTTTATTTCGGCCCAGAAATTGTATATATATGTTGCAGGATAGTTTTGTACAGTGTTTAAACATAGCGAAGGAGGTCAGTAGCTTCCTGATCTTCTCAAAGATTAACAAAGCCATATCAAATTGCAAGATCTCAGTTGGTCTCACCAGCAAGCACAAGCAGCAAAGCCCACTCATGTTTTTATTGCTTAAGTGGCTGCATTGGCTATTTCACCTCACCTAACAGCAAAGTAAGTGCTGGTTAGGGTAGGTAGGTAGGTAGGATCAATAAGCTAGCCAAAAGGAATTTTGCAGAATACAGAAACAAATGAATACAAGGCAGTTTGACCTGCTGTTCTTGGCTTTTCACAAGGAAAAGCCATCCCCAAGTGGAGCCACTGTTAGCCTCCTGCTGCAGCAGGTTAATCATCTTTCATGATCGACATTTTTACATGCCAAATATGTCGTACTATGCATGCTGCAATGCTCCATATTTGCTACAGATGGCCAAAGAAGTGTCCATGAGAGTGTGCTAGTCTCACTGCCACTGCTGTGTTCCAATTTTGATAAGCAATCCATTTTTTGGTTTGAGGAAGTTTTTCAGTTGGAGGACTTCAAGCGAGGCATGTCTAACTCCTCCCTTCTTCCTTTTTCCCCAAGTCACTCACTAACATTCCCTAAAGAGGTCAAGATCTACTTGATACCTCTTAGTTTCATCATTCATCATATCATTTGCCTTGGTGAAGATCTGCTTCACTCAAGGAATGTTCACACTTCTTCTATCAGTCATTTTCCCCCATTTGATACCCTAAGACATCATACTTAGCACTTTTTCTCATCATTGTCATATTAACTATTAACTTTACTATGTAGCTCCCTATCTATTTCCCCTTCCCCTACTAAAGCTATGTATATTACTCCCCTATATACTTATCCCCTCCCCCTGGTTGAAAGATAACCATATACATCCTCGGGAATTGCTAAGTTTATCAAAAACTCAGCAAGAACCCACACTGCCCTCCTCTAACCATCTTCCAGATGCATTTCGGACTCCTTCTGATGCATAAAGCCCTTCATCACTCTATAAAAGCCCTCTAGTACTTTTTTATTCCTTCACAAAGCATAAATTCTCGTTCACATGTTTAAAAATCACCCCTTTTACCTTGGTTTGCCTTTAGAAGGCATGAAACCCCTTTTGCCCACTAAACCCCTCTCAAAACCACATCACTTTCCTCCTAAGTGCCTTTGGACTCCTTCCAAGACATAAGAATACCCAAATCATGTAAAAACCTTCAAAAAATTGAAAAATCCTCCTTTTCGGGCCATCGGACCCCTTCCGATGCCCTAAAGATCCATTCAAAGCACTTTCATCACCCCTTCGAATTCATTTACCTTTGCATTTTAATAAAATGCATGCTCCAATGAGAAAAGGCTCTATTTGTTCCCCCTCCAATGATATTTCGCTATCGGGAGGGGAAAGTGGCATGTAACAAACATATTTGGCATTTCTCCGAAGGCAGGTGCCCTCCCTCCGACGCGATATTGTTGTCGGAGGTCGGGCGATAAAATGTGTTAACTCTATGGTGCATTGCTGAAAGCCCCGGGCCGGACCCGATTTCAAATAATAAAGGGCCTATATAGCTTTTCGGGTCCGATGGTGTTTCGGCGATTCTATGTGGATGCTCCCATATCCCTGCCGATATGCGATTTAGCGCCAGCCGTCGGATCGGGCCCCCAGATCAATGGCCCTGATTTAATCGCAGCATTCCCCATGTATCGCTCCGACTGGCGGAACTGAAATAAAAATAAAGCATGGTATATTAGCATTTCAGGTCCGCAAACCAAATTCTTGTAAATCCGCCGATATGACATCGTCGATGGGCCGGACGCGATTCCAAATAAAAGGAAGGGCCTATAGCATATCGAGTCCGCGCAGTTTCGGCGATTGTTTATCTGCCACCCCATGGTCCGCCCCGATGTGATATTGCGATGAGATCTGGGCCGTTGGATCGGCCCGCGCCGGATCCAACGGCCAGGATTTAATGATTGCTACAGTGTCCACTTAAGCGCCAAATTTTCACAATTCCACAGTGTTTTGAGAGCATTTCCATATTATGATAAAATGGCCATTGTCTAAGGTTTGTGTGCAGTGCTCCCGCCCGCCACAACCAATAAGGGAAATCATACATCCTTAAGCCATTTAGGATCGCTCCAAGTCCGGTTTTGCTCCAGGGGACCAATATCGGCCTCAGCACAGTTGGCAACACTTTTTCCTCCTGTTTGCACCATTTTTCAAAATTTTAAGGCTAGTTTTAATCGGCTAGAGCACCGATAGCATTCCAAAGACCGCGGGAACCATTTGCAGCAGTGTTTTTTTTTTTTTTGCATTAATAGGCAGAATGGGGCGATGGGACAGTTTAAAGGGTATCAGTGATAAGAAAAGGCCCAGTTTCAGTACCAAAGTAGATCAGGAAGCGGCGGGAAGTATCAGTGTTGCTTTTCGAAGAAGATGAAGGCAAAAGGGGCCCCAGCAATTTCAGAAAGACATCATGGAGCTGTAATGGCTCGCCAACTTGCAATTATGGCCATTTAAGGCAGGAGGACTACTTGAAGACACAGAGAAGGGATTTTAAAGCTGATTTATTGCAAAGGCAATGTATGAAGCCACCTTTGGGCAGCACTGCTCAGCCCATGCGCAGTTATCACACAGAGGACAACGCATGGCTCAAGGCGCTCTTTCAGTCCATTTTTGATGCCAGCTGCCCAGCTCAGCTGTTTTAATATGTTTTATGCATTTATTTCCAGCATAGATTAGGATCAATGACATTAACTGCACAAGATCTCTTTTGATCTGTTTTCAGAGATATTTTTTGAGATATTTTCCCCCTTGACAGTTGTTCAAGGGAAGTCTGTAGCTATGTTCTTTATATACCACCCTCTGCACTGTTTTAAGGGTTGGTTGGTTGTATGACTCCTCTAGAGACTCGCTCTGTATCTGATATAATTTCTTTAATCAAAGACTGCTAAAAGCTTGGAGGATGGACTGTTTGATGTGTTGTTAATGGTTGAAGAGTGGATGATGGAATTCATGTGCTGCTATATGGATCAATAAGTGTCTCTCACCTCTGTTATCTCAATTTCATACATGTTTAAGTCACAGAGCAAAAGATTGGCTTAGAATTTGCTTGACTGCACTCTATGCTCAGTTTCTGTGGCTTCTTAATATTTTCTTCTTGATTTAGGTATAAATATGAATTCCTTTCAGGCTCATGTTGGACCTATTTCACATATGAATGACTGTTGTCTAAGAATTCTTAGCTGCTCCTAGGTAGAGTTCATTCATCTCCACTCTGCTAACCTGATTGAGAGACTCTTTGTTGCCTCTCATTCCTTAGCCTCCAATCCATCTCTTTTAGCTTGAATATTGTTTCATGAGCAGCTGCCTTGCTCCTCATTCCTCTTGTGACCAAGAAAATGCACCAACAGTCTCACTCCATAACTCCATGCCCAATGGTTTGAACTTATCATACTATGCATTGCCTCTCTACTTGAAAGCATCCTCCTTCCCACCAAACATAAACAAAACCCCCTTGAACTCATTAGCTAGCATAATATCATCTTCAACAAAGCTAAATCATAAAGAGAGAGCCCTCTCTGACTGTAGGTAGGCTAGGACCTGCAGTCCAAATATTGGTTTGTGGTTACCTCGGCCGTATCCCTTTAAGGAGCTTTAGGGACAACCTGAGTGATAACAGGAGGGAGGGTAGAACAACTGAAGAAGCCCTGTTGAACAAGGAAGGGATCTACAAAACTAAATGGATCATCTAAAGGAGATGTGCATGCTATGAACACTGTGATTGATAAGAACTGATCCCATTATAATTGCGGAACTACATCTAAGGTTGTAGCATAACAGGAATGCATCTGAGCATGTTGGGGGCTACCTGAAGGGCCACCTCCTCATGAAGAATCCGATTTTGAGAGGCGACGAAGTGACCGTTCTTGGAAAAATGGCTTCCTAGTGAAGTTTCAAATCATCCAAAACTGAGAAAGACTCATTATAGTACTCGATGAGAGATTTCCAATGATGTTGATGGTTCGTCAAGCTGAGCTACAGTTTGGTCGAAGCGGGCGACAGAAAAAATGTGGATTTTTCTATGAAAGGAAATTTTCCCTCCAATTGGAATTCATTTTTTAAGTGAGTTGTGGTAAATTTGGAGAGGAGGAAAAGGCCCTAAATCTTGTGGAGATCATAGCGGACAAACCGGCCATCAAAATCAAGATCTGCGACTTTTAGGTAGGTGGCCTTACTCATCTCTACAATTTCAGTTATTTATTTTGTGATTTTTGGCTCTTGGCAGCTCCCTGGGAGACCCTTGCTCCTCTTCACAGTCTAATCACAGATTTTGTGTCTAGAAGTGCAATTTGGATCACAGGAAATAGGTGAAAACCTGTGAGCTCACACTTTTTTGTCATAAAACTGTGATTTGGGGCTGAAAAGAGGGGTGGTTTGCTTGCTTGGTGGGGGTTGTAGGTTGATTAGTGTAGACCAGTGTTTTCTTCTCTCAACTGACAAGACATGTGGTGTTTTGTAGGCATGGCATAACTAAAAATCAATTGGTGTGAGTGAGACTTGGATACCCTCCGATCCGAGATTCAGATGGATTAGGGGGTTCGAAGGGCATTGGCTTGCTATGGGGTTCTCAACTTGGTATAGAACCCATTGATGAGGGCAGGTGAGCCCTTTCTACTGAGAATTGTGAGTTATTGGGATCCAGACCATGAGGTATTTCTCGTGGAGGGGCACAATATTGAGCTCACATTACAGGATATTTATTTCTTCATCAAACTTCCTCCCCTCAGAGTGGTGCAGGATATACATCTGGTGTTTCCTTGTGGGAGGAACATTACAAAGTTTGTGGAGCACCATTGTCCATAGGATGTGCATGTGAAGGGCACGACTATCCCAATTGGTGATTTAGACCAGCTAGAGACATACGTTGTTTCCGTAGCTGTGCTATGGGTCTTGGGCATCCATGCGTTCCACCACATCACTGGTGGGCAGATGATGTTGGTTGAGAGTGTTTTTGCTAAGACCCACTATGGCTGGGCCGAGATGATGCTGTCGTTAGTGAAACGATAGTTAATTCTATGCAGGTAAGCCATGACTATGTTTCTGGTACAATACTATGCACATTCTTCTTTGATAAGATACCCACCATCCTTCCTCATGTACAGATCTAATATGGGGGCCCACAGGAGCTGAGGATCCCCTACTGGGGGTAGCTACTACGGAGAGGAATATGGGGAGTCGGACGGGTATTCCAACCCATGATTTTTTCACATTGGGATCAGATGCCCCTCTAGATTGATGATTATCCTTATAGCGGGATGAACTATCAGGGAGATCTTGACTTGCCACTTTCACTCAGGCAAGCATGGGGACCAAACAGTAATTGTTAAGTTGCTATTTTTATGGTGCATTTCATATTTTTATCACATGTATATGGTACTAAGTGTAAAATATGTGGTACGCAGACATAGCACTGGTAAAACTGGCAAGAAATGCAGGACAAGCCGCAGCGCTATGGCTGTAGATTGGGGAACATCGTCATCTTGTCAGGGTCTAGAGGATAGTGTTCTACTTGTTTATCTACACCGTAGATGTGGGGTACTCTTGACCAGATTTTCTAAGCGTGAATGCAATGAGCTAGATGATCGATACATATATGAGTGTAACGACCCTCCCTTAGAGTGGAAAGGTATCATGCAGTGCATGGCGATGGCTGGTCATGCAGTACGTGATCTACGTGCAGGTGGGGTCCATTTTATTTTGATTTTTGTAACATGTTATGGGCATGTCGGATGTATTTAGAGCTATGGGCTCCAAACAGTTATATGATACATAATATGATTATGCATTCTTATATGACGATGATGGTTCGCCATGTGTTTTATTTATGGTTGTCCTCTATGGTATACATGTGATAAATTCCAATCTAGAATGTTATTTGCAATGGTATCTACATAGTTATTTTGGGCTCTAGGATCTTGACTAAAATTAATGGTTTCAAATTCACATACCAACAGCTTAGCACGCAGATATTTCTAAATATGACTTGGTTATGCACATGATACACACCATTCAATTGCATGACAAGTAACAAGGAATATAAGCGAACATGAAGATGAAGGATGCGATGAGAAAGGGAATCGACTAAAAAACCTATCACTGCATCATATTCGACCTGGTTATTGGTGGCAAATCCAATGCACACATCATTCGAAAGGACTAATGTATGCAAGGGGGTAACAATGGCCCCGGTTGTCAAGGATATATTCCTATAGAAGCGACTTGAAATATCAACATGATTGATATATGGTGTGGATGATGGATCCATCTAAAAGGTGCAAAAGACATCAGATGAGATGATGCATCCTACCTAACTTCATGACAAAAATAAAGACATGCAAATCAAAGAGATAAGCTATGAGAAAAATTTCTTTAGGTAGATTGCAATGGGATTATTAGGAAGGAATTGGCCTTTAGAATCCTCCAAAAGAAATTCCCCCTTGCCTAAGTGCAAGAGTAATTAGGGGTAGACATAGCTTCCATGATGTCCTCATCAAAATGGAAGATGAGCGGACAAGAGGAATATTGACTACATCATGCGACACGGTACCTAGTGCATCAACCTGAGAAAGAAGGTTCACATATGCATCATATGGAATGGTAGATGATGAGATAGTAGATGAAGGATCTACATATGTTGATACCTAGGATTCTGTCGAAAGAGGTTGAATAGCAGCATGCTCAGAAACCTCAGAAAGGATTGCCTACGAGGAACTCAAGGATGATGACAGGTAAAGGATATGGCCCGTGGTGTCCGTCTTCTTGACATCTGGGGAAGGGATCGCAATGGTGGGACCGGATTCCCCTTATTCTAGCTTACTATTAGTACAAAAATCTCAAGAAGAGGAGAAGGTGATCCATTATGAGTGGTCTCGTATTCGTGAAGTGCCTTAAGGAAATCACAAAATTTGTTGAGATGAGGGCAACAATGGGAGTAGTCACCATGATGATCACATAGGGCACAAGGGTGATTTTTGTGTAACGTTGTGAGTTTCTTGGGTGGACAAGGTAAGTTAACATGGACTTTATGGATATTTAACTCAGGGAACGTTTCATGAACCAAAGGTTTAAGATGAGGAAGCTTAGGACAATTATTGGTCGTGTGCCCCACAAATTTACACAAAGTGCATGAAGGTGACGACTTTGGGGTTTTGGGGACTAGAGGAGGTTGGGGAGCCTTGTCCTTAGGTTATTTCCTCTTAGCTTTTCCCCCCTGTCCAGATCACAATAAGGTCTTATCTGACCAGGAAGAATGCTTGTAGGGGGATCAATGTACCATACGGGGATCCCTAAAGTCATGTTAGCAAGGACCAATGAAGCCATGACAGAGACATAAAATATTGCAGGAGGGGGAAATAAGAAAGGTATTTAGCCTACAAGGTAATGTCTCGGCGGAACAACTCCTGGATGGTTGAGACTTGGAGGAACAGTTTGTGGGGGAAGATAGGAGAGGCACCCACAAATGGAGGAGGTCCTGGGGGGTGGATCTGGATGGCTCGGCTGGGATGGTAACTGCACGGTGCAGAGGAGATCGTTGTGGATCGAATGTACCAGACTGCTTGACGACAACCTATGATGTTGAAAGATTTAGGCTCTAAGATGAGAGGGGGAGGACCAGGGAAAGAACCCAACAACGAGGAATCATTATAGACTCTCAGTGAAACACCAATGAGAGGCATTGAAGACTTCTTATCTAACATTTATGAGATAACGGACTCGGGGGATGTCACGGATGCTGCCTCTTAGTAAGTCAACTGATCTATGGTAACAGTCTTCCCTTCATGGGGGAAGCACATCTTGCGTAAAATCGTAGATATGAAAGCTGACATGGCATATGTGTAAGTGGCATCAATAACCTCAATATCTACATGGACATACTTACCCGCAAGGGTCACTGGATAGTTGTGGTACATGCTAAGAGGCTATGAGGAGTGTCTGTCCCAAGCATGCAATGTCATGGTGGAGGGGGAAAACTCATGTGACTAAAGTTTTTTCCAAATGGTAGCAGACATCACACAGGTGGATACACCATCGTCAGTAATGCATCAGGAGATGATGACATTACGGACTCGGACTAGTACCTAGAAAGCAATGGAGCAAGGCAATGGGGGATGTTTTGATGTATCGACTGGGAAGAAAATCAAATGATCGTCAAATGGATCTACTACGCCCAAAGAAGTTATTAGAGATTTCTTTTGAGAAGTGCATGACTGGAGTACATCGAACGTCAACATGGCAGCAGGTGATTGCGCCAAGTCATCTATTATACTGTATGTATGGGCAACTCGGTTACAAGCCATGTTATGGCGTAAGGGTCCCTTTGGGATCTTGGGAATTTCCTCAGTTTCAGGTTGAGGGATCTGTAATGGAACATTTGATGTCATAAGAGGCTCAGTAGAAGCTTTGGATTTGGACTCAGAGGCAGACGAAATTGATGGCTTATCATATTGATGCGATCAAGTTTACAAGTTGATATTGGAGGGATTAACCTCATCACAGCTCATCATGAGGATCTGGTAGTCACTAGGACCAAAAGGTTAGGGAGGGTAGGCTGCCTGACCTGGGTGAGGTTGAGAAGAAACAAATCCTTGCTGATGGAAAGGATTTGTAAGCACTGTCGGTTGATATGGTGTAGGATTCTGAGGCAATTGTTGGCCTCTAGAAGTTGCTTGAGCTTCCCACATTTGGCGCATCTAGGGTAAGATAGCACACTCATGTGTATAATGACCATGTACACCACAACATGCACAAGGCTTGTTCATACAAATAGCCTTGTTTTTCTTGGGTTGGCTTCCTTGTTGCTGGTTGTTGGTGTTAGGCTGGCTCCCTTGGGATTCACTAGGTTGATTACCTTGATTACCCTCGTTACCCTTGTTACCATTGTTACCCTTCCCCTTATTATTTTTCTTCAAATTTTCAGGATTGGTTGCACTCTGCTGTGAAAACACCTAACCCTTAGGGGGCAGTAGCTGCGGGGTCTGAGGATGCATGGGAGGCTGCAGTGTTAATGCTTCATGGGCTGGGGTGCTTGACTGTTCATAAGGAGGAGCAACGGTTTGGTAGATAGGTTGGGGCCTTGAAAACAGGTTGCTAGCAAGAGGGGCATAAGTGTTGGAGGAACTGGTGCCCCCCTGTGGATGGCCATAACTTTGTTGAGTATATGGGGAAGGATGTGAAAGGGTTCCAATGATACCGTTGGCAACATGAGATTCCCCGGGTGCATTGGAACCTCCAGGACGGGGAAGGTTTTGAATGACAGTATAAACATAATTGGATTGCACATAAATTAGGTCATATCTCATAGTGGTTTGGAGAGCTTCTTCCTCAGTCTGAGGAAAATGGGACGCGGTATCTTTTCCAATGGGTGCTAAAAGGCTACAGAGAAACAAATCTAGATAGACACAGTCTTCGAAGTGTGGGGTACGACATGTGCTCCTCCTTATATGCCACTCTTGAACATGGCCGGGAAGGCGAGTAGCAAAGGACTGACGAATTGAGGTCAATATATTTTTACCAGTGTCGGATCAGAGAGGTAGCTAGAAATATGAGAGGAAGAATTAGCAAGCATCACAAAAATGGAATTAAATGTGGTGGGATAGTCTACATACCATTTTGTAGCATCTCTAGTGAGCATGTGTTGGAATAGACAAAAACGAATGAAGTCATCAGTAATGGAGTTGGATGAACACCACATGTGGAAGGAGCGAATATGATCAGTAGGATCCTTTGCAGAATTACCCTCAAACTTTGGGATATTTTAGGGAAGCTTAGTTGGCATAGCATGCCAACCAGCATCGTGGTGTATTGGGTTGTTTATCAACTGGCTAAAATCCAGTAGACTTAAGCCAGAAATAAAAGGGAGTATGCAAGTTTTCTGAACGATTCATGAGATTACTCCTCTAGATGTGATCATTAGGGTAGAAATGGAGCCAACACTAGGTTGGGTTCCTACATCAGTTATTGGTCCAAACATTGTGACAATATGTGGTGAAGGAGGCTCAAAATCAGATGAACTAGGAGAAGAGTCGGTACGGGGACTCAGAGGGCTATGAACTCGAACCTAGTGGGGAGGAGTAATATGCTTGAGTGGAAAATGGGGATGAAGCTATGAGAGTCTTTGTGACAAATGCCTTGGTGGCACAATGCTGGTAAGGCACATGTGACATGAAAATGGTGAAGGGAGATCAAAAATATGACTTTGTCTCGATGAGGGGAGATAAATTTATTATGTTCAGTCTTAGCTTGGGGGTGTAAACCAACCGCCCTTCACTTAAGGTGTGCTTGTGTGTGCAAATGTATTTATTGATTAAGCCCAGATCGTGTTCGTAAAAAAGAAAAAAGATTGTTGAAAATAAACTAAAATGAACAACAAAACCATTAACTAAACCCCACCCAAACTGAATTTTCAAACACTGTGCTGGTTGGTGGTGAAATCAACTGAAAACACACTAAAAATTTTAAGGGACCTAAGTGTCAGTGTGACTGGGATGAAATGACAATAGGCTACTGGAAAGTGGTGTAGCAACAACAAAAAACCAGAGAGGAGGATCGCTACAAAAAGATAGGGAGATGGATGTAAATCCTAGGGCAACCGATAGGACCCTAAGGCCAATGACCAAACAAGGTTTAATATGAAACCCTGAATGAAAACAACCTATCTTTGGAGATCTGAAAGAAAAGGGTACAGATCTGGAAAATATGGCTGAAAGTGCTAGAGAAACTCAGACTTCTTACTCAATTAAACTCCTATAAAGGTGGAAGCGTACTAGAAGCCCTAAGTGGATAAATTCCACTTTGACGAGTAAATCAGAGTAGATCAAGGCCTAAGCAAGATGAGACAGAGGTCAAACAACCCAACTCATAGCTCTCGACAAAACCCAGAAACAGATCTGATAAAAAACTAGAAGCACTAAAACCGCTGGTACTAAGCTATTTTTAGGGGGGATCATTGTTTTTGGGGTAAAATATGCACTCTAGACTCAAGATCACACTTTTTGGGCTAAAAAGTGTGATTTATGATCCTTGATTCCCGGTCGGAAAATCTGAGAAAAAACTATCGTCTCTGCCGCAACTCGTTCCTGTGACATGCGGAAAAGACTAGAAAAATTGCAGAAGTTACAAATTTGACATATCTAGGGTTAGAAAGCTAGTAAATAACATTAAGAGTCTAAATAAATAAGAAACCCTAACCTAAAAACTGAAGGTCACCCAAGTTTCTAGATCTGAAGTAAAAAACCGATGGAGTTTCCAATTTTGTTGTAGTGTTTTTGTCTCAAAGATGTATGAGAATAACCACTTAGGACTCCGGATGACAAACAGTTTGAACAATATAAATGCCTACTAAACATTGTAGATTTGGAGCAAATGATAGAAGTAAAACCTAGCAAAGTCCTCACCTATGACACAATCATAGTTAAACAGCAAAAAGAAACAGTAATAACTCCAATCATCCAATGGGAACCAGAGATACAAAGAATATATTTTATTATAACACCTATGAAGGGAACAAATAAATTTTACCAGTCCCCCTCTATGGGATGGGTTCTTTTCTATCCTAAAACATCTTCAGCTTGTGTAGACTCTCTCTCCTCTATAATGTGAAAACCCAACAAATAAAATGCTTGAGCTTAATGGGAACTCAAATGGCAGAAAAATGGTGTGCGGAAATGAAATAATAAGAGTTACAGCAATGAGTGCAACAACAAAAATAATTGAAAGTGAATAATGAATGGAGTCCCCTCTATTTATAACAAAATATTGAGTTATCCTCGAATAATGAGCAATAATAAAATATTATTAACCCCATTATTGGAATAACCACTTGGAATATTTTATTATATTTGGTCATGAGGGAAAACGTATTTAAACTTTTATTTAGAAATATTAAATAAATAAATGATTTATTTATCATATCAAGAAATTAGTTAAGGAATAATAAATAAATAATTATTTATTTAATTATTCCTAAGGGATTTAGTCAAATTTGACAAGGAATAATAATTAATTAGTGATTAATTAATTATTCCTAGAGAGAAATAAGATAATTAATATTTTATCTTTTCATTTTTCATAATTGGCTCAAATATGACAAGGAATAATAATTGAACAATGATTTAATTACTTATTCCTAGAAGAAAATAAAATAAATAGTGATTTATTTAATTATTCTTCATGGGTTTAATGATAAATTACATAACAAAGGTGGTTTATTAAGTAATTTCTCACAATGAAAGCAATTTTACTATGGTAAAATTGACTTTACATGGTGTACTTTGATCCATCTAGTAAATTAGGCTAGATGATCAATTTTTGGTGATAACACTTTCATCAAAAGGGACTGAGTTAAATAGGGAGAGAGGGCAAAATATTTTTTCTTTAGCAAGTGAATTTGAGGGCCATTGAGGATAGAACCAATAATCATAGGCATAGATTGCATCAAAACACTCTACTGAGATCGCTGAGCTATGGATCAGGTCAACAATGGCCTGATCCATCGTTTCACCTTCCATGAGGCACCTCACCACAAAAGGGAGTATTCAAATCACTATAGCAAGGAGGTCAGCCGAAAATCACGCAAACCCATCGAATCAATCGCATGGGACTCTACCACTGACAGAAGGGTGATGTTTCTTAGTAGCAGTGAAGGTCACGAGGAGGGTAATTTTGTGTGTTAAAATGAACATCAATCTATCTAATGAGTAGAGGTGTTAGATTGGTTTCAGCCTGTGATTCATTTCAATGGAAGGTGAAAGGGAGTATGAGTGTTGCATGCCAATTAGTTAATATAGCCTGAGCATTGGTCACATTGCCAAAACACTATCACAACAACTGCCTGAGCAGAGAAAGGAGTTGAGCGTCCCCATATCTGTTCCAGGCACAAAGAAGTGGACATAAACTATTATTTTTACCGTAGCGTCGGTCAAGGAGCCAACCAAGGTCCTCTTCAGGTGCATGCCAAAGTATTTGTTTTATTACATTAGATAAATTGATCTCGCTACATCAAGATCACTCACACATTAGTCATAGAGGCAAAGACACTGTGTTTTTGTGGAATTGAGTAAATTATGTTTCCATCAAAAGATTTCACGGTGGGTCACCATAATTAAATAAAGTAATGCTATACCTTTTTTAGTTATATAGTATGTTGCATTATGTGGTTGGATTGGTGTAGAGGTTTATCATTGTCGAATATATTCTGATGCCTATACATTTGAAAACTCTAACATCAAATTCAATGTCGCACATGATTCATTAATCACTCGCAAGGGCATAATTATTGGGTCCACGAACTCTTGATTAGCGTATGAAGATCTAAGTCTTTACCTGAAAAATGATTCTCTTTCCATCTAGATAGATTTTCTACTCAAAAATCTCAGTGTGGAAGCATGAAGGATGGCAAGTTATGGACTAAGCCATGTTTATAGTTTTGAAAATTTTGATTGGTTTTAGCATTTGACAAGGGGTTTGTCAAATTTTGGAGTTTGACGATAGAAAGGAGATTTTGTGTTATAAAAAAAAGGGAATAGGAAATGAAGGAGGTGGTACAATCATCTTACAATTACCAATCAAGTTTCTATTCACGTTATCTTGGGGCAAAATCCATTGAAGAATTAGTGTATTCATGCTTTGGTATGAGGGGAGATGGGACTTTCCCTAGAAAACACTTATAAAATTTTGGACAAAATTCTAGATAAAATAAAAGAAGCATGGAGTGTTTTCCTAGCAATGCCACTTTATAATAGAATAGCAAGTCTTTCTCAAAAATGGTCTATGCCATTATGCAGCAAAAATCCCCTTCGGAAGTGAAGGAAGGACAAGGAAGAGGATCTAAGTTCTTCACACTTGGATCTTAATTGCAACGAACAAAGTCAACCATAGATCTTTAGAAATTGGAGGAATTAGACACATGGCTCTTAGAGGTGGGGCGACTAGAATGGAGGAAACTCAGTTGGAATCTCAAGCCATCTATGCTTGCATTAATACAACCCAAAATCTCCGAGCATCCTTGTGAAGAGGTCAAGCTCACAATTGCTTCTTGTCTCGGCAAGATCATAGATTTAACATCCCGAGTATTGTCTTACAATATTGATCTTATGAGGGAGATATTGTAGTTGATAGTGGAAGGCCTTAAAGGGTTGAATAACATCATGCTTCCTACCTTTTAGAACCGATGTAGAAATTTTAATAGTCATTGTAGAATTCAACTTTGGCACATTCATACTGAATTTGGAATGTGATGAGTTGATCTTTCAGTTTCTCCATAAATTTTACACCAGTATTACATTAGCTCATTCAGACCATGTCAAAACAAGCATGCAAAAGATTGTGTCTCTATTATTAGAAGGCCACGCTCACATATGCAAGATACTAAGATGTAAGTTGTTGACCATTTGGAGGAAAGACCACAGGGATCCTATGATCTAGTCAAGAAGTTTTTCAGGAAAAACATAAAATTACTCAAAAGGGTGCTCACTACGAAGGAGTTGATAAGGATTGATGGAGGAAGCAAGAACAAAATATGCATCAATAATGAACTAAGGATGAGAGGACTATGCTTTATCTGCAAGGGACCTTGGGCCCTTAACCATTCATGTCCAGGTGATAAGAGGAAACAAGGGCAGATCATGAAGATTCATCCATAATTGGCTTCACCGGTTTTTAGTAGAGAACCTATGAAGGATCCAAGCAGACAAGTACAAATGGTGATCAACAACACCATGTTTTTGAGAGAAACTTACAGGACAGGTTGATGATAATCAATCAACTTGACAAAGTAAATCGGGAAAGGAAGGAGGGAATTCCTCCTGATGATGAGGTAGTTGAGTCTATAGATATCCAGGAGAACATCCATAAAGAGTATGGGCAATCAAGTATAGATAACATTCCACCAATACATCCATGTTTTTCAATCAAAGAGGGTGGATAACTTATCCCAACATGTGAAAAAGGCTAGGAAGAAAACATTCTAGGGGAACCAAATGACGAGCCAATAATAATAAACCGACATGATGAGCATGATCATGCAGCGTATCATGAAAAAAATAGTATGTAGGATAAGCCATTTCTTGTGGGTCAAACAAAGGTTCAAGTTAAAGTTGTGGTCATGGTACATCTGGTGCAGTCAAATATAGAGACATTCTGTAGGGCACGAGAATTTCTAGTAGAGAACTTTTGGGAAAGGATCATGCATTTCAAGATAGATCTTACGATGTTGAAGTAGAGATTCGAGGAAACTTGAGACATTATCTTACAGGGGAATAGAAAATTTGAGGACCTCATAGGGGTATGTGTTGAATCAATGACCCAGTTGTCTAGTGTTGAGGAACAACTCAAGTCCCTCACAAGGCAGGAAGAGGAGTACATTTGGGAGTTACAGAGCAGCCCTCTACAAGAGTACATAGATAAGGCTTGCAGCTCTACAAAATTGCCATTATACATTGGGGATAGCAAGGAAGAGTTATACAAATGGATCATGATGGGTGATCGGGTGGAGCAACATGAGTTGAGCATTAGGCAACATCAACATGGTAGATTTATTCCATCTGTAGGGATGCATGCATTATATTCTTCCCACAAGATGGATTTATGAGAGATTATGAGTTGGAACTCTATTGACAGGATACTCTTAGCTAAGGGCATATTGCAACTTGGGTCCTCAAGCACAAGCAATGATGGAGGGCTGAGGTGGTGTCATAACCAACATGTCTTAGGACTTAGGTGGCATTGGGATCTAGGAGAATCCATTGGGGGTAGGATTGACCAAAGGATTGTTTTGGATTCAGGTATCGAAGGATCCATTCATGATCATTTAGAATGGAGACATGGAATAACAGATTGGGTTGTATGGGATCTTGGTATCAATCTACAAATGTTTCTTTTGTGGATAGCAGTGGATTACCTGAGGGAAAAGGATCTTTTGGGGAGAGAATTTGTAATATCTATATATATATATATATATATATATATATATATATATATATATATATATATATATATATATTTGGATATGGTCAAAATGGATGGAATCTTCCCATGGTATTTAATGTGGTAGTTTCCCATGTCATTGGCCCATGGTATTTGCCTTTGTTTTTCGAGGGAAAACAATAAAATAAAGTTTCTAAAGAGTCAATCAAGCCTATAAAAGGGGATAGGAGAGTTATTTATCTATTTGGATTTTGTTATCAACTTGGCAAGGCTAGTTCTAGTTGATCCTAGGTATGCAAACCCATGGGAGTAATTTGTGTAGGATCCATCTAGGATCTACGATTGTCCTTCAATATATTTAATTTATTTGTTGATGGGTAGCCATACATGCCAAGGCACGAGCTTTAGTAGGTCTTGTGTGGGCATGTAATTTTGTTTCTATTTATTTACATAAAGAAGAGGATGCATTCTTAGATCTTTATTATGTTAGGTGTTTTTAGTGCAAGAATTTCATTAGAACACCTAGAGTGTACCATATCTCATCAAAATTTTGATGTTGGGATATTACAGGATTCAATCATGCAATATTTGCATGTTAGTGGAGCCCTATAAGCCAAGTAGACTTTCTTCATGGTTTTTCTAATATTTTGACAAAATTATCCCCATTCAACAATGGGGTTAGGGTCCATTGCAATTTATTCTTTTTAAATGAAATAGTCAATGAAGACTACTTCCATAATTAAGGATAATTTGTATAAGTTCAAAATATAGATCCAAATATGCATATACCAAATAAATTTCTAACATGCATGCATATATATAGAAGTGGATTACAAATGCTTCTTTTGTGGATAGAAATGGATTACCTGAGGGCAAACAATCTTTGGACGGGAGGATTTATAATATAGATATATATATATATATATATATATATATATATATATATATATATATATATATATATATATATATATATATATATATATATATATATATATATATATATATATATATATATATATATATATATATATATATATATATATATATGTAGATATTTGGATATGGCCAAAATGGATGGAATCTTCCCATGGTATTTAATGTGGCAGTTGCCCATGGCATTGGCCCATGGTATTTGCCTTTGTTTTTCGAGGGAAAACAATAAAATAAAGTATATAAAGAGTCAATCAAACCTATAAAAGGGGATAGGAGAGTTATTTATCTATTTGGCTTTTGTTGTGAACATGGCAAGGCTAGTTCTAGTTGATCCTAGGTATGAAAACCCATGGGAGTAATTTGTGTACTGGATCCATCTAAGATATACAATTGTGCTTCAATATATTTAATGTCTTTGTTGATGGTCAGCCATACATGCCAAGGCACGGGCTTTAGTAGGTCTTATGTGGGCATGTAATTTTGTTTTGTATTTATTTACATAAAGAAGAGGCTACATTCTTAGATCTTTATTGTGTTAGGTGTTTTTAGTGCAATAATTTCATTAGAACACCTAGAGTGTACCATATCTCATTAAAATTTTGACGATGGGATATTACAGGCTTCAATCATGCAATATTTGCATTTTAGTGGAGCGCTATAAACCAAGTAGACTTTCTTCATGGTTTTTCTAATATTTTGTCAAAATTATCACCATTCAACAATGGGGTTAAGGTCCATTGCAATTTATTCTTTTTAAATGAAATAGTCAGTGATCACTACTTCCATAATTAAGGATAATCTGTATAAGTTCAAAATATAGATCCAAATATGCATATACCAAATAAATGGCTAACATGTATGCATATAAGCGTAGTAGTTATATTTCTCATAATGCATTTTTAATGGGGGATTAGCCAAAAAATATATTCCATCATTCCCAACATAGCTTCATCTACAATATCTTAGTACGAAAGAAATAACCAAAATTGCTTCTCTATAAGGGTGTGAGAATATGGAAACTTTGAAAGGAAAGACAATTTCAAGAGGAGCGACTACTTTTAGGCGATAATGAGACAATAGGTGTCTTACTTGAATTCTTATTAGAGTTTTAAATATTGTGACGAGGGATTTTCACTGTTTTTAAGTATTTTTAGAAAGTATTGACATCTTGAAAATAAAAATAGAGATGTAGTTAGAGTAAAAATAATTGGGAAACAATCATGAGATGTCATGGCTTATTGAGGAGGACATCATAGCTTGCTTAGGAATATTTTTGAGTTTAGCACACTGATAAATAAATTCTAAAAAATGGTATTTTGGACAATAGCTTGGCAAGGCCACAATAAGTGGTGTCTAAGAGGAGTTATGGCCACAATGCGTGGGTGTCTAAGAAGAATAGCTCCTCTGAAATAGTACAGTGAGTAGTTGTCTCTTTAAAAGTCTATGTACATTACTTTTAATGTGAGGACAATAGCTTGGCAAAGCCACAATAAGTGGGTGTCTAAGAGGAGTTATGGCCACAATACATGGGTGTCTAAGAAGAATAACTCCTCTGAAATAGTAAAGTGAGTAGTTGTCTCTTTAAAAGTCTATGTACATTATTTTTAATGCGAGGACAATAGCTTGGGAAGGTCACAATAAGTATGAATCCTATATAAAGGATAAAGACTCCCCATAGAGATATATCAAGTCTTACTTTGTAATCGAGCTCTTCTCTGTTGGAGGTTTCCCCCTCGAAGAGGCAAGTGAACACTGCTTTCATCTCTTAATAATAAAATACTTCTTGTTTTTCTCATATTGTTCTATGTTCTGGGTTGCATTTCTTTGAATATTTGGTATTCTGGAATTTCTCGTAGGTCAAGAGCATAACAATTTATGAGTGGTGCATGGAGGCTTTTCCAATGGTTTTTAAAACTACCATTCTCCTTCAACATACCATGTGTGATTCAACAAGTGCAAGGTTATGTTATGATTGTGACACCTTGTTAATATTTGAAATATCTTGCAAGCTCTTCTTTGCAAAGTCTACAAGAATTTGATCATCCCATCACATTTGTCTTTCTATAATACTTCGTTTTACTTCCAACATGTGAATAGATTTTATTGAGACTTGTATATTGAAGATGCCAACGATTGACATGACTTTAATGGTGGCTTGTGCTAATAATTACAAATGATAGATAAGCTTACATAACACAATGCCTTAATTTGTAGATGAGATCATCAAGGCTACATTTATTCATGAAATTTTAAAAATGACTACAATACTTACAATCTCAAACTCCTTCCGAAAAAACAAAATCGTAGGGGTCAAAGGAAGGGCTTTATGAAACCTCTTTTCAACTTGAAACAAAATATAAGGAGGCAGGCCATAGGTTCTCCACTACCCCAACTTATGTTCAAATGAATGGTTTATAAAGTAGTATGAGAGATTCATCACAACTGATTTGAGGGGTGAACCCTCCAATTTTGAACTCAATTGTTTTTCCTTAAAAATATCTTCAATAGCCACCAAATATCTATAATAGTAATCTTATTATGAATCGAGCTAATATTATTACATGAAAACACTTGATACTAGATAAAACTATATACATTTTTAATAACATTAACCACCAAAAATACATTTCTAAAAGAATAATAAATAAAGTGATTCTATTAAAATAAATTCTCAAAAAAATAAAAAAAACATTAATTAACAAGACTACTAAAACCAAAATATCTTACATAGACAAACATATTATTATCTTACATAAAAAGACCTTATTATTAGTAATAATTAAAAAATATACCACACATACACTAGATTTTCCTTTGGAAGTATAGAGTTACATGTGATACATAAATTCAATGCAAGATTACCTTATTATTAATAATAACTAAAAAGTATGCCATAGAGACTAGATTCTCATATAACCATACTAGATTCTCCTTCCGAAGTATAAAGTGACATGTGATACCTAAATTCACATGGTAAAAGTCCACAAAGAAAAAAGGTTGCTTGCAAGATTATGCTAAAGGGTCAGTGATTCCCATGATAAAATAAAAGTTTTTGAACAGCCACAAATACTAAAAAAATCACATTTATGATTAAACACTTCAATCTCAAAAAGAATAACTCCTCTGCCCAACATGGCGTCCACAATATGTCATCCTCGTGACGCTGGTCTTTGCATGATTGATGATGTCATTCATGTAAATGGTTGGGAGTGTAGATGGTTTTCAAATCCGAGTTTGGAGTTCGACTACTTCTATATAAGGAAGGCTACGCAATTGTATTTCTCACCTCTTGCTTATGGAATTTGCCCTACTCTAGTTCTAGGTATGGTTGTATATTTCTAATCTATGAGATATCATTGATTTTCTCATATTCTATGTCCACGTTAAGCATTGATTCACAATAACTTATCAATGTCCACGTTATGTATTGTTGAAGTGAAGCCGTTTTTTTTGCAGAAGTGGGAATCTTGTTGCCTTCAAAGATGTTCCAGTTTCAATATTCGTAAGCCAACAACATGAAATATTTGCTACAAGTAGGGCATAATGTCAGCGGCGATAACTTAAGACAAAAAAAATTGTGTATTGTCTTATATATTGTCTTTAAGCAGGTGTCTCAAAAATTATTGTCTTAAAGGTTATTGTCTTAAAAAATATTGTCTCTATAAAGGGAGTATATAACACAACCATTATTGTCTCTTAGGAGACAATTTCATTTTTGTCTCACTGGAGACAATTTCATTTTTGTCTCTCTAAAGACAACACTTGGATTAGAGAAAATATGTCTTTAATACTAGCTATTATCTCTCTAGAGACCATAAAAATTTATTTAAAGATCACTTTTGTCTCTTTAGAGACAATATAAAACAATGAATCCAAAAATATATCATCATTGAAATAAATCGATATAAAAAATATTTAATTAAAAATGAACTACAAAATCATTGATTAATTCATGTTACCTACTAAAGCAGACGCTCTTCCATTGAGCTAGCACACTTTCAAAAATTATGTGAAGAGTTATGCCAATCCTTAAAATTACATTTATAATCATTGATTTTAAATTAAAGAAAAAAGTTAAAAGGTAAAAATTAGAAACTACGAACAAACCCAAACACCAAACCAAGTGAAGAGTTATGGCAATCCTTAAAATTACATTTATAGTTGTTGATTTTAAATTAAAGAAAAAATATAAAATTTAAAACTACGAACAAACCTAAACAGGATGTGGAAGCTCTAAAATTTGTGACCAAGGCATTGGTGTCTTTGCACACCCTTTTTTTAATGCACAGGGATCTCAGACAGGATAGCGTGATGAAGAACATTGAATCAGATGAGTGGTTTATAATATATTTTGAGGATGCCATTGGTGCACCTCAGATTTACCCTAATAATCTTAGTGGCCTGAACCATGCTCCTGAGATGTCTAGGGGTGTTCATGGGGTTAAAGTTGATGTGTGGAGTACTGGACACCTTATCAGGACAAGTGGGCTGAATGTGTCTGAGCTGTTAAGGAATTTACAGAATAGATGCTTGGAACAAGACCCAAATCAGAGACCTTCTGCTGCAGATTGCTATCATCACGTTCTTCAGTTGTAGTCTTCTCTGCCTAATTACTGAGATTAGACATTGCCAACCATGGTCAATTCTCAGTCCTATGTATTTCATTATTACTATTCATAGGATCCAGAATCACATGATTATTGAGTGTTGTATTATCAGAAAATTTGATATATCTAAAAAAGAACTTGCTTCAGATTGTACACAAGGAAGACACCCCTTCCTAGAATGCCATTATTTCACAATGGAAATCTCATGTAAATAGGCTGCAATGTTCATAACATTAAGATGTGTATCATAGCCTCGACACTTGATTCTAATGGAAATAAGCATATTTCCATGTTGTTCCTTGATAGGGGGATTTTTAAAAATGGGTGTTCTGGTTTGTAGCTTTGATATAATTCAATTTTTAATTCAATGAACTGCATGCTTATTCTATTAAAATAGAAACGATATGTTTCATAGTTTGGTGTATGCCACGCTAGAAAAATTGAAACAATAGCTCTCTCCCTTTTTTTCATTCAAATAAATTATATATAAAGAAAGCTTTATTTTTTTATGGTTTATGGTGAAGGGAAGATGATATTTAATGTTCAGTGTATCAAACAGTATTGAATGTTAAAGACCCTATAGTGAAAGGCAAAGCACAAAAAATAATTGAGGACTCGATTGTCCATAATACCCAACTGCAATTTACCCATGTAGAAGGCCCCACATAGTTGGACATCATATAATAACTAAAAAAAAAAATAACCTGAATGACTTGAATACAACTACCCCATGTAAAGCTAGTGATAGAACAACCTAGAGTGCACCAAGACATTTTCAATTCATTTGGAGACCAATTTCTGCAGTCTCAAGAATGAAAAAAAGTTTTGTAGTTGGCCCCCATTTCTAACATTCAACATAATAGGAGATGAATAGCCAAAAGAGAGTAGCTCAATGCACCCTTTAAAAATTTCACTTTGTTTTCCATTTTTTTCCATTATATAATATAGACATGTTATGCTCAATTGAAAAAATGATTCATCATCACTGCCACAACAAAATCTCACTGTTTCAATCCACTCCAAACTTATTTCATCAACTACATAGGTTTACACACATATGCATCTTATGATAGAAGAGAAAAAGGATCTGCTAGGTACTGGAAATGTTAGATTCAATCTCAGAAAGAAAATATAAAAGGAAAAAATAAAATCCAGAGCAGCAACATCGTTATATAAGTGAGGAAAGGGAAAACAAAAGTGATACAATGAATCTGGTTCTTCCTCAATTGAATGAATCTATGAAATTACAAATATGTAATGTAGGAATACTCTGATTCTCATCCAGAATCCAATTTAAACTCTATCCACTAATTCCTCCAAGAAAGCTTTAAAGAAACTAATAAAAATATGAATGTAAGAATAAGCCAACTGTCACCAACCATATAGGTAAGGCAGGTCTACCCTTCCCTAAGGGCAGGTGCCGAATAGAATTGCGAGCTTTTGCCATTATGTCCAACAACCTTGTTAGATCCTTTGGGGGTAGTGACTAGGCCGAGAGTACCCCAGGTGACCAGGCCACTATGACCTTATCATAAATGTGTAGACTGTAATTGAGACCAAAAGGGATCTAGTAGTGCGACATACTACATTGAGAGAGCCTCAGGTCACTAGGTCAATATGAACCTAATCATAAATAGGTAGACTATAACTGATCAAGAATTGTCACATAAAATATTACATTTGTTGAGCCCTGATCTTTACCAACTCATGCCCAAACAATAAATGGATATGGCAAAAAAACCGAAATAACTAATATGAGGATGTTCTAGTTTCAATTTTTCCTTGAAATAATTTGTCCGACACTATTGGAAAAACAATATATGTAAACCAATCAAAATTTCCATATCCAAAAGACTAAAAGAATATGAAGATGAAGTTTGGGTTTACTAACTAGCAAATGCTCTTTTGTGGGTGGAATTAATGTAGGAATACTCTGATTCTCATCCAGAATCCAATTTAAACTCTATCCACTAATTCCTCCAAGAAAGCTTTAAAGCAACTAATAAAAATACGAATGTAAGAATAAGCCAACTGTCACCAACCATATAGGTAAGGGAGGCCTACCCTTCCCTAAGGGCAAGTGCTGAATAGAATTGTGAGCTTTTGCCATTATGTCCAACAACCTTCAATCAATCCATAGATGCACCAATAAACCAAAAAAATAATAAATAGAGAAAGGAATGGGAAAAACGTTTTAAAAAAAAGATAAGAAAAAAACTAATTTAAAAATAAATAAATAAAATAAAATAACCCCAAAAAGCAATTTTCAAAGTGCATGAGAACTTACCTTCTCAAGCTCATCCTGGATTTCCTGCAACTTTTCAATGGAGAGAACAAACTCACTGCCTATGTGCTCTTCCTCTTCCCCTTTTGATCTCTTGGACTTATCCATCCTGCCCAGTCCTTCTGACCCAAAAGTCCTAAAAATCCAACATAGTTGAAGGTGCAGGTATAGAGGCGGAGAGGGAATGGTCCTAGCATTCATTATTACCTCCAGAAATGTTGCATGCTCCATCTTGCCATCCTTAATGAAGAAAACTTCCAAAGCTTAAAATTTAGATCCTATCATTCATTATTACATCTAGAAATGTTGCACACTCCATCTTGCCATCCTCAGTGAAGAAAACTTGAAATGAAATATTATCATTAAAATACCAAACAAGTTGTTGATTATTTTTTACTTCCACCTACAAAAGAGCATTTTCCAATCTAGGAGATATGTTTTGAAATAGTACCATTGGCAGTAGTGTGTGTGCTAAGCTACCAAGCTGCAATGGTGGCACCTAATTTACCAGGAATGAAACTTAGGAAAAGGACTCAAAATAGATGTGCATCTACATCCTATTAAACTAACAATATTTACAGTAAATAGAACTAATATCTCAACTATTTTCATATTTTATGATCTGTACCTGTAGAGGTCCAGTAGCTGTAAAACCAAAAGAGTTATTCTAAAGCTTCAAGCTGTAAAAAATTTGACTATCGTGCCATATAAGATTCCCATTGATCCGAAGGCCTTGACATATTGATGTTGCAAGAAAAATAGGCAATGGAGGCATGCACAAAGCATTAACCAAATATCACAAGTTGCTTTAATCAGGTTAAAGCTTATCATAGTAAATACAATTCACATCTAACAACAATAAAGCCAATTTTTTCCATTTTTTATTTACAAAATGAAATAGAATTGACTATCTAATACCCACCCAGAGCCTACTGCTCACTAATCTCTAGGGACAAGTGCATTGCCTAAACCTATCAAATAACCAAGAAGATCTAGGATAGGAGGTGGAGTTGCTGCTATGGGTACTGCTTTTGATTGAACATTGGGACATTTGGCAGGTGAAACATTGATTTCTATCTCAGTGGCTGATAATTCCTCATATGAAAGGTAACAGTTTACTTGCAAGTTTGGAGGTAACAAGCTACATTGGGAGGTAACAAGGTACAAGGTACATATGGAAAGACATATGGGAGGTTACCTGTACAAGCATAAAAAGTGCTTAGAAGAATATATGTGTGCTCTGACTTCTCAGCAACATCAAGGAAAGACTTAATTTCAAAAATAAATTCTTTAAGGATCTATGTACCTATTACTTACCACTTCAGATAGAAGTGTTGAGTGTGACCATTGCCAAAAAAACATATTATTATTAGGCATATTGGAAGAAAACTCCTTGAACTAATTATAAAATATAATACTTATACTAGAAAAACCTATACAAATGTAAACATCTTAAACAGTGAGAGATGAACTTAAGCCTTTTCACTGAAATAACTTACCACTTCTCTGGTATCCATTTTACAATCTAAACTAAATCCCAAAACTTAGAAGACTAACCATTCTTGAAATTCTTTACTTCTCATTCTCCAGCTCAAAATGGTGAGCCCCATGCTTGTGATCATAGGGCATAATAGAAATGGCATCCAACAATCCAAATGATGCCATCAACTGCAAATCCTTCTATGCTAAGTATTTATTGTAGCTTTTCTGGAGGATATAGAGCTTGTACCATGCATAAACATGATACATATGACTTTCTATTATCTAAAATATCTTTGTTAACTTTGAATAGTAGATTCTCATCATTTGAGGTTTAGGAAGATTGTTGACCATACACAAGGCCATGAATATCTTCTATAGAGTGAAAAGCTTCCTACATATCATATGCCATCTGTCATAAGAAATAGTATAAGGTAAAAATAATTTAAAAATAAAAATAATTTAACTCACAGATTCTATAGTAGGTTCATAAAATTTCTTTCAACCCAAATCTTCCTTTGCAATAGGGTATTCTCCAATAATTAATTCCTACAAGATCAAACTATATCAACCTTCCCATCTAGACAAATATAATCCTATATCTAATTCAATAGATAACATTTTAGATTTCTGGCCCCATTCGATAGTGATACCTTCTTAAAGGTGTGCCAAAAATCTACTCAACATGACATTATAACCATTTACATCATCGACAATATGGGTAAACTCCCAACCAAAGATAAATGGTTTCTAGAATATGATTTTTCTACACATTTCCCTCCTCCCATTTCACAATGGCAGCCAACAATCTAAATGATGCCATCAGCTACAAATCCTTCTATGCTAAATATTTATTGTAGCTTTTTTGGAGTATATAGAGCTCGTACCATGCATAAGCATGATACAAATGACTTTCTAATATCCAAAATATCTTTTTTACCTTTGAATAGCAAATTATCATCATTTGAGGTTTAGGAATCTTCTTGACCATACACAAGGCCATGAATATCTTCTATAGAGTGAAAAGCTTCTGCATATCATATGCCATCTGTCATAAGAAATAGTGTAAGGCAAAAATATATTAAAAATAAAAAATTTAGCTCACATATTGTATAGTAGGTTCATCAAATTTCATTCAACCCAAAGCTTCCTCTGCAATAGGGTATTCTGCAATAATTAATTCCTACAAGCTCAAACTATAACAACCTTCCCATCTAGACAAATATAATCCTATATCTAATTCAATTGATAACATTTTAGATTTCTATCCCCTATTCGATAATTTTACCTTCTTAAAGGTGTGGCAAAAATCTACTCAACATGACATTATAACTATTTACATCATGGGAAATATGGATCAACTCCCAACCAAAGATAAATGTGTTGTGCCTTTTTCCCATAAGCATTTATTAGCATACCCTTTTTAGTTGAGAGGAGATCCTTTGGATAGTGGGATACAATCTTTAGTTCTTGTGAGGGCATCTAAAAGTTTCCCTTGACAATTAACTGCTAGCATCTTTACAACAATTTTTGCTTACTGAATTGATACTTGTCTCAGGGGAGTTCTCCTTGAGGGTCTTTTGCCCAAAACTTTGCCTTAAGGTAAAAGTGTGTATACATTGTTGTATGTAATCTTGATCTTCCATATTATCAATACAAGAAGATACAGATCCACTAGTTGAATATGCAATAAGTGTGAAATTAGACAGCTCACGCTGTTCACATTTTGTGTTTTCATTGAAGTTGGCTGACGTTGCATGTTCTTCATCAGAATTTGTCCATATTTGTCCATACTATTGTATTTTCTTTTTCTACAGTATAACTTTCATCCACACTACCCCTTGAATGCGATTTCTCCTCATTCATTTCTTCAACCTTATCCTCATTACACATGATACTAGACAATCATCATTATAGTACATAACAACCTCTAGATATTATTGGTGAATAATTGTAGTTAATGGGTTCTCATGTGACAATTCCCAATACCAATGGAACAACATATAATTTGAATCACTCAAGTAATGAATCTCAATTTAACAACATTATAATATAATTACATTCTACCATAAATAGACATCAAGAATGCTTTGCCTTGTAGATTTTAGCACTGATGTATTCGATGGACTTATGGGAATGAAGGGAAATTGGAAAGCCAATCGTCTCCTACAGTTATGTATGCCCTCTTAGACAACCAATATTGAGCTCAAACTCACCCCAACAAAGGAAAATAATGCTCAAGGGAGAGGGAAACGACTCTAGTAACTAGAAATCCACCCAATAACGCTTAAGAACACTCCAGGTAAGGAGAGATAAATTCTTAACAGTCGTACAGAAACCAAATTAGAAACTCCTTGAGGAAATGCAACATCTCCATAACCGTGGAAATTGATCTCTAACTCAACAAGAAAGTGGATTATGAGTAACTAAGAGCTGATGCATTTCATAGAGAAATAATAAATCAAGAGTTTCTGAATGATGCTAATAGAAATTCAATGGAGACTTATTTATTTCAGCCATGAGCACAAAGGCAAGGAGCACATATAATATAACTAAGGAGTAAGAATGATGATAACTCATACACCATAAGTTTATTATATCTTAGGAACATATATTAGATGAGAGCCTAGCACATTTCCTTCATTGTCAAAAGACAGATGTCCATGTGAAAATTATCCCTCGCTCCATGTGAGACTATTGTAGCATAGATTCTATTGGAAAATGAAGGAATTGGTCATGGCAATGAAACACTGAATTGAGCTAGTTTCAGTGTTGTCCAATTAGGGCTATTACATCTTGTCACAGGCAAAGATTGCAGGACATTTCAACATTACAAAGGAAACAATCCAGGCATAGTCACTCTTTGTTTCATTAAGTCAAAGCTCATGGAGAATGATATCCAGGTGTTTTAGCATATATTCGACCCCTTTTGCATAGTAACCAAGAAAGTGAAAAAGCTTGAAGTCTGTAATCCAACTGGACAAGAAAAACTGAGGATAAAAAGAAGTCTACAACGCTTGAAGAAACCGAAGTCTGTGACTAAGCTGAATCTCAATCTAAAGCTATCTATTTGCAGAAGGATCTAAATATCTGTGGTAAAGAGTCAAGGGTTTGTTGTAGTAGCCAAAGATCAATAATAGAAGGCAAAGAGTTTGTGATTGGAAGTCAGTGTATTATAATAAGAGATTAAACCTACAATAAGGACATAAATTCATAAGCTGCTTCTGAATTTGACTAGGCAAGGACTGAACTATTGACCTTGACTTAAAGAGGAGGGCTAACTTGGAGGGACTCTTTGGTCTTGTGTTGGATATCTCATTTTGAATAAATTCAATAAGAGGAGGATTGTTGGGTTTTCCCCTATTGGGAGGTTTTGCCTTGCCCTGAAAGCCTAAATCTTTGTGTCTCGTACTTCTTTGTGTTCTTGGAAGAACAATTTTTGTAATCACTTGATGAAAGAGAAATATTAACTAACAAAGAAAATAATACTTATATAGGACTTTACTTCCAACTATGAAGGAATACAACGAGGACATAAAATTTGTAAATCTTAAACTTGGCTAGGCCATTGCACCTCCAAAAACCTGACTCATTACGCCATAAAATAGAAACCTTCTGTGGAAATCCAGAAACAAATGATCTAGAATGAATTATCAACCAGAATCAAGGGCCTTTACACTTTACATTTGACAATCTATTGCAGTATGAATATTGAGGTCACAACTATTCATTTATATTGTACTGTTTTTAGAAAGGATGATCATATTTTATATATTTTTCCTAGTAAGGCCTGCAATTCATCATTGCGAACTCTAACCAAGGTTTCATGTTCCTATTGTAATGAACAACAACTTCATTGCCAATCTCTGAACAGTCCATGCTAGGATTATATCCTAAACCCAGCACATGCCAAGACTTGTCCAAAGGATGGGTCAAGCCATAAAATGTTCAATCGAGGGAGTAGCGTTCCAAGCTTCCACAGCATTCTATCCTCATTCTGACATACAATAAAATAAATACTTATAAATAAAACAAAGAAAAACCCATTAAGTTTTCTAGCTCATTACTTCAGATTTACTTCGAATACTTTAAAGTAAGCATCACAGGAATTAACATAAATAAACCACACTACACACTTACCGTGTTCTGTCATGTATGATATATTCTAGTTATATCTTGTTTCTCCCATTCTTTGAGATCAAATACATTCATCCCATATGCCCAACCACAAGCATTAGGATCAAAGTGCCTGGCTATGTGCGGATTGGAAAAATTAAGGTATTTGTCAAACCAGCGAAAGCTTTCTCCACAAGTTTCCACTGAACCATTAACCTTTCTATGAAGATCTACTGACCACAAGGGCGTCAAATCTTTCTGCACCACAATATCATCATCCAAGAAAAGGATCTTGTCCATTTTGGGATAAACTTGTGGAAGATAGAAATGAAGATGATTTAACATGGATAAATATTTTAGATTTATATATTTCAAATTGGAGGAACGTGCTGAGAGTGTAGTCGAGTGATCTGCCTTGAAATAATACTCTTTCATAGTTGCAAATTTAAGTTGGCAAAGAACAGGGCAAAAGGAGGAATTGAGCCATTTAAAATCATCAACATTTTCTACATGTACCGTAGCTTTCCCTGGGGGATTAAGTGAAAACCACATTTTCATGGCCCCAAAATTTAACTTGTCCGTGATGAGATGAAATACATGTTTCTCAGATTCCTGCAAACACATGTAAATCAACTACAATGAGATCCAAATATTAAATGTAAAATGCAACAAAACTATGGGACATCCAAACTTTAGAGTAATTTAAGTTAATAACACTTCACCTTAGCATTCATGATAGTTGAATTCACAACCATAGATGCAGCCAATACATTGTCAGAAATTAATGCATAGTGATAAAGAGTCGAATCCTCCAACTTGTCCTTTTTAGGAAATTATCACATTTCAAGAGGAAGAATGTAATAATCTATGGTCAATCGCATGGACAGACAGTGCAGGCCCTTGGGAACAGACTTTGTTGCCACGTGACTTAAAAATTTACTTTGCCTTTCCAACGTCCTTACTTGCTCATCTGCAAACTGAAGCATGGCTTGCAACTTCTCTATTACTGTTGCACAGTAATAAAATTGTTCTCTAGCCTTGGATAGGACATGACCCATAGCCTTGATCTTCTTAGGTGCAATGAAATATTCATATCAATTATCGGTCATGAAAAAGAGAATGAAAAGCAGAAAGAATGACATACAGATTGCAACTTTAAAAGAAACAAAGGATATGAACACCAAATGCAAATGGAAGCACTTACCTCTCTTGACTTAGAGGTAGCCAATGCGAAAATCCATGGGGTAGTGTTCCAAGATTCCACAACACTCTATCCTCATTCTGACATACAATAAAAGAAAAACTTAGAAATCGAACAAAGACAAACCCATTAAGTTTTCTAGCTAATTACTTCATATTTACTTCAAATAATTTAAGGTAAGCATCATGGGAATTAACATAAATAAACCACAGTACACAGTTACCATTTTCTACCACTTGTGATATATTCCATTTATATCTTGTTTCTCCCATTCTTTGAGATCAAATACATTCATCCCATATGCCCAACCACAAGCATTAGGATCAAAGTGTCTGGCTATGTGCGGATTGGAAAAATTAAGGTATTTTTCAAACTGGCGAAAGCTTCCTCCACAAGTTTCCACTGAACCATTAACCTTTCCATGAAGATCTACTAACCACAAGGGCATCAAATCTTTCTGCACCATAATATCATCATACCAGAAAATGATCTTGTCCAGTTTGGGATAAACTTGTGGAAGATAGAAGTGAAGATGATTTAGCATCGATAAATATTTTGGATTTATATATTTGAAATTGGAGGAACATGCTGAGATTGTAGTAGAGTGATCTTCCTTGAAATAATACTCTTTCATAGTTGCGGATTTAAGTTGGTGAAGCACAGGGCAATAGGAGGAATTGAGCCATTTAAAATCATCAACATTTTCTACGTATATCGTAGCTTTCCTTGGGGGATTAAGTAAAAACCATATTTTCATGGTCCCAAAATTTAACTTGCCTGTGATGAGATGAAATGCATGTTTCTGAGGTTCTTGCAAACACAAGTAAAGCACCTACAATGAGATGTAAATATTAATGTAAAATGCAGCAAAACTGTTGGATTTCCAAACTTTATAGTATTTTAAATTAATAACACTTCACCTTAGCATTCATGACAGTTGAATTCACAACCACAGATGCAGCCAATATATTGTCAGAAAATAATGCATAGTGATAAAGAGTTGGATCCTCCAACTTGTCCTTTTTAGGAAATTTCGATTTTCAAGGGCAAGCAAGTAATAATCCATGGTCAATCGCATGGACAGACAGTGCAGGCCCTTGGGAATGGTCTTTGCTGCTAGCTGACCTAAAAATGTACTTTGCTTTTTCAAGGTCCTTATTTGCTCGTCTACAGACTGAAGCATGGCTCACAACTTCTTTGTTACTATCGCACAGTCATAAAATTGTTCTCTAGCCATGATCTTCTCAGGTGCATTGAAACATTCATATCAATTATCGCCATGAAAAAGAGAATGAAAAGCAGAAAGATTGACACACAGACTGCAACTTTAAAAGAAACAAAGGATATGAACACCAAATGCAAATGGAAGCACTTACTACTCTTGATTTAGAATCAGCCAATGTGAAAACTATTCCCTTTGAGGTAGATCAGAATCTGCATTAGCCTCACCCAATGTACGCTAACATTCTTTAATAAGAAGCATTAATTCATGGTATAAATCAAGATTATTCATAACCTGGGAAATGCTTGAATACACCCTAGCCATGATTATTTGGTCTCGCATCAATCTAATAGTGGAGTCAGAATTCTCGTTCTCAATCTCCCGCCTCCAAATGCTGTATTTTCCTAGGATAGCAGAATCTTCCTCCTTGGAACATTTAATTGTTGTGTTTTCAAGCTCAACTCATTTTTTTTCATCCTGCTGAATCAGCTCTGTTGACCTTTTCTTCCTCCTCTTTTGTCTCAATTGTTGTAAGCATTAAACTACTATAAATTAAAGCATACTATGCTAAAATCTAGGAAATATATTTTTTTTCTATTGGAGAAGTAACATTCAAAAAGGATTTTGGAAAATTATATAACAATTCCCTTTTCCATGAGAACAAAAAGTAGAGATCTAGTGCAGCAAAGAATTTTACCCTCTGCGAAACTTTTGTTGGACTTTCTTCAAGCTGCAAATGGTCTGCATTACAACAACCATTGTCCTGGGAGTTTGACTAGACATTACCTTACAGTAGGCTATCAACATCATAGATCAATTAACTAGGGAAAATCAGAACTTACCATCAAGAGCATTCTCTTTGACGTCTTGATGTTCACTTCCTGTGTCATCCTCTTGAAACCTCGTAAGAAGTTCTTCGCCAATGGAAGTTTTTTTCTACACCTCGTCATTCATTTTACCCCCCTCGGGATTTTCCTTGCCTTATTCATTAAAGATCACACCATCTTATTGCGAATGTAGCTTTTCTGAGCTGTCTCCAGAAGTCGTTTACCTCTGCTTGATGTACACCATTAGAAATAGAGATGCACCCCTGCCAATGTTAGTTTTCACTTCCTGCTTAATACAACCCTACTCAACTACATAGATAATCATCACATATGTTTCCTTACATGTTCAATAGAGAAAATAACCAAAATCTTCACCAATCGTACCTCAGAGTTAGTGATATCGCTTTGGTTTACTTTGGAGGGCTTTTCTAATACCCATGAGGAAGATAAACCATTCCATCCAACAATATTTAAGTTTAGAGTTCTCGAGTCCTCTGTGTTAGCTATTATGACATCAATCACCTACCTAGTAAATAAAATTTATTTTCAATTCTCTTCTCAATAGGGGAGAAATCAAATTTAAGATATCCAAATGCAGCAAGTTTCTTATACTTGCCTCCTTTAGGAAGAGAGAGTCAATGCTCTCTGTTAAACTCTGCTTTCTCCAGTCATCTGCCTATTCCTGTGAACCCCACAAATAAATAGATAAGAGTGATTTTAAACATATGACAGTGCTCCAGTATCCTCAATAATTCCTCTCTATTTCAATCTCCTCAGGTCGATTAAATTTCAGTTTAGGGACACTATTTATTTTCTGGGATTAGACTAACGTAAGTGCAAGTGCATTGCCCAAATCTTGAAAAAGAACAAAATGGCCATAGAAAAATAGAATTCGTTTTCAAGATGTCGAAAGAGAATACCATTCTAATAGATCCATCTCCTGAGAAGTTGTTCCCTGGTATTTTAAATGACAAAAAATGGATAAAAGGTCAGGTAGACAGAATTGATGGAGAAGAATATCTATAAAAATACTGAAACGATAAAAAGGGGGTTGCATTGCTATCATGCATATGCTAAGATAGAGATTTCATTACACATCAATAATAAAATGGTGTGTATAATATCTATCATTTGTTTTGGCCAATGTACTTTGAACAGTATGGGAACAGTGTGAAAATGATATGTATAGCAAAAAATATTTGGTGAACAAGATTGTCGTTGTGAATTGGGTCTAGGTTGGGTGGATTAGAACTAGTTTTAGCTTGAGTGATGAGAAGTGGATTTAGCCTTATGGATGGAAAGTGGGTCTGGCTTGGATAATGAGTGGACAGGAAGAATGATTGCCTTCCCACCCAGATTCAATTACCACAAGGTTCAGTTCCCATGAGTAAGATGTTGAACTGAACTCTTAACAAATATATTTTTATAATACCCATCCAACTTATGCAGAATCTATCGCACACTTAGTACCATCCTACTAAGAATGAGGGGTGCCCAGTGAATTCATTGAGTAGTTTCCCAATGAATTTACCAGTCATATCCATTTACTTTTGTTAAAAAATGGAAAGAGCAATATTATTTCATGCTATCGGGATGAACGGTTTCATTATCTTTGGCAAGGGAAATTACCCTAGGGGTAGTTGGTAAAACCTTTGCTCTTGCATGAGAGAGGTACAAACTTTGAATCTTTCTCCTGGTATGTATTGTACCATGTTAATGCAGAGATGGAGTTCACAGATTCACACAGATCAAATGAAAGGAAACCTATAAAGAGAACTCACAAAATGTCTGGAAAAATGCTAGAGGTGCTAAAATTTTGACAATAAGTGAGGAAAGTAAGTTTGATAACATCTGCGCCTTCAGATCCAACGAAAAAAGCTAAAAGGAAAATCAATTTCCAAAGTAGGTCCATGGGGTTTTGGTTCAATGGTTAACCGAGTGTGGTGAAGGCAAATCAAATTTCGAAGCAGGTCCATGGGGTCTTGGTTCAATGGTTAACCAGGGGTGATGATAATTCCCCACCAAGGCTCAAATCACATAAATACACTATTCAATGGGTTATCAATGAAAGGGATCTTTCTAAAATAGTATAAGATGACTACACTTCATTGTAATGGAGCTCCTGCTTGAATGTTGTAAGAAGTCTACAGTTCATTGTAATACTACCAGATTAAGAAAGGGCATGCTTGCCAATAAAGATAAATGAAATGTTGACCCACCCGAAAAAAGGAGACAGAAGCAACCCAACGAGGGAGGAGGGCAGGAAGAGGCTTATCAGCAATGGAGGAGGGTATGGATAAGCTTACCAGTGAGGGAGGAGGGAATGAAGAAGCTTACCAGTTGCAGATGTAGATGCGGAGTGACGAAACCTAGCTGCCAGAAAAACCAATGGCATGACCACAAAGATAACAAGGAAGCCCACCAAGGTTATTTGATGATGAAATCCCTAACCTCCCCATCCTCTATTTCTACCATGCTGGTAGCCCCGCCACCCTCGATTCCATACACCTTCACTTTTCACAGGCATCTTTAGCTTTCAACCCTAACACCACTTTTCTCCTTCTCCTCCTCCTAAACAGATATCTAGCAATGCAACCCTTCCTCAATCATAATCCTCTACATCAAACCCATATCATGGTTAGTGGAAATATATGAAGTCAGCAAAAACCAAAAAAACCTTATATCTCAAATATACTTCAGAGCATTTGATAGAAAAATTTACCAAAGGCATTACGAGATGGATAGATCAACTAATTTCATGCAGTTTTGAGAAAGAAAGGGACACTGACATGGTAAAAACCTAGATGAAAATGGGCATAGGGGCCAGAAGTATACATATTTGAGGGTCTCTATCTCTGTTAACCATTTTGGTTAAAAAACCAAAACATATAATTAAGGGAAACACATCATTCGGATTCAGATGCGAACATAGATGTTATTATTAATGGGGATCCTCACCAGTCTGGCTGACTGTTCATACACTATGACATAGGAAGAGGAAGAACAGGAAGGCAATGTTGGGTATATATGACGCCCCTCAACTTACTAATTTAACTGAGCAGGTATCGACTTGGCATGCCTTGCATTGAGGCATGTAAAGGTAAAGGGAATGCTAGGGGGCTAATTTGATGCAATGCAAGGGTGAATTATGCCTCCCTAAATGCACATCATGAGACTGTGTTTAAGATTCACAATTATGAAGTTGTGAGAATACTAGAGTGTAAGCACAAGAGAGAAGCTAAACATATTGCGATCTAACAATTAAAATGGTGACTTGTTGATTTATTTCTCATTCAGAATGAAGAGAAAAAATTTGATGATTGGGGGAGAGAAATGATGAGTGTTCTATTAAGTTAAGGAAATACATCGTTTTGAGGCCATGGATAGATCTTAATGGTCTGGGATGCCAGTGTTAGTAAAACCTTACCTAAATGCCTTATGACTGCCACATGGATGAGTGTTACACTTACATTATTGATGCACTAACCATAGGGATTTGGTATTATATTCATGGTTATGGGTGCTTACAAAACTGGGTTTTCATATACCTATGAAGTGAAAGGGAAGCAAGTACCCTTTCTTCAAGATAGGAGTAAGGCTGCAAGCTTTAAACCATCCAATAGAGAAAATTTTTGTTAAATAAAAAATTTTACACATCCTATGTCCATTAGTATGAACCGGTTTATAAACATAGTGTTTGATTAATGTCATAGCACTTCTAGAAGTTGTTTTGATTCTCAGAAAACATGTTGTATGTTGTCATCTACTTCGAATTTTTCACAGGAAATAGTTGTTCCTTTAACAAGACTTGAGTGTGCCAACATGGACTGAAGAAGAGGTTATTAGCATTGAAAACCCTCTTCTCAGATCAGTATGTCAATTTTAAATTTAGCAGAAATTGGTAATAAAACATATGATGTTCTAGAAGCTAAAAGACAGACAACACATGAATGTACAACTTCTTACCTCTATTGTTGTCATGTTTATCCTGCCCTGCCAGAATGGTATCAAAGTTAAGGTGAGGGCAAGGTATCAGAGCTAAGGTGAGGGCAAGCCCAAGCAAGGAAGAAAGAAATCACAAGAAGTTTTTTGACAACACTGACCTCCTTCCTCTTCAAAGATCAGTCATCGTGAAGCACTGAAACTCCTACTGCAAAATTCTAGGTTGCAAAGCCAGGAAGCTTTGATTTCTTTAGGGTCAAATCTTCTATTATGAAATCACCCTTGAATTGAATTTGGTTTGAAGATAGTGTCTCACTCAGAATTCCTTCTCTGTTGCAGGTTTATATAAAATCATATCTTAAGCTATAAAGTTCCTGGCATCTAAGCTCATATATATAATATTATTCTTATGCTCATTGACATGCCTTTGGCCTTGTATTAGGGCTTTGTCTATATCACAGAGAAGTATAAAAGGCTATAAAAGGTGAAGTATCCTTGGCCCTTGGACATCAATTAAGAGGGTTTGAAAAATAGTGTTCATGATTTTCCATTGGGTAGATGCTTATTGAAGGTAAAGGATCAACCTTTGTGCATCTCTGAGATTCTGGTATCAAACGATAGGGGGTTCATGCCAAATAAAGATCATTTCAAGGATCTTGAAATCTGAAACACAATGTTTTAAAATATCATTTAAATAGGTATGACTGTTATTGGTGTCTAAGACAAATGCATCTCAACATTTAAGCCTAAAGCCATCACTTTTTATATGATATTTACATCTTGGGTTTAAAAAACCTTTATATACTCTAATTAGTAATTTCTAGTACCCATGCTCGGTGCATGCTACACATTATTTTTCATGGCTGCCAAATTTTCATTCCATCAGTTAAAGCTAGGATAGAATCAGTCTTAGTCAAAGAAGTTTATTTTATTTGATGGATTCAAACTGACTTTAATTTAGTATGGTTTTTCCTCTCCTTTAATTTACTCCGGTTTCAATAACCATTAAATCTTCCAAAGATAGAAATTTGATAATAGAACTAGAGTCAGATAGAGGCTTACCTCTGTGAGAAATGGATACAGTCGAAAGTTATTTCCCAAGGCTTTGTGGGTTGACGGGCTCCATGAATTTTTTTTCCCTCTTCCTCAAATTTATCAACGGCCATTGTTGCAGCAACCTCAGAGGGGTTTTTATTGGCTGCGTTGGGGAAAATGTATGGTTCTGAAGGGGATGTCCAACAACTGAAGGTTTTTCATCAGTTAATCGAGTCCAGAATTTATGGAATAGGTCTATCAACCTCTTTCACTACCTTGGAGGAGAAGGGGACAACCTATAGAGAGAGAGGGGTAGTTTTTGGGTGACGGTGGAAAGGAAAAGCCATGTTTGAACCTTATGTGCATCTGTGGTTCCATAGCGAAATCGAGGAGCTGCACAAGTTCCAGTTAGGTGTCTCATTCCCTGCACAAAACCCAAACAATCCCCTGCCTCTATCAAAGTGGAAGGGAAAAATAGGATACTCGTAGCAAAATGTTGGTCTCCATTGCTGAAACCTCCTCCAGAATCCAAAAATTCATGGTTTGAACAAAATTGCTGAACAAAGATTGTGTCACCCACCTCGAAATTTTATTTGGTGACTGGTACATGGGAGACAAAATGTCTTAAATAAAGTTATTAAATTGCCATGGTATGTTTTAACAAGCTCTTATGAAAAATATATATATATATATCTTCTAATGCCTCTCAATGTCTTCCATGGGGAATTTTGATTATGATAAATTTAATAAATAAAATGAAATTTTAAGATGAATTCATGTAGTAGTGATTCAATGGAAGGGAATCATTTTTAAATGCTTTGGAAACTTTTTTTCACGATGTTTTTAGATATATTGATTTTCTAGATAGTTTCACCTTTTTCAAAGGGGGAAGAGGCGATAGTCTCTTGTAGTAGTGATTCAATAAAATGGAATCATTCTTAAATTTTTGGAAACCTTTTCCATAATGTTTTTAGACATCTACCCTTTTTCTAAAAAGTTTCACCACTTTCAAAGGGGCAAGAGGTGACAGTTTCTTGTTACTCTTTCACAAAAGGTGTCATGTCACTCCTTGTCAAAGGGACTAGAGTGACACGCTTCAAAATGTCACATTCTACCATGCTTTGAGTCCAGATTTTAAGCCAGTGAGATGGAAGGGTCTCTAAGCTTGTTTAGGTGTACAGTTAAAAATGAACATTTCACTGTCATTCTCATATTCAAATAAAATCTCATGGAAGAGCTCAGTGTTCTCTTTCTATCAATCTGATAAATAGTTTACATATGGAAGAGGGTTTGTCTTGGCTACAAACATGGACTATAAAGTATGGGCCAACAATAAAAATGTCTTTTGACAAATGTAGATCCTCCCAATCTCCCCCCCAGGAATATGCCTCAGTGCAAAATGGCTACATGAATCTTCAAAGGAAATTTAGGATGAATATTGTGCTCACAAGCTAAAGTTTCATGAACAAGAGATGGGAAAGGATATTGTTGGGACATTTAAGAAGAATTTAAAGCAAGATACGTAAGCTTAGAAACCCGAAGGAGAAACCCAAGATAAACATATGAGCTCTAACCCTCTTCCTGAGTCATCCAATGCTACTTCTTCACAAAAAGTCTATTACTGGTGTTGGTGGAAAAAGAAAAAAAGGAGAGGGATGCTAATGATAGGGAAGGGAGAGTGAAGATGAAATAGATGAGATCGACATTTCCCTAGGTAGACAACACCATTTCCCCTATCCCCCAAAATCTGTTTCCTCTTCTGAATGAAAGGCATATTACATTAAATATATAAATAATTATAAGCCATACATTTTGACGCCCTTGTACATTCTTTTTTATTAATGAAAAATCTTCGACTTATAAAAAAAAAAATAACACACTATACTCACACACAATGCAATAAACAAGCCCCCATTGATGTTATGCACTATTTTAAATGGGTTTAATAGCTTTGGATGCCTCTAAAAATCATAGTTGAATGTATATGATGTTAATGAATTTAACCAACAAAACATGCCTTTGACAATGGTAGCTAGACTTACACTCCATTTACTGCATTAAACAATCAAGTGAGGCTTTAATAATTGTAACCAAACATACAAGTTGTTGAACAAGTTAACCAACCTAACACAACTTTAATAGTGATAACCAAAATGTACATGTTACTAATCAATTGACCATTGTGTCATGCCTCTAACATGTGCAATTGAACATAAATGTTGTTGATGCGGTTTACCTATCTAACATATCTCCCACACTTGTAGTCCAACATACATGTTGATTCGGGTAATCTCCTAGATAATGTCAATGTCTAAGCTAATTGACCTTATATGTTGTTCATTGAGATGATTAACACATAGCTCAGTAAGCTGACCAGGTTGAAAAACCATTGGTTTTGTCATTGAACTAACATGCCTTTAATAGACACAACTAAATGTACATGATGTTACACCAGTAAACCATCATGACATGCCTTTAACAGTAGTAACAAAGTGTGTAGGTTCTAGATTGGGAAAACCAAACTAATATACCTATGATAATCATAATTGACGATACATGTTTGTTGTGATCAACCCTTCAAGTTTTCCCTTGCTTCGATACAAAATTAAGAATTCCATGCAACTCTCAAAGTAACTTTGATACACATACAAATTAAGTTTGTATTTACATGTTTGATTTGTGTTAAAGTGTTTCCTCTTTAAAGGTCACAGGATTCGATCCAATGGAAATTAAGGTATGTACACATCTATAGATTAAATAGTTAAATCATTGAATGGAGGGCATCCCTTGTCTCACAAACAAGGGGGTCTCATATGTCAACTTGGTAGCTACCTGCATTATAACTTAATATTAAATAATATTCTTATTTTTTCAATTAATATGAATGCTTCTAATATTTAATATATTGTTAAGGAGATTACCCCTTTACTAATTAGTGAAGTATTTAATATTGGATGAGAGAGTTGTAAGGCTGAAATTTTGGCTACCACAGGTTAAGTTTGGTGTTTGTATTATGTCAATGCAAAATTAGATTTCACACCTCTCCAGGAATCAATCAAAATCATTTGCACATACCAATCAAAGGCATTCAATAGATGATTAAAGAAGTGGTTGGTAGGAGTTCATTGTCATATCCATCCAAGGGTTTCCAAACTAGAGAAACAAGGGAATGTGTTTGATTTATGGACTAACATTTGAAAGATTGCTACGAGGAGAGGAGTTGGTGGGAGTCCTTATAATGAAAAGGACCTGCACCTCTTCGTTTATTTCTTAAGATAGGCTTGAATAAGTGATTATAGATATATGATACATATAATATGAAAACCACTCACAACATAACAATATTGAACATTTGCATGAGACATAACTTAATTTATTTTCAATATATTTTTTCTTTAAAAAAGGCAAGATATGCTAACATGATGTAATACAATGATTCATCAATATTGGGCACCAAACAAATGACTTGGACCACAGATGTTATCTACGATGAAAATCATCCACTATAAGTTATGATTATTAGGCACTCTGACACCTCTCATTTATGGTAACTCATTGAACATGCCCATGAAATTTTAGATCATTGGACATGGTTAACATGCTTTGGTTAACACAATCTAGTATGGTGTGAGGGCCTTGCCTACAATGCAAGCTTTCTAACACCCTTTACAACAACATTGCTTCACAAAAGGCATTTGAAATTGATTCATAATTTTGCCTTTGTATATGAGAAATAAACTAAATGTCACTTCTCCCTTATCCAAGATAATGCTCTTGATTACAAATTGAACAATTTATCATGACACTGACTTTCTCTCTTTGTGTGAACTTGCTCAATTAGCATCTAGATACCTTGTGAGACAAAACTCAATGTATGTATTTTATTTGGTATTGTGTCAATTATTCAATTTTTATTTCCTAATATTGTGTTAATGGCCTTCCAATGCATGGTCAATCTTGAATTAAAATTTTCACAGGGAAAATCCCAATTATACAATTTTGGCAATCAGAGGCACAATGTTGGGACAATGTGTATCCACCTTGGTGGACAATGGGGCAAACAAAATTTTTATTGATGCACAGTTGGAGTGTACAGGAATTCATAGATTGATATATATCCTGAACAACGTGGGCGAGAGAGGATTCCCATGCTTCACCTCAGTTGTCTTCTTGATTGTTGGTTCAATATGTTGAGGATATGGTTGATGGGACAAATGTTGAGGATATGGTTGATGGTTTGATATTGAAGTCAAAATCCTTCCTTGAACCTTTAGCCAAAGAGGTGTCTCCTAAAGTATCTCCAATAATATCCTATGAAGAGTCATAACATTTAACCTGAAATTATATCCCACCACGATCATCTAATAATTAATTGAAATAGCACTAAACCACAATTTAGGGATTGGGTGAATCATATGGTGGGACTATGCTAGTGGGAACCCTAAATAAATGACTTGAAAACCCCTTGATTTTCTACCTTGATGTCATTCATCTCCCAAATTTCTTGTTGGATACACAAGTCCTAGAAAACATGACAAGGAAGATGAGAGGGAGTTGATGAGGACATTAGGTTGTCCTAGAACATTATAAATTGCATCCACATGGATGAACATGGAATGGGAATTAAGGTCATAAAGTATACTAGAGTGTTCGACAAATAGGGTGCATCAAAATATTTTTCGAGTGTCCCAAAGGGAAATATACAATTCTTATCTCCTCTAAAATACAATATGCATTTATTGTGGTGATAGTAACCACAAGATTCTTAGAACTAGTGGTATAGTGTTTGGTCATGAATGAGTATGTGGAAAATAAATCTAAAGCTTTCGACTCAGTGGCATAAAATAGTTCATGGGGCCGAATCAAAATTTCAAAGGACATGTCAAGGATCTCTGGTAAAATGGGGTTAGTAGCCAAAGGATACCTTTCAAATAATTTAAGTAGAGTAGGGAATATTTAGAGTAGGCAAACTCAAGAAACCATAAGCAAGAAAAGGGGGAAAGTATCTAACAAATATGGTTAGAGTAGGCATCAAAATCCCCATCCTTGAACGAAATGGTGGTTTACACAGGGCTCATGAGAGAATATGGGATCGAGGGTAGATTGGCATGGTCAGAAAATGAGAGAAGGGTTTTATCTACTAAAGGAATATGGGATGGAGGTTATGTCTAAGTTCAACGAGGACTTTAGCTTTTTTGACAAGGATGGAGGTGGATGTATCTCAATGAAGGAGCTTGGGACAGTCATGTATTCTTTGGGTTGAACCCTCAATGTATATTGGAAGTGCTCCAAATGTTTTATATTCAATAATATAGTGCCAAATACAATAAACCACAAAAAGTAGTTCTAATCTATCTGTAAATGGAACATATTAAATACACCATTCCAAATTCATTTTACTCTAGAGAACCCAAGAAATAGATGATTTTGGCTATCCATCGCCTCCATATAGATTAAACAACAACCAGGTCCACTCTATCCTTTAAGAAACAGATTGTACCATGCCAAGATGAATCCGGAAAGATACATTTACTGATATTCTTAGGCAGAGCGAAAATATGAGGCCAATATACAGAGATGCTCTAAAAGACTGCTCGAACTAGAGTCAACTTGCCTCCTAGGGAGAGCCTCTTGTGTGCCCATGATAAAATTATACAGTGGATTTTCTCTATAATTCAGCTCCAATCCTTAATTCCATAACAATCAGGTTGGAGCATAAATCTAAGATATTTAAAATCTGCATCCAATGCAGTGTAGATAACACCAAAAATATGATAAATCTCTAGTACCAATGCATCATCTGGGTAAGAATAAATCATATGAGATTTAATATTATTAGTAAGGGGTCCAAAGATCAATCAAAAGAGGTCAACCTACCAAATAGTAACACATCATCGACAAAACTCAAAGGAGTAACTGTGACTTGAATACCTACACACATGCAGCCAAAATCACATTTAATCCATCTACCTACACACCTGCAACCAAAATTACTGCCCTTGTGAATTTTGTGACTAACTCTTTGAAATTCCTATCTTTTATCCTCAACGTCTTCTTCTCGCAAAAGTTGTCATAGATATTTTGAAGTAGGCATATTGTCTACTAACGAAAATTCTGTAATTTGCCTCCACCATCCTTGTAGAAATTATGGTGTAGAGTTGCAACTACTCATGAAGTTTTAATCAAAATCATAAGACACAAGCCTACTCTACTACTCTCCGGAAGTTAATTCACAATTTAGAACCAAAATTTTGTATGTGCAATAAGAAATAACACACATGCACAAAAAAAATTTCCTAAGGAAAGAAATATGCTAAAAACCCAAATGTCTGTTTGCACTTATATGATCAATAGAAATGTATTGCAATTTATTTTCTTAACTGAGCATAACCTACAAGTGAATAACCCATCTCTCTGCTCACTGAGAAGCTCTAAGCTAGACTTAGTAAATTTCTACCTCTGCATGAGCCCATATTTCCTTGTGCAATTCCTTGAGAAATTAGGCCCATATTATTTAGGAATTTTTACAAAATGGATTGTGAAATTCCTTATAGAAATTTTGAATAATATGACACATATTCACAGAGATTATCCTGATCATACAATTATAAGTGGAACATGTATAATACATAATCTCCTCTACGTTGATCATCAAATTTACAGAAGCAGAAACATTCACAGGCACACATAGAAGCATCAATCACTCATTAACACAGTATGTATCCCGGGGAAAGCATCTCGCTAAAAACCCCAATTATCTGTATATTATATTGATTGAATCATGTAACATTACAAAGTACAATGCTTATCACAAGCAATCCAATACCAGCTCCACCTGTTACACACAATACAGCTCAGATCTGATCTCCAAATCTATTCCACTGCTTGTCTGCCTCCACTGCTCAATACCTGCTCAAGAACTGATGAGAATGGCTCACCAAACTCGATTTTCACCTGCAAAATAGTCACTCACTCTTTGTGGACGTGAGCAAAGGCTAAAATGTGGGCAAAATACGTGAGCAAACTCATTGGCATACTCAATCCCTTGATTGTGCAAGATCTGATGCACAACTATAGTCACAACTGATAGCAATCTGATTCTCTACCACTTGTCCCTGTTGAACTGAACATGCACTGACATGCAACTGAGTTAACTGATGTATTCTTTAGTTGTATTATGAGTTAATAATTAGTTTAAAAACTCATCATTAGTCTATCTGCGGTTAGACTAACTACAACTAGTTTAACTAAGTCAAACTGAACACAACTCCATCAACTGTACCTCCAGTCCACTAAACTCAACTCACTTGAGTTCTAACTGAAGGCATGCATGCAACAACTCAACTGACTCATAAGAAAAGCGTATTTCCTTCTGACAGCTGCATGTGCCACCTCTGTAGCTCAAACTGAAGTGCTCCAAGAGAATAAGATCAAGTTTATAGTCCAAATATTATTGTGAGATAATAATATTTGACTTTTCTATTTTTCACAGCCAGTCTAAAAATAGTCTTTGATCACTCACACTGTGATCACTCACACTTTCATCAAAAATAGAAGTCCATCTATTTTTTCCCAACTTGATCAATCATCCATAAACATAGACATGATCCATATGTCTAAAAATAGACATAGTCTAAAAATAGACTTGCGCCAAAAATAGCCTGCGGGCCCACTTAGTGAAGGCGACTCTTTTCACTAAGCTGCATCATCTTGTTGCAATCTCAACAAGAATTTCTTGTTGCACACTTTTCAACACTCCCTCTCAACAAGAAAGGCTTCCTCTCAAACCCGATCCTGTAACTCTGGAATGTTCTCCATGCAACACATCTGGCTGGTCCACTTGCTCTGTCATCAAAGTCTCTGACTGCTATTGCCTCTGTCGACTGAAACTCTGCATCTCTGTGCTCTTCAGTATCTGACTGCTCTAGCCTCTGTCACTTTGATCTCTGACTGCATCCGTGCTGCTGCTGGTTCTATCTCCCAGCATTGCATCCGCACTACACCTCCCAACTGACCTCCCTGTTGGGATAGAAACATCCTCTGATGCTGAAGCTCTACCTGCTGCTGACAAGTGTTCCCTCTCTGACATCTGCGCTACTGCAACATCTCCATGCATCTCGCACCATTGCACACCTCTCTGTGCCACCTAGCACTGTGCAAAACACTTGTGCCTCTCGCATTGCTACAGCGTGCTAGCTATGCGCTGTCCTGGGATTCCCTGCACTGTCGCTCTCTCTGCCGCTCCATCCACATCTGTCTCTACCCAATCAGTCAGTTCCTGCTACTACACATCGGGGCTCCCGTAGCAAGGTCTCATCCAAGAGGTTGGGTACCTCAAGGATCCTGCCCCTCCTCCTTGGGACAATCAATCCACATCACCCCACCTCCTACCTGGAGGTATGGCTGCATGCGATCCCTCATCCCACCTGGCTTGAAGTTTCCCCCTACTGGAGGTCTCTGGATGAGTAGATGTCTCTACTCGATCTCCTCTCAGCTTCCCCTGTTGTGGCTCCTCCACAATCTCCTGAAGCTGTTGCACCAATCGTGGCTCCTCCACAATCGTCTGAGACTTCTTCTGGCTCTGCATGTTGAGAGGTAATATACGCTCCCTCTCAACCACCAAGTCTCCATCAGTTGCCTTGCTGCTCAAGGCTTTGCATGCATCTTGAACCTCAAGAGCATACAGGTTCTTGACCTGTGAACCAATCTTCTTCACCTGTCTGGTGATGATGTGTCTAAGGAAAACCTTTCCCTTGCTGAAGACTACATCATAGCCTCTGTCTTCCAGCATCGTGATTGACACCAAGTTTCTCTTCAGTCCTGGTACATACTTGGCATCGGTCAAGGTAAGGCGAGCTCCATGCTCCCTCTGAAACATAACCGTGCCTACACCTGAGACACTATACTTCTCATCATTACCCATCCCTATGAGTATCTGGAGATCTTTCTCCTCCAAAGTACTGAACAAACTTTTGTCACCGGTCATGTGGAAAGAAGCTCCACTGTCAAGAAACCAACCACTTCCCATCATGGATGAAACCATGCATGCGAAGAGTGTGAAGTCCAACTCAAACTGTGAAGCAAGTGAGGCTGCCTCACCTTCAGATCCTTCCCCGGATCCCTTCTTGGACTTCTTCTTTGGGCAATTAGTAGCATAATGACCCAACTCATGACAATGAAAGCATCTCACCTTCGCCTTGTCAACCTTCTTCCCATCATTGGAAGAACTGGATTCGGAAAGAGAAACCTTCTTCTTTCCCTTCTTCGCCTTACTCGCTAAGGCACAGTTCTCCTCATCATGCATAGATGAAGAACTGTCTCTGGTGCTCCGTCTAATCTCCTCCTGCATCAAATCTGACCATGGTCGTTCCCAATTTGGCAGTTTCTCCCTTCCATTCACTGAGTCCTGGTAGCTATGCCAACTCTTAGGAAGGTCAAGGAGTGCTAGACTCACCATCCTCATCCTGACAGTCACCCCCACACTTCCCAGCTCATCCCGGCATTGGATGAACTTCGTGAGTTACCTGGGCATACTGTCTCCATCCTGAAACTGAATGTTTCTGAGTTTTATCTCTTGCTTTGGAATTAAATTCGAATTCCACCAGCACAAAACTCAACCGCTTCCGATCTAGAATTCGTGAGAACAAAGTATTTCTTGTACAGAGATCGACTATATGGGCATTCACCGGATATCTCACCTTCCAAAAGAAGGATGAATCCAGAGGCTACCTGGCCCGATTACAGACTCTGCCTGAAGAAATAAATTGTAAACACTTTCTGAATAGTAGATCTGATGATCAATCCTCGCTTGATATCCTGTAAAAATCTCTTCTACAAATCAAGCAGCTCCGATACCATGTAGAAATTTTGAATAATATGACACATATTCACAGAGATTATCCTGATCATACAATTATAAGCGGAACATGTATAATACATAATCTCCTCTACGTTGATCATCAATTTACAGAAGCAGAAACATTCACAGGCACACATAGAAGCATCAATCAAACTCATTAACACAGTATGTATCCCGGGAAAAAAGCATCTCGCTAAAAACCCCAATTATCTGTATATTATATTGATTGAATCATGTAACATTACAAAGTACAATGCTTATCACAAGCAATCCAGTACCAGCTCCACCTGTTACACACAATACAGCTCAGATCTGATCTCCAAATCTATTCCACTGCTTGTCTGCCGCCACTGCTCAATACCTGCTCAAGAACTGATGAGAATGGCTCACCAAACTCGATTTTCACCTGCAAAATAGTCACTCACTCTTTGTGGACGTGAGCAAAGGCTAAAATGTGGGCAAAATACGTGAGCAAACTCATTGGCATACTCAATCCCTTGATTGTGCAAGATCTGATGCACAACTATAGTCACAACTAATAGCAATCTGATTCTGTACCACTTGTCCCTGTTGAACTGAACATGCACTGACATGCAACTGAGTTAACTGATGTATTCTTTAGTTGTATTATGAGTTAATAATTAGTTTAACAACTCATCATTAGTCTATCTGTAGTTAGACTAACTACAACTAGTTTAACTAAGTCAAACTGAACACAACTCCATCAACTGTACCTCCAGTCCACTAAACTCAACTCACTTGAGTTCTAACTGAAGTCATGCATGCAACAACTCAACTGACTCATAAGAAAAGCGTATTTCCTTCTAACAGCTGCATGTGCCACCTCTGTAGCTCAAACTGAAGTGCTCCAAGAGAATAAGATCAAGTTTATAGTCCAAATATTATTGTGAGATAATAATATTTGACTTTTCTATTTTTGACAGCCAGTCTAAAAATCGACTTTGATCACTCACACTGTGATCACTCACACTGTGATCACTCACACTTTCATCAAAAATAGAAGTCCATCTATTTTTTCCCAACTTGATCAATAATCCATAAACATAGACATGATCCATATGTCTAAAAATAGACATAGTCTAAAAATAGACTTGCGCCAAAAATAGCCTGCGGGCCCACTTAGTGAAGGCGACTCTTTTCACTAAGCTCCATCATCTTGTTGCAATCTCAACAAGAATTTCTTGTTGCACACTTTTCAACATTCCTAAGGTTGATCATCTAATTGTATGCAACACCTGTACACTCAAGGCTAGTCTACAGTTGATGTTACACTACCTTGGAATCTGCACCACAGCTGGCGAACTTGAATTCTCCATGCATTAGCTATTTTGGGTTGATTGATTAGTTAGCTGGATGATCACTGAGTTTGACTGAAGTCCCACTGCACAATTGGCCTTCCACTAGTTCCTCAAGTAGTTGGAACTAGTTTAACTTAAAATAACTTGAGATAACTGACTTTGATTGCTACAAATTAACAATCATACATGCTTAACTGAACTATAACTCCTCCAACTCGAATTTACTGTGTAAACTAGGTGACACAAGCCATGTCACACAAGTTAACTACATCCAAGCTATCTATTGATGTTGAAATTCAATTTTTCTCAATTTAATCAAGGAAAAATCAAATTGAGAATTTCTTGCTACATTTTTTAAGACTCCCTCTTTGCAAGAAAGGGATTATCAACCACCCCTATCCTGCACCTAAGGAATTTGCCTCTAGACACAGCCTCATAAATGGTGATATTGGATATATATATATATATATATATATATATATATATATATATATATATATATATATATATATATATATATATATATATATATATATATATATATATATATATATATATATATATATATATATATGCTTGGATTGATCATGAAATATAAGATTCTCAGAGAGATTGATGCAACTTTGATTATCACAATTGGATCCATCATTTGACCAAATAGTCCAACAAGTATCTTTCTCATCCATATCGCCTCACACGTTTCTTGACTTGCAGCCATGTATTATGCTTTTGTCTAGCTAAGCACCATAGATCTTTACTTCTTGTCATACCAAGAAACAACTACAAACCCAACACTAAAAATTACACTTGATGTACTCTTTCGTTCTAATGGACTTCGTGCCCAACTTACATCTGTGAAGCCGCACAACTTCACTCCCTCTGCTCGTAAATACCATAGCCCAAACTGGGTAGTTTCCTATGAGGTACTGTAAAACATGCTTAGTTTCCTTCCAAAATAGTTTGGTTGACCTAACCATAGCGTGTCTTAGCTCATTGACTGCACATCACATATTTGGTCATTTGCTCACAAGATACATGAGTGGACCCACTAGCTGTCGATAAATGGTAGCATCCACTTCAGCTGAAGCGTCATCCTCCTTCCTCTAGTTGTTCGTTAGAGGTGTTTCCATGGGTTTACAACTCTCCATGCAGAATCTCTACAGTATCTCATTTTCATATTTACTGTCAGAGACAAATAATTACCGATCACCTTGTCATACTTCCAACCCAAGAATGTAGTGCATGAGACCCATGTCCATTTAAAATTCCCTTGCAAGGTCCTCCTTGCAAGATATGATCAACGTCTCATCACTAGTTAAAATAAAATTATCAACATATAAGACAATAATAAGAAATTTACCTTCTATCCATACGTGATGAGGTTTACATCTAGTTCACTTATGGTGAAGCTCAAACCGGTGAGATAACTATTGATCTTGGTGTACCAAGCACGAGGTGCTTGCTTGAGATCATACAGTGCTCACTTGAGTTTGCACACATGAGACGCTTGATAAAATGTCTCAAAACATTTTTGTTACTCTATGTACACCTCCTCCTTAATAACCCCATTCAAAAATGTTGTTTTTACACCCATCTGGTGGATATTCCACCCCGTCTGTGTAGCGAGACGAAGAATTGATCTAACGGATGAGTAGCTTACTACAAGAGAAAATTTCTCCTCATAGTCAATTCCCTCAACTTGAGAGTACCCCTTGGCCACAAATATGGCGTTATACTTCCCTATTCTTCCGTTTGTTGCCTGCTTCACCTTGAAGATCCATCTCAAACCCACTATTGATTTATATGTTGTTCTTGGGATCTTTTGCCAAACACGGTTTTTTGTAATGGATTCACATTCGTCCACCATTGCATCAACCCATACAGGTCTCTCTATTTCTTCCTCAAAATATGATGGCTCAATCTCTATAAGCTCAGTCATAAGAGCCATGTCGCCAGTGTACCTCTCAGGTGACCTCCTTTGCTTACGCAAATTTGAAGGATATCCCACATTCTCCCTCGCATCCTGCACAAGTCTATCAACTTCCTTACTTCTTTTTCGGCCTTCTCTAGAGGTTTTTCTTTAGTGAATGTCTCCACTCTCTGCTCCACAATTTTTGGTTTCTTTATAACTTCTTGAGGTTCCTCTTTTTGAGCTAAAATATCATCTTTTGGTGGCATCTAAAGCCCCCTCTCAAGAGAGCACCACATAGATTTCTCCTCATCAAAATTTACATCCCTTCACATGATAGCAAGTACACATGTTAGTTGTGGGGAGTTTTTGTGTAACCCACAAACACCCCAAATTTTGTTGTTGACTAAAGCTTCTTCCTTAATTCTTTGGAGACATGACAGTAAACAGAGGCTCCAAAAATCTTGAAGTGTGACACATTCGACTTTCTTCCCGAGAAATCCTCCTCGAGTGTAATATCATGCCAAGAATTTGACGAGAACTTCAGTTCTACAAACAAACTATTGTATTGCATGCCTCAACCCACAAATGCAGAGGTAGGCCTTGGTCATGCAACATCACCCTTGTTGGTCCCAAAATCCTATGGATATTTCTCTCAACCACCCCAGTCTGATGCGGATTGTGGGGTGTTGTCAACTCTTGTCAAACGCCTTCTTTCGCACATAAATTTTGAAATTCATTCAACACATACTCACCTCCATTATTGCTCCCGGGAGCCTTCACCTTCTTGTTGGTTTCTTTCTCAAACAGTGCCTTGAATTATATGAACTTGGAGAATGTCCCATCCTTCTTCCACATGAAGAGATCCGACACTTATGTGAGAAGTCATCAATAAAAAGGACAAAATATTTGTGTCGGGAAGTGGAGGCTATAAAGAAAGGTCCACAGACATCAAAGTGGATCCTTTTTTGGACTGCATGTGCTTTTTTGTCCCAATCATGAAATTTAGAGTTTATGTAGTTCCCTAAGGTACATCCTTTGCATAAATCCTGCTGCTCAAGTGCTCTTTTAGGGAGGCTAGTGGATATTTGTTATATACTATTCAAGTTTCCATGATGCAAATGGCCAAGGCTTATGTGCTAAAGTTCACCTACATCATGGCCCTGCACTTTCTCTTCCTTCGCTTTTAATGCAACACAATCTTCCACATCTAATTTATATAGATTCTTCAAAAAAACCTCGATCTTCTTCACTTGTCTTGTGGCTATATGTCTCAGGAATGTTTTTCCTTTGTTGAACATCACGTCATAACCATGATCTTCCAAAACTGCAACAGAGATGAGATTTTTCTTTAGGCCTACAACAAAAATGAAATCCTTGAGCCTGAGAGGGGATACTGACTCCCTTTGAAAGTTGACTATACCAATATTGGTCAAGTTGTACCCTCTGTCATCCCCTAGCTTGATGTACATATGGAGATCTTTCTCCTCCATGTCACTGAAAATTCTCTACACACTTTCATGTGGAACAATGTACCTGAGTCCTAGTACCACACATTCCCCATCACTATGTTGGACATGCATGCGATAAGGGTAAATTCAAGGTCGAACTATGAATCCAAGGTTTCACCCACTGCTCCTCCTAAGGTCTTCTTACTTGCCTCTTTCTATGGGCACTTCGTGGATTCTAGTTTGGTTTGAGATTTCTTCCCCTTTTCCCTTCTTTCCCTTTCTCTAGTATTCTCTAGTATTCTGCCTTATTTCCTCTTGGACCAAATCGTACCATAAGTGTTCCCAACTCGGTAGTTTCTCCCTCCCGTTCACTTAATCTTGATAGGTATGACAACTCTTGGGAAGGCCTAGAAGGGATATTCTTACCAAGTCATCCTTTGAAAGAGTAACACCAACTCCTGCAATCTCATCATGAAATTGTGTGAAACTCCTCAGATATTTCAAGGTGAAGTCATTCTTCTACATCTTGATATTTCAAATTCTATCCTTGAGCACCAACTTTTTGTGGTCACTACTATTCTGGAATAGATTTGTGAGTGCCTACCACATTCCATAAGCATTTTCTTTCCCATGGAGATTGCTGACAATGTGGTCTAGTACCCCCTCCAATATTATTATCTACACCTTGGCTACAACTTTCTTTGACTGAGCAAGGTTTTGCGCATCAGATTCTACTCGTTTTGTAAAATCTCTCTTGATGTATTCTAGCAATCCATTGTCATCGAATACTTCCTCCATGCAATCCTTGCAGTTAATGAAATTAGAGTTTCCTTCCAAGGAATACTCTAGCCTCAGCCCACTGAAGGTCATATTTTTAGTTCCTAAGATATCTTGCTACATTGAACAACAAATTCGAACCTCCTGAGAAACAAATTCAAATTCATGCTCTAATGTGAATCCTGCTATGATACGATGTAGAAATTATGGTGTAGATTCGCAACTCATCATGAAGTTTTTTAAAAATCATAAGACACTAACCTACTCTACTACTCTACGAAAGTTAATTCATAATTTAGAACAAAAAATTCAGACATGCAATAAGAAATAAAATACATGCACACAATATTTTTAGTGGGGAAAGCAATCTTCTAATAACTCCAATGCCTTTGTGCATCAATTTTATGAATATAGATGCATTACAATTGATTTACACAACTGTGCACAACTCGTAAGTGAATAACTTATCCCTCTGCTCACTAAGAATCTAAAACCCAAACGTTGTCAATTTCTACCTCTGCTTGAGCCCCTATTTCCTTGTTCAATTCCTTGAGAAATTAGGCCCCTATTATTTAGGTTTTTTCCAAAATGGATTGCACAATTCCTAATGTTGATCATGTGACTGCATGCAACACCTGTACGCTCAAGACTAGTCTACAACTAATATTAAATTACCTTGGAATCTCCACCATAGTTGGGGAACTCGAATTGTTTGCATGCACTAGCAATTTTGGGATGATTGATCACTTAACTAGATGATCATTGCATTTGACTGAAGTCTCACTGCACAACTAGCGTTCTGCTAGTTCCTCCAACAGTTAGACCTACTTTAACTGAAAACAACTTGAGATAACTAACTTTGATTGCTACAAATTAGAAATCACACATGCTTAATTGAAATCTAACTCCTCCAACTTGAATTGATTGAGTAAAATGGGTGACACAAATCATGTCATGCAAGCTAATTGCATCCAATTTGTCTGTTGATGTGGAAATTCAAATTTTCTTAGTTTAATCAATGCAAAATCAAATTGAGAATTTTTTTCCACATTTTTCAACAATCCTTCAAGTGAATCTAATACATGTTTCCAATCTAGCACAATAATTTTCTAATAACAACAACCAATGTATATAAGTAGCGTTCAAAATAAATAAAATGGTAAAAAAGCACATATTAAAACACAATCGATGTAGGCCCCGAAAAGTACTCCAACTATGTTACCACCCATTAATGTTCTTCAAAAGTGCCTCCATTGCTCCTCTCATGACAAACACCTCTGTTTTCAGCCTCCATCGCCCTAAATCCCATTATTTTTTGTCAACCTCCAACACTCTACTTCCCGAAGAAACCATCAATAGCATAAAGACGAACCCCTAATCCTTTACCATTTTTACTAGCGCATCATATTGAAAATTTTAAGACAAAAGATTTGTTTTGTCTTAAAAAATTGTCTTAATATTCCCCTCCTAGTAGTCTAGAATGCAACGACATACTTTAGGAAATTGGTTCACTAAATTATTGCCTAAGGTAAAAGAAGGTTTAAATATGTAAAAACCTATCCTACATGGTTCATTTTGATCAACCTAGTAATACATGAATAGGTGATCATTTTTTGAGTGATAACAGATTGTTGCCCAACATAAGAGTTTGAGGAGCACATCATATGATGGAAATATGTTTTAGTTTCACTTTCACAAGACACTGAAGGGAAGTCATAGGGAGAGAGAGAGATCACTCATGTAATGGGAAGGAGTGAAGTTGGATGGGGTGAAACCTACCTGTGAGATAATAGTTTCCTTTATTGATGAGTACAAGATCTCAATAAGGCAGGGGAGATATACCCATACCTACGAGATAACCAAGTACAAATGATAATGGTGTGCCTAACAATCTAGGTATGAGGTGCATAGTACATGATACATGATATGCTAGCATCAATGGGGCAAAAAATGATACAATGAGATAATGATCCCCATATACATAATTTCCACGAATATAGTGGCCAAGATTGATACAATTAAGTATGTTTACTTGAGGACATGAGACATAATTCCCCCAAGTTGGTGTGGTGAAGGGGGTGGGGGGGGGGGGGGAGAAGATCACAACAAAAGAAGCCCTAATGAAAAGGAGAGGTATTTAAATATCTCAATGGACCATTTTACATAGAGGTTCATGTTGTGAGTTATGCAATCGACAGAAAAAAAGCCATTCAAATAAAAATAACTTCTTATGAGGCTAGATGATAATTTTCTGACACCTAGGTATGTGAGGGGCTACCGGAAGGGACATCCCCTCACGAGGTCTAGAACATCTCACACACACCTCAGAAAATCTAGGAAAATCTGCTAGATCACTAAACCACCAAGTGTATGTTTCTTAATCGTGTGATAATGAGTTGAATTTGAGCATGCGAGAAAAAACCAAGTAAAAGGGAAATAATGATTCACTTTTCTTGATTATATGCACAAAGAAAGGATGAAAGATGAAAGCAAGGTATACCATCCTCTAGACTACTCTCCTAGAATAAATGTGTTGATGTTAACAAAAGCAGGCCCACCAGAGTTTAGGCAATTATGAATCCTCAACAAAGGCACAAGGATCATAGTATTATGGCTAATAACAACTAACACCGGGGTCGATAATTGGAAGATATGGGGACTTGTGGAGTTATGATTTACCTTGTCAGAGCATAACATGCAAGGTTTACCTTGTAGTGACTGACATAATTCCATAAGGGATGGTCAATTACTCAGACAGAGGATTTTCAAAGGCAAAAGAGGATAAATGGAGGTCAAATATAAGAAAAATGGGAAGAATGTGACACATAGATGGATAATATATTATAACAGGACTCAATGGGACTTTGAACAGACTCCATAGATGTAGGGGTGACTCATCTTTAATGCTTTGAAGAAAGGTGACTATATGATGCTTTCGCATGGGAAAGGCTCGCAGTGCGCCATAATAGAATGAGTAAATAGTGATTACTTGTGACAGAACTTGACTCATAATTCTAAAATGTCAAAGGAAGAGTGGTACCAGAGTACATGTGACTCATATTAAGAGATTTGATTTAATGCACCAAAGTGAGAGCTCATGGAAAAAATGGCTCTGTGGAAAAGTTTCAAATTACAAGAAACATGGAGACCCATTGTAGAGATCGGTGAGAGAATTCCAACAATTCTGATAGTTTGTCAAACTGAGCTACCATTTACTCCTAATGGCCAAGAAAAAACTAGAGTTTTTCCTATAAAAGGGCTTCTTGCCCCCAATTCCAATTCATTTGTACGTCGATTTGTTGAAGAATTTAGAGAAGAGTAAGAGGTACTGAATCTTGGTCAGCTCATAGCTGATTCGTTGGATTTTGAATCTTTGACTTAGTAGGTGGCCTTACTTGTCTAGAAATGGCCTTAATGCCTCTTGGAAGGATGGTTTCTCATGAAGAATTAAGGAAAGAAGGTTGTCCATTTAATTTATGAAAAAGAGACATTACGTATGGAAAAGATACAAGTGAAAAGATGTTTATTTTTAGAATAGACAATATTTCCTATCTCCCTCTCATCCCAACCCCAAAATCAATAAGGAATATTGTTTAAATTTAATGCCCCGAGCTATATTTTTGAGACATAGTTAGGATTCTTAAGAAAATTACCCAAGAGTTAACAAAAATCTTGTTATTGTTAGACCTATGCATTAGGGATTTCTCTAACATCCACTTTAAAAAGCATCTTTCCATGTGCTCAATATTCTCAATAAAAATAACATACTTTGTGGTGTTGATGAGTAATTTCTATTAAGTTTATGCTTTTATGGATCTTGGGGAATTCCTAAACATAAACTTCTTAGACTAAATAAGTAGCGATCGATTTGTAATATTCTTTTTTTGTGGATATGCTTAAAGTGGAAAGAATATACCCATGGTATTTACCATGGTAGTTGCCCATGGCATTGACCAATGGTATTTTCCTCTATTTTTCGAGTGAAAACAATAAAATAAAGTCTCTAGAGATTCAATGAAGCATATAAAAGGGGATAGGAGCCTAACAATGTAATCATCAAGAGTTATTTATCTATTTTTCTTTTGTTGAGAGCTTGTCAAGGCAAGTTCTAGTTGATCCCAAGGATGAAAACCCCATGCGAGTAATTTCTCTAGTGGATCCATCAAGGATCTAAGATTGTGCTTCAACATCTTTAATTTCTCTATTGATCGGAAGCCATACATGCCAAGGCACGAGCTTTAGTAGTGGTTCTGTGCGCATGTAATTTTTTTTATATTTATTTACATAAATAAGATGCTACATTCTCAGATCTTTATTGTGTTCGGTGTTTTTACAGCAAGAATTTTATTAGAACATCTAAAATGTACCAGAACTGATTAAAATTTTGATGATTGGGAAATTACAGTGGTATCAGAGCTGCGCATCCCGCCATCCTGAGGGTTTTATTGGAAAGTTCTAAATTATTTGTAGGGTTATTTGGAGGCTTCTGGTAGGGAACTTTAGTGGAATTTATGCTCACCCTATCCAACATTTCCATCTTCGATGGAATTTCGTATCATCCTAGTTGGTTCTATTTTTTGGTTGATTGGAAGGGAAATTTTCTACATTATTTTGAGAGTTATTATTTTATTGCAAACAAAAGAGAAAAAATTACTTTGCCAAATTTTTAGATTGGACCTGGGTCTGCTTTACCATATTTATCCATTCAAGTTTACGGGGTTGAGATTGAATCCCTATCAGATTTGAGGGTCTCTTTTCAATTGTATTGCAAGGATGTGACATTTGTTGTAGGAAATACTACCATCTTGACTATAATTTGATTACAGGTCTATAGAAATCCAATGGAATAGTTCATCTCCTTCTAGTGGGTCAAACACCAAGGGTTCAAAGGCTAAATTCTGAGTAGAAGTATCATATCAGATTATATATGTTTCATTCCAAGATCAATGGTATGAATATATTTTTGTAATCTATATTGGAAAGAGGTTGGATCATTTAAATCTAAGGAGGAGACCCTGCCTTTTGATGCCATTTTAACTTGCTCATAGATCTAAAGTGTCTCCTTGAAATAATTGTGGATTGATTTCATTGTAGGTAAAAGAGGTAAAATTGCAAAGGTTGGAAGGTCGAGTTTCTAAACTTGATCCCAAGGAAGAATATAAATTGTTTAATCAAGATCATCCTAGGATTGAGGTTGAACCCATAGCCAAACTTGGAGATTCATCACTTGGAGGCCACATTTCTTTTCCAAAGACTGAGGGTTTCAAGTGTTCTTCCTCCATGCATTTTCCAAAATTCTTTCTCTTCTAGTGTTTTCTTCTCAAAGAAGTACGAAAAGAACCCACTTAAGACTGTGGATGATAAACAGTATCAATAATATAAATGACTACTAAAAATTGTAGATCTACAACAAATGACAGAAACAAAACCTATTAAAGTCCTAATCTATGCCACAATCATAGTTAAACAACAAAAAGAAACAATAATAACTCAAATAATCCAATGGAAACTATATATACAAAGAATAGATTTTATTATAACACCTGTGAAGGTAACAAATACATGTTAGTTGTCCCCCTCTATGGGATGGGTTCTTGGCTATCCTCAAACATCTTCATCTTCTTTAGAGTCTCTCTCCTCTATAATGTGAAAACCCAACAAATAAAATGTTTGAGCTTAATGGCAACTCAAATGACAGAGAAATGGAGTGCATCAGTGAAAATAATTAGAGTTAGAGTAGTGAGTGCAACAATGAAAATAATCAAAAATGAATAATGAATGGAAAACCCTTTTATTTATAACAAAATATTGAGTTATCCTTGAATAATGGGCAATAATAAAATATTATTAACCCCATTCTTGGAATAACCACTTGGAATATTTTATTTTATTTGGTTAGGAGGGAAAAAATCTTTAAACTTTTATTTAGAAATAATAAATAAATAAATGATTTATTTAATCATCTCAACAAATTGGTTAAGGAATAATAAAACAATAATTATTTATTTACTTATTCCCAAGGGATTTTTCAAATTTGACAAGCAATAATAATTAATTATTCCTAGAGAAAAATAAGATAATTAATAATTTATCTGTTGATTTTTCATAATTGGGTCAAATATGACATGGAATAATAATTGAACAATGGTTTAATTAATTATATCTAGAAGGAAATCAAATAAATAGTGATTTATTTAATTATTCTGCATGAGTTTAATTATAAATTACTTAACAAAGGTGGTTTATTAAGTAATTTTTCACACTGAAAGAAATTTTACTATTGTAAAATTTGCTTTACATGGTGTAGTTCGATCCATCTAGTATATTAGGCTAGATGATCAATATTTTGGTGGTAACAGATTTCCCCCAAACGTATGAGTGTTAGGAGGAAAACATATGACCGAACTGTGTTGTAAAGACACAATCACTACACAACAAAGTGGAGAGAGAGAGAGAGAGAGAGAGAGAGAGAGAGAGAGAGAGAGAGAGAGAGAGAGAGAGAGACCAATACAACTGAAGCAAGAGGATAGGGATAGAGGGGGCAAGACCAATGCAAGTCACCTTTTATGTTGTGGTACCAAACATCAATGAGGCGGGGGAGGCATACATATACCCACCACGATAACTTAGTACAAAAATAATGGTGTGCTGAGAACATCAAACAGTGCAATGAAGTACATGTCGAATGGTACATCACATGTTGGCATAACTGAGTCAGAAAATAATACAATGTGTCCCATATATATAATGCACTTGGAAAAATATGAGCTGGGATGGAATATAATATGAACTGATTACATGAGATATACTGGCCCTTCCCTCAAAAAATGGGTTGGAGGGAGGGTAGAACAATAGAAGAAGCCCTGTTGAACAAGGAAGGGATCTGCAAAACTAAATGGATCATCTGAAGGAGATGTGCATGCTATGAACACTGTGATTGGTAGAAACTAAACACATTATATTTGCGGAACTGCATCTAAGGCTGTAGCGTAATAGGAATGCATCCGAGCATTTGGGGGGCTACCTGAAGGGCCACCCCATTATGAGGTCTCAAACATCTCACGCACATCTATGAACCACTGGTACAATCTGTTGCATCACTCGACCATCGAGTGTATGGATCATGACATGAAACAACAAGTCAAAGGGCAATAATGAGTCCCTCTACTCGATCCAAAGTGCTGAATAAGAATGGAAGATGGAACCAAGATAAATCGCCCTCTAGGTCGTTCTTATGGAATAAATGACCTGATGTCGACAGAATAGGGCCCACGATAGGTGAGGCAATGAGCATCCTCAACTAAGGTATGAGGGAAAATAGTAATGGGACTAATGGACTGACACCAGGTATAATGGAAAATGAGGGATTAAGGGACAAATAGATGACTTCCCTTGTCGGAACATAAAGTGCATGGTTGACCTGGTAGCAACTGACTCAACTCCGGATGGGATGCGAATAGTATGACTGGAGGCCAAAATGGGCAAGACAAGATGAACAGTATCAAAATATGGATGGAATACTATGATATGATATAATGGGATATGAAACAGACTCCATGGATGCAAGGGTGACTCATCGCGGATGCTCTGAACAAGGGTGACTCGATGACGCTGCGACATAGAATAGGCTTTGTGGGGACCATGAAAAAATGAGTAAATGATGGTTACACATGATGAAAATTGACACGTGAGATGACAAGTTCCAAGGGAAGGTTGTCCCAAATTACAAGCATTGCATATGAAGAAATCCGATTTTGAGAGGCAAAAAGACTCATTATAGTACTCAATGAGAGATTTCCAATGATGTTGATGGTTCGTCAAGCTGAGCTACCATTTGGTCAAAGTGGGTGACAGAAAAATTGTGGATTTTTCTATGAAAGGAAATTTTCCCTCCAATTGGAATTCATTTTTTCTGTGAGTTGTGGTAAATTTGTAGAGGAAAAGGACCTAAATCTTGTGGAGATCATAGTGGACAAACCGGCCATCAAAATTAGGATCTGCGACTTTCAGGTAGGTGGCCCTACTCATATCTTCAATTTCAGTTATTTATTTCATGATTTTTGGCTCTTGGCAGCTCCCTGGGAGACCCTTTCTCCTCTTCACGGTCTAATCACACTTTTTCTACCTAGAAGTGCAATTTGGATCATGAGAAATAGGTGAAAACCTGCGAGCTCAGACTTTCTGGGCATAAAACTGCGATTTGGGGCTAAAAAGAGGGGTGGTTTGCTTACTTGGTGGGGGTTGTAGGTTGATTATGTAGACCAGTGTTTTCTTCTCTCAACTGACGAGATATGTGTTGTTTTACAGCCATGGCAGAGCTAAAAATCAACTGGTGTGAGTGAGACTTGGATACCCTCTGATCCGAGATTCAGATGGATCGGGGGGTTTGAGGGGCATTGGCTCGCTATGGGGTTCTCAAGTTGGTAGAGAACCCATTGATGAGGGTAGGTGAGCCCTTGCTATTGAGAGTTGTAAGATATTGGGATCCAGACCATGAGGTATTTGTCATGCAGGGGCACAATATTGAGCTCACATTATAGGATATTTATTTCTTCACTAGATTCCCTCCCCTCAGAGTGGTGGGGGATATACATCTAGTGTTTCCTTGTGGGAGGAACATTACAAAGTTTGTTGGGCACCATTATCCAGAAGATGTGCATGTGAAGGGCACGACTATCCCGACTGGTGATTTAGACATGGTATAGACATTTTTTGTTTCCGCAGTTGTGCTACGAGTCTTGGGAAGCCATGCGTTACACCACATCACTGGTGGGTAGATGATCCTAGTTGAGAGTGTTTTTGCTAGGACCTACTATGGGTGGGCCGAGATGATGCTATCATCGGTGAAATGATAGTTAAGTCTGTGCAGGTGAGCCATGACTATGTTTTTTGTATAGTACTCTGCGCATTCTTCTTTGAGAAGATACCCACCATCCTTCCTCATGTATAGATCCGATATGGGGGCTCACAGGAGCCCAGGATCCGCCACTGGGGGCAGCTGCTGTGGAGAGGAGGATGAGGAGTTGGACGGGTGTTCCAACGCATGTTTCTTGCGTATTGGGATCAAATGCCCCTCTAGCTTGATGATTATACTTATAGCAGGATGACCTATCAGGGAGATTCTGACTTGCCACTTTCATTCAGGCAAGCATGGGGACGAAACGGTAATTGTTAAGTTGCTATTTTTATGGTGCATTTCATATTTTTATCACATGTATATCGTACTAAGTGTAAAATATGTGGTATGAAAACATAGCACCGGTAAAACTGGCAAGAAATGTAGGACGAGTCGCAACGGCTGTGGTTGCAGATTGGGGAACATCATCATATTGTCAGGGTCCAGAGGATAGTGTGCTACTCGTTTATCTACACTGTAGATGTGGGGTACTCCTGACTAGAGTTTCTGAGCATGGATGGCATGAGCTAGATGATCGATACATATATGATTGTAACGGCCTGCCCTTAGAGTGGCGAGGTACCATGCGGTGCATGGCGATGGTTGGTCATGCAGTATGTGTTCTACGTGCAGGTGGGGCAGAGCCTTTGGTGCGTGATCGTTCGGATAGTGAGTAGATATGGGGACATGTGTGTTCCTTTGATTTTGATTTTTGTAACATGTTATGGGCATGTTGGATGTATTTAGAGCTATGGGCTCCGAACACTTATATGATACATAATATGATTATGCATTTTTATATGACGATGATGGTTCACCATGTGTTTTGTTTATGGTCGTATTCTGTGGTATACATGTGATAAATGCCAATCTAGAATATTATTTGCAATGGTATCTACATAGTTATTTTGGGCTCTAGGAACTTAACTAAAAGTAATGGTTTCAAATTCACGTACCAACAGCTTAACACAGATATTTTCTAAATATGACTTGGTTATGCACATGATACACACCATTCAATTGCATGACAAGTAGCAAGGAATATAAACGAACATGAAGATGAAGGATGCGATGAGAAAGGGAATCGACTAACAAACCTATCACTGCATCATATTCGGCCTGGTTATTGGTGGCAGATCCAATGCACATAGCATTCGAAAGGACTAATGTATGCAAGGGGGTAAAAATGGCCTAGGCTATTGAGGTTATATTCCTAGAGAAGTGACTTGCACCATCAACATGACCGATATATGGTGTGAATGATGGATCCATCTGAAAGTTGAAAAATACAATAGATGAGATGATGCATCCTACCTAACTTCATGACAGAAATAAAGACATGCAAATCAAAGAGATAAGCTGTGAGAAAAATTTCTTTAGGTAGATTGCATTGGGATTATTAGGAGGGAAATGGCCTTTAGGATCCTCCAAAAAATATTCCCCCTTGCCTAAATGCAAGGGTAATTAGGGGTAGACATAGCTTCCATGATGTCATCATCAAAATGGAAGATGAGTAGATGAGACAAATATTGACTACATCATGCGTCGCGGTACCTAGTGCATGAACCTGAGAAAGAAGGTTCACATATGCATCATATGGAATGGTAGAAGATGAGATAGTAGATGAAGGAACTATGTATATTGAGACCTAGGATTCTATCGAAAGATTTTGAATAGAAGCATGCTCAGAAACATTAGAAAGGATTGCCTATGAGGAACTCAAGGATGATGACATGTAAAGGATATGGCCTGTGGTGTCCATCATCTCGACATCTAAGGAAGGGATCACGATGGTGGGACCAGATTCCCCCTATTCTGGTTTGCTATTGGTAAAAAAATCTAGAGGAAGAGGAGAAGGAGATCCATTATGAGTGATCTCATATTCACGAAGTGCCTTAAGGAAATCACAAAATTCGTTGAGATGAGGGAAAAAATGGGATTAGTCACCATGATGATCACACAGGGCACAAGGGTGATTTTTGGGTAATGTTCTGAGTTTATTGGGTGGACCCGATAAGTTAACATGGAATTTTGAGATATTTGACTCAGAGAATGTTTCATGAACCAAAGGTTTGAGATGAGGAACCTTAGGACAATTATTGGTTGCGTGCCCCACAACTTTACACAAAGCACACAGAGGTGATGACTTTGGGGCCTTGGGGACTGGAGGAGGTTGGGGAGCCTTGTCCTTAGGTTCTTTCCTTTTAGCTTTTCCCCCTGTTGAGATGCTTTCGCAACAGGAGTGGGTTTCTCTTGAGGTTGTGATGGAACTAATGTAGTGGTAGGGGCCATAGAGACCAGTTGAACCAGGGTCAGAGCACGATAAGGTCTTAGCTGACGATGAAGAATGCTTGCAGGGGGATCAATGTACCATATGGGGATCCCTAAAGTCATGTTAGGAAGGACCAACGAAGCAATGACAGGGACATAAAATATTGCAGGAGGGCGAAATAAGAATGGTATCTGAACTGCAAGGTAATGTCCCGGCGGAACAACTCTTGGATGGTTGAGACCTAGAGGAACAGTTGCTGGGGGAAGAGAGGAGAGGCACCCACAAATGGAGGAGGTCCTATGGGGTGGATATGGATGGCTCGGCTAGAATGGTAACCACATGGTGCGGAGGAGCTCGTTGTGGATCGAATGTACTAGACTGCTTGAGGACAACCTGTGACGCTGGAAGATTTAGGCTCTAAGATGAGAGGGGGAGGACCAGGGAAATAACCCAACAATGAGAAATCTTTATAGACTCTTGGTGAAACACTAGTGAGAGGAGTTGAAGACTTCTTACTCAACATTGATGAGATAATGGACTCATGGTATGTCACAGATTTCGGCTCGTAGTAAGTCAACCGATCTATGGTAACGATCTTCCCTTCATGGGGGAAGCACATCATGTAGAAAGTCGTAGATGCGATAGCTGACATGGCATATGTGTAACTACAACCAAAGAGAATGTTGTAATCTAAAGGGGCATCAATAACCTCAATATCTACATGGACAGTCTTGCTCGCAAGGGTCACTGGATAGTTGTGGTACATGCTAAGAGGCTAGGAGGAGTGTTTGTCTGAAGCATGCAAAGTGATGGTGGAGGGGGACAACTCAGGTGACTAAAGTTTTTTCCAAATGGTAGCGAACATCGCATAGGTGGATGCACCATCATCAGTAATGCATCAGGAGATGATGACATTACGGACTTGGACTAGTACCTAGAAAGCAACGGAGCAAGGCAATGGGGGATTTTTTGATGTATCAACTAGGACAATAATCAAACAACCATCAGAAGGACATACTACGCCCAAAGAAGTTATTAGAGCTTTCTTTTGAGATGGGCATGAATGGAGTACATCTAGCTTTGACATGGCGGCAGGTGATTGTGCCAAGTCATTTACTATACTATATGTATGGGCATCTTGGTTAGAAGCCGTGTTATGGCATAATGGTACCTTTGGTATCTTGTGAATTGCCTCAGCTTTAGGTTGGGGGATCTGTAATGGAACATTTGATGTCGTAATAGGCTTAGTAGAAGCTTTGGTTTTGGACTTAGTGGCAAACGAAGTTGATGGCTTATCCTATTTATGCTGTCGAGTTTGCAAGTTGATATCGGAGGGATTAACCTCGTCAGACCTCATCATGAGCATATGGTAGTCACTGGGACCAGAAGGTTGGGGAGGGTGGGCTGCTTGACCTGGGTGAGGTTGAGAAGAAACAAATCCTTGTTGAGGGAAAGGATTTGTAAGCACTGTCGGTTGAGATGGTGTAGGATTTTGAGGCAATTGTTGGCCTCCAGAACCTCCTTGAGCTTCCCACATTTGGCGCATCTGGGTAAGATAGGACACTCATGTGTATAATGGCCATGTACACCACAACATGCACAAGGCTTGTTCGTACGAATAGCCTTGTTTTTATTGGGTTGGCTTCCCTATTATTGCTTGTTGGTGTTAGGCTGGTTGCCCTAGGATTCACTAGGTTGATTACCTTGATTACCTTGGTTACCCTTGTTACCAAATTACCCTTCCCCTTATTATTTTTCTTCAAATTTTGCGGTTTGGTTGGACTCTACTATGCAAACACCTGACCCTAAGGGGGCAGTAGCTGTGGGGGCTGAGGATGCATGGGAGGCTGCGATATTAATGCTTGAGGGGTCGGAAATGGTTTGGTAGATAGGGTGGGGCCCTGAAAACATGTTGCTAGCAGGAGGGGCATAAGTGTTGGAGGAACCGGTGACCCCCTGTGGATGGCCATAACTTTGTTAAGTATATGGGGAAGGATGTGAAAGGGTTCCAAAAATATCGTTGGCAATGTGAGATTCCCTCGGTGCATTAGAATATCCAAGATGGGGAAGGTTTGGAATGATGGTATAGACAGAACCAGATTGCACATAAATTAGGTCATATCTTAGAGCGGTTTGGAGAGCCTTTTCCTCAGTTTGACAAAAATGGGACGTGGCATCTTTTCCAATGGGTGCTAAAAGGCTCCTGAGAAACCAATCTAGATAGACACGGTCTTTGAACTGCGGGGCACGACATGTACTCCTCCTTCTATGTTACTCTTGAACATGGTCGGAAACATAAGTGGAAGAGGACTGATGAAATGAGGTCAATATATTTTTACCAGTGTCGTATTGGAGAGGTAGCTAGAGATATGAGAGGAACAATTTAACAAGTGTCACGAAAATGGAATGAAATGTGGCGGGCTAGTCTACATACCATTTTGTAGCGTCTCTAGTGAGCGTGCATTGGAATAGCTGAAAACCAATGAAGTCATTGGTAATGGAGTTGTATGAACACCACATGTGGAAGGAGCGAACATGATCGGTAGGATCCTCTCCAGAATTACCCTCGAACTTTGGGATATTTGAGGGAAGCTTAGTCGACATAGCATGCCAAGCAGCATTGTGGTGTATTGGGTCATTTATCAACTGGTTAAAATCCAAGAGACTTGAGGCATCCATAAAAGGGACTATGGGAGTTTTCTGAACAGTTCATGAGAGTGCTCCTCTAGATGTGATCAGTAAGGTAGAACTGGAGCCAACACCAAGTTGGGTTGCTACACCAGCTGTGGGTCCAAACATGGTGACAATATGTGGTGAAGGAGGCTCAAAATTAGATGAACCACGAGAAGATTTGGTATGGGGACTCAAAGAGCTATGAACTCGAACCCATTACGGAGGAGTAATATGCCTGAGTGGAAAATAGGATGAAGCTATTAGAGTATCTGTGACAAACGCCTTGGTGGCACAATGGTGGTAATACACATGTGACATGAAAATGGTGAAGGGAGATCAACAATATGACTTTGTCTCGATGAGGGGAGATAAATTTATTATGTTCAGTCTTGGCTTGGGGGTGCAAACCAACTGCCCTTCGCTTAAGGTGTGCTTGTGTGTGCAAGTGTATTTATTGATTAAGCCCAGATCATATTTGTAAAAAATAAAAAATATTGTTGAAAATAAACTAAAATTAACAATAGTAAATGAACAACAAAACCATTAACTAAACCCAACCCAAATTGAATTTGCAAACACTGTGTTGGTTGGCGGTGAAATCTACTGAAAACACACTAAAAATTTCAAGGGATCTAAGTGTTGGTGTGACTGGGATGAAATGACACTAGGCTACTGGAAAGTGGTGCAACAACAAAAAAAAACCAGAGAGGAAGATAGCTACAAAGAGATATGTAGATGGGTGTAAATCCTAGGGCAACTAATGGGACCCTAAGGCCAATGACCAAACAAGTTTTAATATGAAACCATGGATGGAAACAACCTATCTTTGGAGGTGTGAAAGAAAAGGGTACAGATCTGGAAAATATGGTTGAAAGTGCTGGAGAAACTCAAACTTCTTAGTCAGCTAAACTCCTCCTATAAAGGTGGAAGCGTACTAGAAGCCCTAAGGGGATAAATTCAACTTTGACGAGTAAATTAGAGCAGATCAAGGGCTAAGCAGGATGGGATAGAGGTCAAACAACCCAACACATAGCTCTCGACAAAACCTAGAAACAGATCTGACTAAACCATGTTTATAGTTTTGAAAAGTTTGATTGGTTTTAGCATTTGACAAGGGGTTTGTCAAATTTTGGAGTTTGACCATAGAAAGGAGATTTTGCGTTAAAAAAAAAAGAAAAGGGAATAGGAAAGGAAGGAGGTGGTACAATCATCTTACTATTACCAATCAAGTTTGTATTTACCTTATCTTGGGGCGAAATCCATTGAAGAATTAGTGTATTCATGCTTTGGTATGAGGAGAGATGGGACTTTCCCTAGAAAACACTCATAAAATTTTGAACAAAATTCTAGATAAAATAAAAGAAGCATGGGGAATTTTCTTAGCAATACCACTTTATAATAGAATAGCAAGTCTTTCTCAAAAATGGTCTATGCCATTATGCAACAAAATGCCCATGGGAAGTGAAGGAAGGACAAGGAAGAGGAGTAAAATTCTTCGCACATGGATCTTAATTGCAACGAGCAAAGTCAATCATAGACCTTCAGAAATTGGAGGAATTAGACACATGGCTCTTAGAGGTGGGGTAACCAGAATGGAGGAAACTTAGTTGGAATCTCAGGCCATCTATGCTTACATTAATACAACCCAAACTCTCGGAGCATCCTTGTGAAGAGGTCAAGCTCACAATTGCTTCTTGTATCAGCAAGATCATAGCTTTAACATCCCAAGTATTGTCTTACAATAATTATCTTATCAGGGAGATATTGTAGTTGATCGTGGAAGGCCTTAAAGGGTTGAATAACATCATGCTTTCTACCTTTTAGAACCGATGTAGAAATTTTAACAATCATGGCAGAATTCAACTTTTGCACATTCATACTGAATTTGGAATATGATGATTTGATCTTTTAGTTGCTCCATAACTTTTACACCAGTATTACATAATCTCATTCAGACCATGTCAAAACAAGCATACAAAATATTTTGTCTCTATTATTAGAAGGTCATGCTGACATATCCAAGATACTAAGATGTAAATTGTTGACCATTTGGAGGAAGGAACACAGGGATGCTATGATCTAGTCGAGAGGTTTGTCAAGAAAAACATAAAATTACTCAAATGGGTGCTCGCTACGAAGGAGTTGATAAGGATTGATGGAGGAAGCAAGAACAAAATATGCATCAATACTGAACTAAGGATGAGAGGACTATGCTTTATATGTAAGGGACCTTGGGCCCTTAACCATTCATGTCCAGGTGATAAGAGGAAACAAGGGTAGATCATGAAGATTCATCCATAGTTGGCTTCACCGGTTTTTAGAAGAGAACCTATGAAGGATCCAAGTAGTCAAGTACAAATAGTGAGCAACAACACCATGTTTTTCAGAGAAACTTATAGGACAAGTCGATGATAATCAATTAACTTGACAATTACTAAAGCAAGAAAGGAAGGAGGGAATTCCTCTTGATGATGAGGTAGTTGAGTCTATAGATATCTAAGATAACATCCATAAAGAGTATGGACAATCAGCTATAGATAACAATCCACCAATACATCCATTTTTGACAATCAAAGAGGCTGCACAACTTATCCCCACATTTGAAAAAGACTAGGAAGAAGACATTCTAGGAGAACCAAATGAGAAGGAAATAATAATAAACTGACATGATGAGCATGATCATGTAGGGTATCATGACAAATATAGTATGCAAGATAAGCCATTTCTGGAGGGTCAAACAAAGGTTCAAGTTAAAGTTGTGGTCATGGGGCATCTGGTGCAGTCAAATATAGAGACATTCTGCAGGGCACAAGAATTTCTAGTAGACGACTTTTGGGAAAGGATCATGCATTTCAAGACAGATCTTACGATTTTGAAGTAGAGAGTTGGGGCAGCCTGAGACACTTTCTTATAGGAGAATAGAAAATTTGAGAACCTCATAGGGGTATGTTTTGAATCAATGACCTAGTTGTCTAGTGTTGAGGAATGACTCAAGTCCCTCATAAGGTAGGAAGAGGAGTACATTTGGGAGTTATAGAGTAGTCCTCTACAAGAGTACATAGATAAGGCTTGCAGCTATACCAACCTGCCATTATACATTGAGGATAGCAAGGAACATTTATACAAATGGATCATGATGGGTGATCGGGTGGAGCAACATGAGTTGAGCATTAGGCAACATCAGCATGGTAGATTTATTCCATTTGCAGGGATTCGTGCATTATATACTTCCCACGAGATGGATTTACAAGAGATTATGAGTTGGAACTCTATTAACGGGATACTCTTAGCCAAGGGCATATTGCAACTTGGGTCCTCAAGCACAAGCAATGATGGAGGGCTGAGGTGGTGTTATAACCAGCATGTCCTAGGACTTAGGTGGCATTGGAATCTACAAGAATCCATTGGGGGAAGTATTGACCAAAGGATTGTTTTGGATTCAGGTATCGAACGATCCATTCATGATCATTTAGAATGGAGGCATGGAATAACACATTGGGTTGTATGGGATCTCAATATCAATATAAAAATGCTTCTTTTGTGGATAGAAGTGGATTACCTAAGGGCAAACAATCTTTGGGTGGGAGGATTTGTAATATGTATATATTTGGATATGGTCAAAGTGGATGGAATCTTCCCATGGTATTTAATGTGGCAGTTTCCCATGGTATTTGCCTTTCTTTTTCGAGGGAAAACAATAAAATAAAGTCTCTAAAGAGTCAATCAAGCCTATAAAAGGGGATAGGAGAGTTATTTATCTATTTGGCTTTTGTTGTGAACTTGGCAAGGCTAGTTCTAGTTGATCCTAGGTATGAAAACCCATGGGAGTAATTTGTTTAGTGGATGCATCTAGGATCTACGATTGTGCTTCAATATATTTAATTTCTTTGTTGATAGGCAGCCATACATGCCAAGGCACGGGCTTTAGTAGGTCTTGTGTGGGCATGTAATTTTGTTTCTATTTATTTACGTAAAGAAGAAGCTGCATTCTTAGATCTTTATTGTGTTAGGTGTTTTTAGTGCAAGAATTTCATTAGAACACCTACAGTGTACCATATCTAATTAAAATTTTAATGTTGGGATATTACAAGATTCAATCATGCAATATTTGCATGTTAGTGGAGCGCTATAAGCCAAGTAGACTTTCTTCATGGCTTTTCTAATATTTTGACAAAATTATCACCATTCAACAATGAGGTTAACATCCATTGCAATTTATTCTTTTTAAATGAAATAGTCAATGAACACTACTTCTATAATTAAGGATAATTTGTATAAGTTCAAGATATAGATCCAAATATGCATATACCAAATAAGTGGATAACATGCATGCATATAAGCGTAATAGTTATATTTCTCATAATGCGTTTTTAATGGGGGATTAGCCAAAAAATATATTCCATTATTCCCAACATAGCTTCATATACAATATCCTAGTACGAAAGAAATAACCAAAATTGTTTCTCTAGAAGGCTTTGAGAAGATGGCAACTTCGAAAGGAAAGACAATTTCAAGAGGAGCGACTAATTTTAGGAGGTAATGAGACAATAGGTGTTTTACTTAAATTATTATTAGAGTTTTAAATATTGTGACAAGGGATTTTCATTGTTTTTAAGTATTTTTAGAAAGTATTGACATCTTGAAAATAAAAATAGAGATGTAGTTAGAGTAAAAATAATTGGGAAACAATCATGAGACATCATGGATTACTGAGGAGGACATCATAGCTTGCTTAGAAAGATTTTTGAGTTTACCACACTGATAAATAAATTCTAAAAAATTGTATTTTGGACAATAGCTTGGCATGGCCACAATAAGTGGTGTCTAAGAGGAGTTATGGCCACAATGCATGGGTGTCTAAGAAGAATAACTCCTCTGAAATAGTATAGTGAGTAGTTGTCTCTTTAAAAGTCTATGTACATTATTTTTAATGCGAGGACGATAGCTTGGCAAGGCCACAATAAGTGGGTGTCTAAGAGGAGTTATGGCCACAATACATGGGTGTCTAAGAAGAATAACTCCCCTGAAATAGTACAGTGACAAGTTGTCTCTTTAAAAGTCTATGTACATTATTTTTAATGCGAGGACAATAGCTTGGGAAGGTCACAATAAGTATGAATCCTATATAAATGATAAAGACTCCCCATTGAGATATATTGAATCTTATTTTGTAATCGAGCTCTTTTCTGTTGGAGGTTTCCCCCTTGAAGAGGCAAGTGAACACTACTTTCATCTCTTAATAACAAAATACTTGTTGTTTTTCTCATTTAGTTCTACGTTCTAGGTTGTATTTCTTTGCATATTTGGTATTCTGGAATTTCTCGCAGGTCAAGAGCATAACAATTTATGAGCGGTACATGGAGTCTTTTCTGATGGTTTTTAAAACTACCATTCTCCTTCAGCATACCACGTGTGGTTCAACAAGTGCAAGGTTATGTTATGATTGTGACACCTTGTTAATCTTTGAAATATCTTGCAACCTTTTCTTTGCAAAGTATACATGAATTTTATCATCCCATCACATTTGTCTTTTTATAATCCTTGGATTTACTTCCAACATGTGAATAGATTATATTGAGACTTGTATATTGAAGATGCCAACTATTGACATGATTTTAATGGTGTCTTGTGCTAATAATTACAAATCATGGATAAGCTTACATAACACAATGCCTTAATTTGTGGATGAGATCATCAAGGCTACTTTTATTCATGAAATTTTAAAAATAACTACAATACTTACAATCTCAAACTCCTTCCTAAAAAACAAAATTGTAGCAGTCAAAGGGAGGGCTTTATGAAACCTCTTTTCAACTTGAAACAAAATATAAGGAGGCAGGCCATAGGTTCTCCACTACCCCAACTTATGTTCAAATGAATGGTTTATAAAGTAGTATGAGAGATTCATCACAACTGATTTGAGGGGTGAACCCTCCAATTTTGAACTCAATTGTTTTTCCTTAAAAATATCTTCAATAGCCACCAAATATCTATAATAGTAATCTTATTATGAATCGAGCTAATATTATTACATGAAAACACTTGATACTAGATAAAACTATATACATTTTTAATAACATTAACCACCAAAAATACATTTCTAAAAGAATAATAAATAAAGTGATTCTATTAAAATAAATTCTCAAAAAAAAAAAAAAAAAACATTTATTAACAAGACTACCAAAACCAAAATATCTTGCATAGACAAACATATTATTATCTTACATAAAAAGACCTTATTATTAGTAATAATTAAAAAATATACCACACATACACTAGATTTTCCTTCGGAAGTATAGAGTTACATGTGATACCTAAATTCAATGCAAGATTACCTTATTATTAATAATAATTAAAAAGTATACCACATAGACCAGATTTTCATATAACCATACTAGATTTTCCTTCGGAGGTATAAAGCCACATGTGATACCTAAATTCACATGGTAAAAGTCCACAAAAAAAAAAAAAAGTTTTCTTACAAGACTATGCTAAGGGGTCACTGAGTCCCATGATAAAATAAAAAAATCACATTTATGATTAAACACTTCAATCTCAAAAAGAATAACTTGTCTGCTCAACGGGGCGTCCACAATATGTCATCCTCGTGACGCTGGTCTTTGCATGATTGATGATGTCATTCATGTAAATTTAATACATGAAAACTTCAAAACTTGACCCTGGTTGGGAGTGTAGATGGTTTTCAAATATGAGTTTGGAGTTCGCCTACTTCTATATAAGGCAAGCTATGGTTTTATATTTCTAATCTGTGAGATATCATTGATTTGCTCATATTCTATGTCCATGTTAAGCATTGATTCACAGTAACTTATCAATGTCCACGTTATGTATTGTTGAACTGAAGCTATTTTTTTTTGCAGAAGTGGGAATCTTGTTGCCTTCGAAGACGTTCAAGTTTCAATATCCGTAAGCCAACAAAATGAACAATTTGGTACAAGCAGGGCATAACGTCAGCGGTGATAACAACAAGGTTGACCGAAACAGCAGCAAGATCAGCGAAAAAAGCAGCAAGATCGATGACAATCCTGTCGTCAGCAACAATAACAACACCAAGAAAAACAACACCATGAATAACAACAACAAAGGTGGCGGCAACAACAACCTGATAAATTTGTAGAGCAACTTATGACACCAGGTAATGGCAACTTAACTAGAGAAACTTATACTAAGTGGCTTTTTATTTCCTCTCTAAAATTTATGCACTATATGCACAAATATGTCATTGTTAATAATTTTGGCATTAAATATGTCATGAATTTCCTTAGGGTTAATTACATTGTTATTGCATGGCAAGTATGGGAAAGAATAAATGCAGTCGAAGATTATTTGTTTATCTAAGACTGACTATGTGTTGATATATACTTAGTTTAGATCCAAATAGTCTACTTATAAGGCATTCCCATATCAATTCAAGGTTTTGGTTAAGTACATTATTATTGCATGCCGGGTATGGGAAAGAATAAATGCAGTCTAAGATTATCTGTTTATCTAAAACTAACTATGTGTTGATATATAGTTAGTTTAGAGCCAGATACTCTATTTACTTATAAATAGAAGAAGATGGATGTTGGGATATTCTAATTCTGATTTATGTATGAGAAAAACCTACCTGCCTGGTTACTTTGTTTTAATGATTTTATGGTTGGGTTGTGATATCTCCTAATAAGTAGTTAATTGAATAATTAATTAAATAAACAAATTAAATAAAAACTTATCAATCAAAATTAAATTTAATGTATATATTTATTTAAATGTATCTAATTAAATTTAAGTGTACTTATTGTTACATACTTATAGATATTTATGTGATATCTTGTTTCATATTTCTTCAGTGCAGTACATGTAGTTAAATATTTCTTCAGTGTAGTATATGCACAAATATGTCATGGTTAATGATTTCGCTCTCTTTTTTGTCTACACAAAGGCATCATCGATTTCTTTTCTTTTGGTTTTGGTTAAGTACATTATTATTGCATGGCAGGTATGGGAAAGAATAAATGCAGTGCAATATTATCAGTTTATCTAGCTAGGACTCACTATGTGTTGATATACAGTTAGTTTACACTACTTCATAATGGAGGGTTTTAAGACAATATTTGAGACAATTTTTGGGTAAATTGTCTTAACTTAAGACAAAAAAAATTATGTATTGTCTTAAATATTGTCTTTAAACTGGTGCCTCAAAAATTATTGTCTTAAAGATTATTGTCTCAAAAAATAGTGTCTTCAATATTATTGCCTTGAAAAATATTGTGTTAAAGTATATTGTTTTAAAGATTATTGTCTTAAAAAATATTGTCTCTATAAATGGAGTATATCACACAACCATTATTGTCTCTTAGGAGACAATTTCATTTTTGTCTCACTGGAGACAATTTAATTTTTGTCTCTCTAAAGACAACACTTGGATTAGAGACAATATGTCTTGAATACTAGCTATTGTCTCTCTAGAGACGATAAATTTTTTATTTAAAGATCACTTTCGTCTCTTTAGAGGCAATATAAAACAATGAATCCAAAAATATCTCACCATTGAAATAAATCGATATAAAAAATATTTAATTAAAAATGAACTACAAAATCATTGATTAATTCATGTAACCTCCTAAAGAAGATGCTTTCCATTGAGCTAGCACACTTTAAAAAATTATGTGAAGAGTTATGCCAATCTGATAATCATTGATTTTAAATTAAAGAAAAAAGCCAAAAGATAAAAATTAAAAACTACAAACAAACCCAAACACCAAACCAAGTGAAGAGTTATGGCAATCCTTAAAATTACATTTATAGTCGTTGATTTTAAATTAAAGAAAAAACATAAAAATTAAAAACTACGAACAAACCCAAAGAGGTTGTGGAAGCTCTGAAATTTGTGACCAAGGCAGTGGTGTCTTTGCACACCCTTTTGTTTATGCACAGGGATCTCAGGTGGGATAACGTGATGAAGAACATTGAATCAGATGAGTGGCTTACAATAGATTTTGAGGATGCCATTGGTGCACCTCAAATTTACCCTCATAATCTTAGTGGCTTGAACCATGCTTCTGAGATGTCTAGGGGTGTTCATGGGGTTAAGGTTGATGTGTGGAGTACTGGACACCTTATTAGGACAAGTGGACTGAATGTGTCTGAGCTGTTGAGGAATTTATAGAATACATGCTTGGAACAAGACCCAAAACAGAGGCCTTCTGCTGTAGATTGATATCTTCACCTTCTTCAGTTGCAGTATTCCATGCCTAATTACTAAGATTAGACATTGCCAACCATGGTCAATTCTCAGTCCTATGTATCCCATTATTGCTATTCATAGAATCCATAATCACATGATTATTAAATGTTGTATTATCAGAAAATTTGATATATCTAATGAACAACTTGTTTCAGATTGTACACAAGGAAGACACCCCTTCCTAGAATGCCATTAGTTCACAACGGCGATCTCATGTAAACAGGCTGCAATGTTCATAACATTAAGTTGCGTATCATAGCCTTGACACTTGATTCTAATGGAAATAAGAATATTTCCATGTTGTTCCCTGATAAGGGGATTTTTAAAAATGGGTGTTCTAACTTGTAGCTTGGCTATAATTCAATTTTTAATTCGATGAACTGCATACTTATTTTGTTAATAGAAATGATGTGTTTCACAGTTTGGTGTATGCCATGCTAGAGAAATTGAAACAACAGCTCTCTCCCTTTTTTTCATTCAAATAAACTATATATAAATAAAGCTTTATTTTTTTATGGTTTATGGTGAAGGGAAGATGATATTTAATGCTCAGCGTATCAAACAATATTGAATGTTAGAGACCCTGTAGTCCAAGGCAAAGCGCAAAGAAGGGCAGATGATATTTAATGTTCACCGTATCAAACAATAATGAATGTTAAAGACCCTATAGTGAAAGGCAAAGCACAAAAAATAATTGAGGACTCAATTGTCCATAATACCCAAGTGCAATTTACCCATGTAGAAGGCCCCACATAGTTGGACATCATATAATAACTAAAAAAAATAATAACCTGAATGACTTGAATACAAACATCCCATGTAAGACTAGTGATAGAACAAACCAGAGTGCACCAAGACATTTTCAATTTATTTGGAGACTGATTTCTGCAGTCGCATGAAAGAAACAAAGTTTTACAGTTGGCCCCCATTTCTAACATTCAACATAACTGGAGATGAATAGCCGAAAGACAACAGCTCAATGCACCCTTTAAAATTTTCACTTTGTTTTCCATTTTTCCCCATTATATCATATAGACATGTTATGCTCAATTGAAAAAATGATTCATCATCACCGCCACAACAAAATCTCACTGTTTCAATCGACTCCAAACTTATTTCATCAACTACATAGGTTTACACACATATGCATCTTATGATAGAAGAGAAAAAGGCTCTGCTAGGTACTGGAAACTTTAGATTCAATCTTAGAGAGAAAAAGTAGAAGGAAAAAATAAAATATAGAGCTGCAACATCGCTATATAAGTGGGGAAAGGGAAAACAAAAGTGATACAATGAATCTGGTTCTTCCTCAATTGAATGAAACTATGAAATTACAAATATGTAATGTAGGAATACTCTGATTCTCATCTAGAATCCAACTTAAACTCTATCCACTAATTCCTCCAAGAAAGATTTCCAGCAACTAATAAAAAGACGAATGTAAGAATAAGCCAACTGTCAACAACCGTATAGGCAAGGCAGGCCTACCCTTCCTTAAGGGTAGGTACCAAATAGAATTGCGAGCTTTTGCCATTAAGTCCAGCAACATTGTTATATCATTTGGGGGCAATGACTAGGCCGAGAGTATCCCAGGTGACCAGGCCACTATGACCTTATCATAAATGTGCAGACTGTAATTGATACCAAAAGGGATTTAGGAGTGCGACATACTACATTGGGAGAGCCTCAGGTCACCAGGTCAATATGAACCTGATCGTAAACAGGCAGACTATAACTGATCAAGAATTGTTGCATTAAATATTACATTTGTTGGACCCCGAGCTTTACCAACTCACACCCAAACAATAAATGGATATGGTGAAAAAACTGAAATAGCTAATTTGAGGATGTTCTAGTTTCAATTTTTCCTTGAAATAATTTGACCGACACTATTGGAAAAACAATATATGTAAACCAATCAAAATGCCCATATCCAAAAGACTGAAAGAATATGAAGATGAAGTGTGGGTTTACTGAAAAACCACTCTTTTCCTCAAACCCACTCTTAAGGGCTATAACAAATCATTCTCAAGCAGTGCATGAACAAGCAAAAATTCAATCAATCCACAGATGCACCAATCAATCAAAAAAATAATAGATAGAGAAAGGAATGGGAAAAATGTTTCAAAAAAAGAAAAGAAAAAACCAATTTAAAAATAAATAAATAAACTAAAATAACCCCAAAAGCAGTTTTCAGAGTGCATGAGAACTTAACATCTCAAACCCATCCTGGATTTCCTGCAACTTTTCAATGGAGTGAACAAGCTCACCATCTATGTGCTCTTCCTCTTCCCCTTTTGATCTCTTGGACTTGTCCATCCTGCCCAGTCCTTCTGACCCAAAAGTCCTAAAAATCCAACAGACACGAAGGTGCGGGCAGAGTGGCGGAAAGGGAATGGTCCTAGCATTCATTATTACCTCGAGAAACATTGTACAGTCCATCTTGCCATCCTCAATGAAGAAAACTTCCAAAGCTTAAAATTTAGATCCTATCATTCATTATTACATCCAGAAATTTTGCATGCTCCATCCTACCATCCTCAGTGAGGAAAACTTCAAATGAAATATTATCATTAAAATACCAAACAAGTTGTTGATTATTTTTTACTTCCACCTACAAAAGAGCATTTGCCAGTCCAGGAGATATGTTTTGAAATAGTACCATTGGTAGCAGTGTGTGTGCTAAGATATCAGGCTGCAATGGTGGCACCTAATTTACCAGGAATGAAACTTAGGAAAGGGACTCAAAATAGATGTGCATCTACATCCTATTAAACTAGCAATATTTACAGTAAATAGAACTAATATCTCAACTATTTTCATATTTTATGAACTATACCTGTAGAGGTCTAGCAACTGCAAGACCAAAAGAGTTATTCTAAAGATTCAAGCTGTAAAAAATTTGACCATCACGCCATATAAGTTTCCCATTGATCTGAAGGCCTTGACTTATTGATGTTGCAAGTAAAACATGGAATGGAGGCCTGCACAAAGCATTAACCAAATATCAGAAGTTGCTTTAATAAGGTTGACACTTATCATAGTAAATACAATTCACATCTAACAACAATAAAGTCATTTTTTCCATTTGTTATTTACAAAATGAAATGGAATTGACTATCTAATACCCACACAGAGCCTACTACTCACTAATCTATAGGGACAAGTGCATTGCCCAAACCTATCAAATAACCAAGAAGATCTAGATTTGAGTTGGTGCTATGGGTACTGCTTTTGATTGAACATTTGGACATTTGGCATGTGAAACATTGATTTCTATCTCAGTGGCTGGTAATTCTTCATATCGAAGGTAACAATTTACTTGCCAGTTTGGAGGTAACAAGGTACAAGGTACATATGGAAAGACATATGGGAGGTAACCTGTACAAGCATAAAAAGTGCTTAGAAGAATATATGTGTGCTCTGATTTCTCAGCAACATCAAGGAAAGACTTAATTACAAAAATAAATTCTTTAATGATCTCTGTACCTATTACTTACCACTTCAGATAGAAGTGTTGAGCATGACAACTGCCAAAAAAAATATTATTATTATACATATTGGAAGAAAACTCCTTGAACTAAGCATAAAATATAATACTTATACTAGAGAAACCTATACAAATGCAAACATCTCAAACAGTGACAGATGAACTTAAGCCTTTTCACTGAAATAACTTACCACTTCTCTGGTATCCATTTTAGAATCCAAACTAAATCCCAAAACTTAGAAGACTAGCCATTCTTGAACTTCTTTCCTTTTCATTCTCCAGCTCAAAATGTTGAGCCCCATGCTTGTGATCATAGGGCATAATAGAAATGGCATTCAACAATCCAGATGATGCCATCAGCTGCAAATCCTTCTATGCTAAGTATTTATTGTAGCTTTTCTAGAGGATATAAAGCTTGTACCATGCATAAGCATGATACAAATGACTTTCTAATATCTAAAATATCTTTGCTAACTTTGAGTAGTAGATTGTCGTAATTTGAGGTTTAGGAATAATCTTGACCATACACAAGGCCATGAATATCTTCTATAGAGTGAACAGCTTCCTACATATCATATGCCATTTGTCATAAGAAATAGTACAAGGCAAAATTATATTAAAAATAAAAATAATTTAGCTCACAGATTTTATAGTAGGTTCGTGAAATTTCGTTCAACCCAAAGCTTCCTCTGCAATAGGGTATTCTCCAATAATTAATTCCTACATGATCAAACTATATCAACACTCCCATCTAGACAAATATAATCCTATCTCTAATTCAATAGATAACATTTTATATTTTTGGCCCCCATTCGATAGTGATACCTTCTTAAAGGTGTGCCAAAAATCTACTCAACATGACATTATAACTATTTACATCATGGGCAATATGGGTAAACTCCCAACCAAAGATAAATAGTTTCTAGAATATGATTTTTCTACACATTTCCCTCATCTCGTTTCACATTTCCCTTATCCCATTTCACAATGGCAGCCAACAATCCAGATGATGCCATCAGCTACAAATCCTTCTATGCTAAGTATTTATTGTAGCCTTTTTGGAGTATATAGAGCTTGTACCATGCATAATCATGATACAAATGACTTTCTAATATCCAAAATATCTTTGTTAACTTTGAATAGGAGATTGTCGTCATTTGAGGTTTAGGAATCTTCTTGACCATACACAAGGCTATGAATATCTTCTATAGAGTGAAAAGCTTCCTACATATCATATGCCATCTGTCATAACAAATCGTATAAGGCAAAAATATATTGAAAATAAAAAATTTAGCTCACATATACTATAGTAGGTTCATCAAATTTCATTCAACCGAAAGCTTCCTATGCAATAGGGCATTCTCCAATAATTAATTCCCACAAGCTCAAACTATATCAACATTCCCATCTAGATAAATATAATCCTATATCTAATTCAATGGATAACATTTTAGATTTCTAGCCCCCATTCAATAATGATACCTTCTTAAAGGTGTGCCAAAAATCTACTCAACATGACATTATAACTATTTACATCATGGGCAATATGGATAAACTCCCAACCAAAGATAAATGTGTTGTGTCTTTTTCCCATAAGCATTTATTAGCATACCCTTTTTAGTTGAGAGAAGATCCTTTGGATAGTGGGATACAATATTTAGTTCTTGTGAGGGCATCCAAAAATCACCCTTGGACAATTGACTGCTAGCATCTTTACAACAGTTTTTGCTCACTCACTTGATACTTGTCTCAGCGGAGTTCTCATTGAGGGTCTTTTGCCCAACTCTTTGCCTTAAGGGAAAAGTGTGTATACATTGTTGTATGTAATCTTGATCTTCCATATTATCAATACAAGAAGATACATATCCACCAGTTGAATATGCAATAAGTGTGAAATTAGATAGCTCAAACTGTTCACACTTTGTGTTTTCATCGAAGTTGGCTGATGTTGCATGCTCTTCATCAGAATTTTTCCATATTTGTCCATACTGTTGTATTTTCTTTTTCTACAGTACAACTTTCATCCACACTGCCCCTTGAATGCAATTTCTCCTCATTCATTTCTTCAACCTTATACTCATTATACATCATACTGGACGATCATTATTCTAGTACAGAACAACCTCCCAATATTATTGGTGATTAATTGTAGTTAATGGGCTCTCATTTAATGATTCCCAATACCAATGGAACAACATATAATATGAATCACTTAAGTAATGAATCTCAATTTAACAACATTATAATGTAATTACATTCTACCATAAATAGACATCAAGAATGCTTTGCCTTGTAGATTTCAGCACCCATGTAATTGATGGATTTATGGGAATGAAGGGAAATAGGAAATCCAACGATCTCCTACAATTATGTATGGCCTTGTCTTGTACCTACGGCCTCTTAGACAACCAAGATTGAGCTCAAAATCACCCCAGAAAATGAAAATAATGCTCAAGGGAGAGGGAAACGACTCTAGTAAGTAGAAATCCACCCAAGAATGCTTAATAACACTCCAGGTAAGGAGAGAGAAATTCTTAAGAGTTGTACAGAAACCAAATTAGTAGCTACTTGAGAAAATGCAACATCTCCAGAACTATGGCAGTTGATCTCTAACTCAACAAGAAAGTGGATTATGAGTAACTCAAAGCTGATGCATTTCATGGAGCATCAATCATTCAAGAGTTTATGAATGATGCTAATAGAAATTTAATGGACAGTTATTTATTTCAGCCATGAGCACAAAGACAGGGAGCACATATAATATAACTAAGGAGTAAGAATGATGATAACTCATACACCATAATCTTATTATATCTTAGGAACATATATTAGATGAGAGCCTAGCACATTGCCTTCATTATCAAAAGAGACATGTCCATGTGTAAATTAACCCTCACTCCATGTGAGACTATTGCAGCATAGATGCGATGGGAAAATGAAGGAATTTTTCATGGCAATTAAACACTGAATTGAGCTAGCTTCAGTGTTGTCAAATTAGGGCTATTGCATCTTGTCACGGGCAAAGATTACAAGACATTTCAACATTACAAAGGCAAGAATCTAGGCATAGTCACTCTTTGTTTAGTTAAGTCAAAGCTCATGGAGAATTATATCCAGGTGTTTTAGCCTATATTCAACCTCTTTTGGGTAGCAACCAAGAAAGTGAAAAAGCTCGAAGTCTGTAATCCAACGGGAGAAGAAAAAATGAGGATAAAAAGAAGTCTACAACACTTGAAGAAACTGAAGTCTGTGACTAAGCCTAATCTTAATCTAAAGCTATCTATTTGCAGCAGGATCTGAATATCTGTGGTAAGGAGTCAAGGGTTTTTTGTAGTAGCCGAAGATCAGTAATAGAAGGCAAAGAGTCTATAATTGGAAGTTAGTGTATTATAATAAGAGACTAAACCTGCAATAAGGACAAAAATTCAGAAGCTGATTCCGACTTTGACTAGGCAGAGACTCAACTATTGACCTTGACTTAAAGAGGAGGGCTGACTTGGAGGGACTCTTTGGTCTTGCGTTGGATATCTCATTTTGAATAAATTCAATAAGAGGACGATTGTTGGGTTTTCCCCTATTGAGAGGTTTTGCCCTGCCTTGAAAGCCTAAATCTTTGTGTATCATACTTCTTTGTGTTCTTGGAAGAACAATTTGTGTAATTACTTGATGAAAGAGAAATATTAACTAACAAAAAAAAAAAAAACTTATATAGGAGTTTACTTCCAACTATGAAGGAATACAATGAGGACATAAAATTTGTAAATCTTAAACTTGGCTAGGCCACTACACCTCCAAAAGCCTGACTCATTAAGCCATAAACTAGAAACCTTCCATGGAACTCCAAAAACAAATGAATTAGAATGAATTATCAACCAGAATTAAGGGCCTTTACACTTTACATTTGAAAATCTATTGCAGTATGAATATTGAGGTCACAACTATTCATTTATATTGCATTGTTGTAAGAAAGGATGGTCATATTTTATATATTTTGTCTAGTAAGGACTGCACTTCATCATTGCCAGTTCTAACCAAGGTTTCATGTTCCCATTGTAATGAACAACAGCTGCATTTCCAATCTCTGAATAGCCCATGCTAAACCTAGCACATTGCAAGACTTGTCCAAAGGATGGGTCAAGCCATAAAACGTTCAATCTAGGGGGTAGTGTTCCAAGCTTCCACAACACTCTATCCTCATTCTGACATACAATAAAAGAAAAACCCATTAATTTTTCTAGCTAATTCCTTCAGATTTACTTCGAATACTTTAAAGTAAGCATCACAGGGATTAACATAAATAAACCACACTACACACTTACTGTGTTTTTCCACTTGTGATATATTCCAGTTATATCTTGTTTCTCCCATTCTTTGAGATCAAATACATTCATCCCATACGCACAACCACAAGCATTAGGATCAAAGTGCCTGGCTATGTGTGGATTGGAAAAATTAAGGTATTTGTCAAACCAGCAAAAGCTTTCTCCACAAGCTTCCACTGAACCATTAATCCTTCCATGAAGATCTACTGACCACAAGGGCATCAAATCTTTCTCCACCACAATATCATCATCCAAGAAAAGGATCTTGTCCATTTTGGGATAAACTTGTGTAGAGAGAAATGAAGATGATATAGCATGGATAAATATTTTGGATTTATATATTTCAAATTGGAGGAACATATTGAGAGTGTAGTCCAATGATCTGCCTTGAAATAATACTCTTTCATAGTTATGGATTCAAGTTGGTGAAGCATAGGGAAATAGGAGGAATTGAGCCATTTAAAATCATCAACATTTTCTACATGTATTGTAGCTTTCCCTGGGGGATTAAGTAAAAACCATATTTTCATGGCCCCAAAATTTAACTTGTCTGTGATGAGATGAAATACATGTTTCTCAGATTCCTGCAGACACATGTTAATCACCTACAATGAGATCCAAATATTAAATGTAAAATGTATCAAAAATGTTGGACTTCCAAACTTTAGATTAATTTAAATTAATAACACTTCACCTTAGCATTCATGACAGTTGAATTCACAACCACGGATGCAGCCAATACATTGTCAGAAAATAATGCATAGTGATAAAGAGTCGGATCCTCCAACTTGTCCTTTTTAGGAAATTATCGCTTTTCAAGAGGAAGAAAGTAATAATCTATGGTCAATAGCATGGACAGACAGTGCAAGCCCTTGGGAACAAACTTTGTTGCCCCCTAACTTAAAAATTTACTTTTCTTTTCCAAGTTCCTTACTTGCTCATCTACAGACTGAAGCACAACTTGTAACTTCTTTGTTACTATCGCACAACGATAAAATTGTTCTCTAGCCTTGGACAGGACATGACCCATAGCCTTGATCTTCTCAAGTGCACTGAAACATTCATATCAATTATCGATCATGGAAAGGAGAATGAAAAGCAGAAAGATTGACACAGAGACTGCAACTTTAAAAGAAACAAAGGATATGAACACCAAATGAAAATGGAAGAACTTACTACTCTTGATTTAGAAGCAGCCAATGCGAAAATCCAGGCGGTAGTTTTCCAAGCTTTCACAACACTCTGTCATCATTCTGACATACAATAAAAGAAAAACTCAGAAACTGAACAGAGAAAAACCCATTAAGTTTTCTAGCTAATTACTTCAGATTTACCTCAAATACTTTAAAGTAAGCATCACAGGAATTAACATAAATAAACCACACTACACACTTACCATGTTCTGCCACTTGTGATATATTCTAGTTATATCTTGTTTCTTCCATTCTTTGAGATCAAATACATTCATCCCATATGCCCAGCCACAAGCATTAGGATCAAAGTGCCTGGCTATGTGCGGATTGGAAAAATTAAGGTATTTTTCAAACCAGCGAAAGCTTTTTCCACAAGTTTCCACTAAACCATTAAGCTTTCCATGAAGATCTACTGATCACAAGGGTGTCAAATCTTTCTGCACCATAATATCATCATCCTAGAAAAGGATCTTGTCCAATTTGGGATAAACTTGTGGAAGATAGAAATGAAGATGATTTAGCATGGATAAATATTTGGGATTTATATATTTCAAATTGGAGGAACGTGCTGAGAGTGTAGTCAAGTGATCTACCTTGAAATAATACTTCATAGCCGTAGATACAAGTTGGCGAAGCACAGGGCAATAGGAGTAATTGAGCCATTTAAAATCATCAACATTTTCTACATGTATGGTAGCTTTCCTTGGGGGATTAAGTAAAAACCACATTTTCGTGGCCCCAAAATTTAACTTGTCTTTGACGAGATGAAATACATGTTTCTAAGGTTCCTCCAAAGACAAGTAAATCACCTACAATGAGATTCAAATATTAAATGTAAAATGCAGCAAAACTGTTGGACTTCCAATCTTTAGAGTATTTTAAATTAATAACACTTCACCTTAGCATTCATGATAGTTGAATTCACAACCACAGATGCAACCAATACATTGTCAGAAAATAATGCATAGTGATAAAGAGTTGGATCATCCAGCTTGTCCTTTTTAGGAAATTTCACTTTTCAAGGGCAAGCAAGTAATAATCCATGGTCAATCGCATGGACACACAGTGCACGCCCTTGGGAACAGTCTTTGCTGCCAACTAACTTAAAAATGTACTTTGCTTTTTCAAGGTCCTTACTTGCTCATCTGTAGACTGAGGCATGGCTCGCAACTTCTTTATTACTGTCGCACAATCATAAAATTGTTCTCTAGCCTTAGATAGGACATGGCCCATAGCCTTGCTCTTCTCAGGTACAGTATAACATTCATATCAATTATCGGCGATGAGAAAGAGAATGAAAAGCAGAAAGATTGACACACAGATTGCAACTTTAAAAGAAACAAAGGATATGAACACCAAATCCAAATTGAAGCACTTACTACTCTTGATTTAGAAGAAGCCAATGTGAGAAGTATTATCTTTGAGGTAGATTAGAATCTACATTAGACTTGCCCATTGTACGCTAACATCCTTTAATACGAAGCATCAATTCATGGCATAAATCAAGATTATTCCTAGCCTGGGAAATGCTTGAATACACCCTAGCCATGATCAGTTGGTCTCGCATCAATCTAACGATCGAGTCAGAATTCTCATTCTCATTCTCTCGCCTCCAAATGCTGTATTTTCCTAGGACAGTAGAATCTACCTCCTTGCAATGTTTAATTGCTACGTTTTCAAGCTCAACTCATTTTTCTTCATCTTGTTGAATCAACTCTGTTGACCTTTTCTCCCTCCTCTTTTGTCTCAATTGATGTAAGCATTAAACTACTATAAATTAAAGCATACTATGCTAAAATCTAAGAAATATAAAATTTTTATATTGAAGTAACATTCAAAAAGGATTTTGGAAAATAATATAACAATTCCCTTTTCCATGAGAACAAAAAGTAGCGATCTAGTGCAAAAAATAATTTTACAGTCCAAGAAACTTTTTTTGGACTTTCTTCAAGCTGCAAATGGTCTGTAGCTATGTTACCAGAAACGGGACGACGACCACCGTTTCTGCAGAAAAACGCATTAGAAACGAGACGGTACGGAAAACGCCGTTCCCAACGTCGTTCTGAAATGGATCAATTTTTCTTACAACAGTGTTATGCCACCAGGTTTAGTCATCACCGGTTTGTCCTCGGTTACATCTTAGAAACTCCGGTTAACTCTCGTCCCAAAAAAGCATTGCGCAAAATGCACGGCATGCAGAAAGACAACTAGTTTCATTTTCCAGTTGCGCAGCTTAGAGGAACAATTTAGGATGAATAATTTTTCAATGATTGAAGTAATGATTTGGTTTTTATTTTTAATGTCAAAAGTTTAATATCTTTAGTTTCGCTCTGTATAGATCATGAATTGAAACTGTGAAACCTGCAAATCTGTGACACCTGCAAATCTGTAATGTCTATCTAATGACAAAATCTTAGTTGGGCGCTATTAATTATGTTAGATAATTATTGAATAAAATCGTTGACGGTCTAATAGGTATGTCTCTGAATGGAAGAAGACGAATAATTTAACCCCCAACAATTTTCTGGAATGAATCAGATGGTCATTCTATAACCAGGATTTTTACTTCTTATTATAACCAGCAATCCTCTGTACAAGCTGATCACAGATCTTTCCCCATCTGTCCACCTATATACACAAATCTATGGTTCCCAACAGAGAGCAATCCCCACTCAACATATACTTAAAAGGGAAGATGACATTTCTAGGTATTTAGTTACTTTCATTAAATTGTTAATTTGTTGTTGGTGTTTTGTTTTGTTTTGTTGCATGCTAAAGCCAATAGTTTATTGTTGAATTTTTGTTAACATAATATAATTGCTAGGAAGAAGGATGGGTTTGGAATACTTGGTATTTTAGTAAATGAGTTTTTAAAGAAATTTAATGCTTTTTCTCTCTCCTCGTTTCTTGAATACGAAACCTCAAAATTGTGTTTCTCGTCTCATTATCGTTTCTCGTTTCCTTTCCCGTTCTCGTTTCTGGTAACATAGGTCTGCAATACAACAACCATTATCTTCGGAGTTTGACTAGACATTACCTTACAGTAGGCTACCAACATCATAGAGCATTTAACTCGGGAAAATCAAAACTTACCATCAAGAGCATTCTCTTTGACGTCTCGATGTTCACTTCCTTTGTCATTCTCTTGAAACCTCGCAAGAAGTTCTTCGTCATTGGAAGTTTTTTTCTACACCTTGTCATTCATTTTACCCTCCTCAAGATTTTCCTTGCCTTCTTCATTGAAGATCACACCATATTGTTGTGAATGTAACTTTTCTGAGTTGTCTCCAGAAGTTGTTTGCCTCTACTTGATGTACACCGTTAGAAATAGAGAAGCACCCCTACCAATGTCATTTTTCACTTCTTGCTCAGTACAACCCTACTCAACTACGTAGATCATCATCACATATGTTTCCTTACATGTTCAATAGAGAAAATAACCAAAATCTTCACCAATCGTACCTCAGAGTTAGTGATATTCCTTTGGTTTACTTCAGAGGGCTTTTCTAATACCCATGAGGAAGATAAATCATTTCATCCAACAATATTTAAGTTGAGAGTTCCCAAGTCCTCTGTGTTAGCTGTTATGACATCAATCACCTGCCCAGTAAATAAAATTTATTTTCAATTCTCTGCCCAATAGCGGAGAAATCAAATTTAAGATATCCAAATGCAGCAGGTTTCTTATACTTGCCTTCTTTGGGAAGAGAGAGTCAATGCTCTCTGTTAAACTCTGCTTTCTCCAGTCATCTGCCTGTTCCTGTGAACCCCGCAGATAAATAGATAAGAGTGATTTTAAACATATGGCAGAGCTCCAGTATCCTCAATAATTCCTCTCTATTTCAATCCACTCAGGTTGATTAAATTTCAGTTTAGGGACACTATTTATTTTCTTGGATTAGACTAACGTAAGTGCAAGTGCATTGACCAGATCCTGAAAAAGAACAAAATGGCCATAGAAAAATAGAATTGGTTTTCAAGATGTGGAAAGAGAATACCATTCTAATAGATCCATCTCCTGAGAAGTTGTGCCTTGTTGTTTTAAATGACAAAAAACGCATAAAAGGTCAAGTAGAAACACTTGATGGAGAAGAATATCTATAAATTTACTGAAACGCTAAAAAGAGGGTTTCTTTGCTATCATGCATATGATAAGATCAAGATTTAATTACACATCAATAATAAAATGGTGTGTATAATATCTATCATTTGTTTTGGCCAATGTGCCCTGAACACTGTGGGAACAGTATGAAAATGATATGTGTAGTAGAAAGTAGCTAGTGAACAAGATTGTTGTTGTGAATTGGGTCTAGGTTAGGTGGATCAGAACTGGTTTTAGCTTGACTGACGAGAAGTGGATTTAGCTTTATGGATGGAAAGTGGGTCTGGCTTGGATAATGAGTGGACGGGAAGAATGATTGTTATCCATCCCACCCAGATTCAATTCCCACAAGATTCAATTCCCATGAGTAAGATGTTGAACTGAACTCTTAAAAAATATATTTTATAATACCCATTCAGCTTATGCAGAATCCAGCGCACACTTAGTACCATCCTACTCAGAATGAGGAGTACCCAACAAATTCACCGAGCAGTTGCCCAGTGAATTTACCAGTCATAAGCATTTCCCTTTGTTAAAAAATGGAAAGAGCATTGTTATTTCTTGCTATCGGGATGAATGGTTTCATTATTTTTGGCAAGGGAAATTACCCTAGGGGCAATTGGTAAAAGCTTTGCTCTTGCATGAGAGAGGTACAAACTTTGAATCTTTATCCTGGTAGGTATTGTACCGTGTTAATGCAAAGATGGAGTTCACAGCTTCACACATATCAAATGAAAGGAAACCTATAAAGAAAACTCACAAAATATCTGGAAAAATGCTAGTGGTGCTAAACTTTTGACAATAAGCGAGGAAAGTATGTTTGATAACATTTGCGCCTTCAGATCCTGCGAAAAAAGGCAAAAGGAAAATCAAATTCCAAACTAGGTCCATGGGGTTTTGGTTCAATGGTTGACCGGGGGTGGTGAAGGCAAATCAAATTTCAAAGAAGGTCCATGGGGTCTTGGTTCAATGGTTAACCGGGGGTGATTATAATTCCCCACCAAGGCTCAAATCACATAAATACATTGTTCAATGGGTTCTCAATGAAACAGATCTTTCTAAAATAGTATAAGACGACTATACTTCATTGTAATGGAGATCTTACTTGAATGTTGTAAGAAGTCTACACTTCATTGTAATACTACCATATTAAGAAAGGGCATACTTGCCAATAAAGATAAATTAAATGTTGACCCAACCCAAAAAAAGAGACAGAAGCATCCTAACGAGGGAGGAGGGTAGTAATAAGCTTACCAGTGAGGGAGGAGGGCATGAAGAAGCTTACCAGCAGGGAGGAGGGAAGGAAGAAGCTTACCAGTTGCAAATGTAGATGCGGAGTGACGAAACCTAGCTGCCAGAAAAACCAATGTCATGACCACAAAGATAACAAGGAAGCCCACCACAGCTATTTAATGATGAAAACCTTGGCCTCCCCATCCTCCATTTCTACCAGGCTGGTAGCCCTACCACCCTCCATTCCACACACCTCCTCTTTTCACAGACACCTTTAGCTCTCAACCCTAACACCACTTTTCTCCTTCTCCTCCTCCTAAACAGATATTGAGCAATGCATCCCTTACTCAATCATAATCCTCTACATCAAACCCATATCATGGTTAGCAGAAATATATGAAGTCAACAACAACCAAAAAACCCTTAGATCTCATATATAGTTTAGAGCATTTGATAGAAAAATTTACCAAAGCCATTACGAAATGGATAGATCAACAAATTTCATTCAGTTTTGAGAAAGAAAGGGACACTTACATGGTAAAAACCTAGATGAAAATGGTCATAGGGGCCAGAAGTAGACAGATTTGAGGGTCTCTATCTCTGTTAGCCTTTTTTGTTAAAAACCAAAAACATATAATTAAGGGAAACACGTCATTCGAATTCTGACAACACTGACCTCCTTCCTCTTCAAATATCAGTCATCGTGAAGCACTGAAACTCCTACTGCAAAATTCTAGGTTACAGATCCCAGAAAGAAAATGAGATCAAGGCCCCATCAATCAAGCATCTCTAGGATAGACCTCTCTGTCAAATTGTTGGTCAAATGATCTATATCTAAGGCCTTTTCTCATGACTACAGCTAGGAAGCTTTGGTTGCTTTAGGGTCAAATCTTCTATTATGAAATCACCCTTGAATTGAATTTGGTTTGGAGATAGTGTCTCACTCGAAATTCCTTCTCTGTTGTAGGTTTATATAAAATCATATCTGAAGCTATAAATTTCCTAGCATCTAAGCTCATATATATAATATTATTCTTGAGCTCATTGACATGCCTTTGGCCTTGTATTAGGGCTTTGTCTGTCTCACAAAGAAGTATAAAAGGCTACAAAAATAGTGTTCGTTATTTTCCATTGGGTAGATGCTTATTGAAGGTAAAGGATCAACCTTTGTGCATATTTGAGATTCTGGTATCAAAGGAAAGGGCCTTCATGACAAATAAAGATCATTTAAAGGATCTTGAAATCTGAAACACAATGTTTAAAAATCTCATTTAAATAGGTATGACTATTATTGGTGTCTAAGCCAAATGCATCTCAACATTTCTTCTCATATCAACTCATTGAGGCAATCAGGACACACATGTGGGTTTAGCCTAGAGCCATCACTTTTTATATGATTTTTACATCTTGGGTTTAAAAAACCTTTATATACTCTAATTAGTAATTTCTAGTACCCATGCTCGGTGCATGCTGCACATTGTTTTTCATAGCTGCCAAATTTGCATTCCGTCAGTTAAAGCTAGGATAGAATTAGTCTTAGTCAAAGAAGTCTATTTTATTTGATATATTCAAACTGAATTTAATTTACTATGGCTTTTCCTTTCCTTTAATTTACTCTGGTTTCAATAACCATCAATTCTTCCAAAGACATAAATTCAATAATAGAACTGGAGTCAGGTAGAGACTTACCGCTGTGAGAGATGGTACAGTCGAAAGTTCTTTCCCAAGGCTTGGCGGGTCGATGAAATCCATGGATTTTTTTCCCTCTTCCCCAAATTTATCAATGGCCTTTGCTGCAGCAGCCTCGGAGGGGTTTTTGTTGCTTGTGCTAGGGAAAATGTATGATTCCTACGGGGATGTACAACAACTGAAGCTTTTTCATCAGTTACTCGAGTCCAGAATTTCTGGAATAGATCTATCAACCTCTTTCATTTCCTTGGAGGAGAAGGCAACAACCTATAGAGAGAGAGGGCCATTTTTTGGGTGACGGTGGAAAGGAAAAGCCCTGTTTGAACCTTATGTGGGTCTGGGGTTCCATAGCGAAATCAAGGAGCCACACAAGTTCCAGTTAGGTGTCTTGTTCCCTACACAAAACCCGAACAATCCCCTGGCTCTATCAAACTGAAAGGGAAAAATATGATACTCGTAGCAAAACGTTGGTCTCCATTGCCGAAACCTCCTCCAGAATTCAAAAATTCATGGTTTGAACAAAATTGTTGAAACCTTCCCCAGAATTCAAAAATCCAAGGTATGAACAAAATTGCGTTGCCCATTGTTCTTCTTCCATTCTTGAAAACTCCTCGAGGGTGCTCCTTGAGGGTTTGAACAAAAATGGCAATGCCCACCTCGAAATTTTATTTGGTGACTGGTACGCAGGAGACAAAATGTCTTAAATAAAGTTATTAAATTGCCATGGTATGTTTTAACAGGCTCTTATGAATATATATATATATATATATATATATATATATATATATATATATATATATATATATATATATATATCTTATAATGCTTCTCAATGTCTTCCATGGGGAATTTTGATTGTGATAAATTTAATAAATAAAATGAAATTTTAAGATGAATTCATGTAGTAGTGATTCAATAGAATGAAATCATTTTTAAATTCTTTGGAAACATTTTTTCAAGATGTTTTCAGATATATTTTTTTTCCCAGACAGTTTCACCTTTTTTAAAGGGGGAAGAGGCGATAGTCTCTTGTAGTAGTGATTCAATAAAATGGAATCATTCTTAAATTTTGGAAACCGTTTTCCATGATGTTTTTAGACATTTACCCTTTTTCTAAAAAGCTTCATTACTTTCAAAGGGGCAAGATGCGAGAGTCTCTTGTTGCTCTTTCACAAAAGGTGTCATGTCACTCCTTGTCAAAGAAACTAGAGTGACACGCTTCAAAATGTCCCATTCTGCCATGGTTTGAGTCCAGATTTTAAGCCAGTGAGGTGGAAGGGTCTCTAAGCTTGTTTAGGTGTATAGTTAAAAATGAACATTTCACTGTCATTCTCATCTTCAAATGAAATCTCATGGAAGACCTCAGTCTTCTATTTTTATCAATACGATAAATAGTTTACATATGGAAGAGGGTATATCTTGGATACAAACATGGGCTATAAATATTGGGGCAGCATGGGACAGCAATAAAAAGGTTTGTTGACAAATGTAGATCCTCCCAATCTCCCCCCCAAGAATAAGCCTCAGCGCAAAATGTCTACATGAATCTTCAAAGGAAATTTAGGATGAATATTGTGCTCGCAAGTTGAAGTTTCATGAACAGGAGATGGGAAAGGATATTTTTGGGATGTTTAAGAAGAATTTAAAGCAAGATACGTAAGCTCATAAACCCCAAGGAGAAACCCAAGATAAACATATGAGCTCTAACCCTCGTCCTAAGTCACCTAATACTACTTCTTCACAAAAAGTCTATTATTGGTGTTGGTGGATAAAGAAAAAAAAGGAGAGGGATGTTAATGATAGGGAAGGGAGAGTGAAGATGAGATAGATGAGATCGACGTTTCCGCTAGACAACGCCATTTCCCCTATCCCCCAAAGTCTATTTCCTCCTCTTAATCAAAGGCATATTACATTAAATATATAAATAATTATAAGCCATGCATTTTGATGCCCTTGTACATTCTTTTTGATTAATGAAAAATCTTCGACTTACAAAGAAAAATAACACACTATACTCACACACAATGCAATAAGAAAGCCCCCATCGATGTTATGCACTACTTTAAATGGGTTTAATACCCTTGGATGGCTCTAACAATGATAGTTTAATGTATATGATGTTAACTAATTTAACCAACAAAACATGCCTTTGACAATGGTAACTAGACTTACACTCCATTTACTACATTAAACAATCAAGTGAGGCTTTAATAATTGTAACCAAACATACAAGTTGTTGAACAAATTAACCAACCTAACACAACTTTAATAGTGATAACCAAAATGTACATCTTACTAATCAATTGAGCATTGTGTCATGCCTCTAACATGTGCAATTGCACATAAATGTTGTTGATGGGGTTGACCTATCTAACATCTCTCCCACAATTGTAGTCAAACATGCATGTTGATTCGGTTAATATCCTAGATAATGTTAATCAAAAATACATATTAATATACAACCTAACATGTCACTAATAGTGACAATGGAACATGCATGTCAATGGCTAAGCTAATTGACCTTATATGTTGTTCATTGAGATTATTAGCACATAGATCACTACGCTGAACAAGTTGACAAACCATTGGTTTTGTCATTGAAATAACATGCCTTTAATAGACACAACTAAATGTACATGATGTTACACCAGTAAACCATCATGACATTCCTTTAACAACAGTAACAAAGTGTGCGAGTTCAAGATTAGGAAAACCAAACTAATATACCTATGATAATCATAATTGACCATACATGTTTTTTGTGATCAACCCTTCAAGTTTTGCCTTGCTTCTATACAAAATTAAGCATTCCATGCAACTCTCAGAGTAACTTTGATACATATACAAATTAAGTTTGTATTTACACGTTCGATTTGTGTTAAAGTGTTTCCTCTTTAAAGGTCACAGGATTCAATCCAATGGAAATTAAGGTATGTACACATCCATAGATTAAATAGTTAAAGCATTGAATGGAGGGCATCCCATTTCTCACAAACAAGGGGGTATCATATGTCAACTTGGCAGGTACCTACATTATAACTTAATATTAAATAATATTCTTATTTTTTCAATTAATATGAATGCCTCTAGTATTTAATATATTGTTAAGGAGATTACCCCTTGACTAATTAGTGAAGTATTTAATATTGGATGAGAGAGTTGTAAGGCTGAAATTTTGGCTACCACAGGTTAAGTTTGGTGTTTGTATTATGTCAATGCAAAATTATATTTCACACCTCTCCAGGAATCAATCAAAATCATTTACACATACCAATCAAAGGCATTCAATAGATAGTTAAAGAAGTGGTTGGTAGGAGTTCATTGTCGTATCTATCTAAGGGTTTCCAAACTAGAGAAATAAGGACATGTTTTCGATTTATGGGCTAAAATTTGAAAGATTTCTACGAGGAGAGGAGTTGGTAGGAGTCCTTATTATGAAAAGGCCCTACACCTCTTTGTTTATTTCTTAAGGTAGGCTTGAAATAAGTGATTATAGATATATGATACATATAATATGAAAACCACTCACAACACAACAATATTGAACATTTGCATGAGACATAACTTGATTTATTTTCAATATATTTTTTCTTTAAAAAAGGCAAGATATGCCACCATGATGTAATACAATGATTCACCAATCTTGGGCACCAAACAAATGACTTGGACCACAGATGTTATGTACAATGACAACCATCCACTATAAGCTATGATTATTAGCCACTTTGACACCCCTCATTTATGGTCACTCATTAAACATACTCATGGAATTTGAGATCATTGGACATGGTTAACATGCTTTGGTTAACAGAATCAGTATGGTGTGAGGGCCTTGCCTACAATGCAAGCTTTCTAACACCCTTTACGACAACATTGCTTCAGAAAAGGCATTTGATATTGATTCATAATTTTGCCTTTGTATATGAGAAAGAAACTAAATGTTACTTCTCCCTTATCCAAGATAATGCTCTTGATTAAAAATTGAACAATGTATCATGACATTGCCTTTCTCTGTTTGTGTGAACTTGCTCAATTAGCATCTAGATACCTTGTGAGACAAAACTCAATTTATGTATTGTATTTGGTATTGTGTCAATTATTCAAGTTTTATGTCCTAATATTGTGTTTATGGCCTTCCAATGCATGGTTAGTCTTGAATTAAAATTTTGACATGGAAAATCCCAATTTTAAAATTTTGGCAATCATAGGCACAATGTTGGGATAATGCGTATCCATCTTGGTGGGAAATGGGGCAAACATAATTTTTATTGAAGCACAGTTGGTTGAGTGTAGAGGCATTCATAGATTGATATATATCTTGAACAACATGCACAAGAGAGGATTCCCATGCTTCACCTCAGTTTTCTTCTTGATTGTTGGTTCGATATGTTGAGGATATGGTTGATGAGACAAATGTTGAGGATATGGTTGATGGTTTGATATTGATGTCAAAGTCCTTCCTTGACCCTTTAGCCAAAGAGGTGTCTCCTAAAGTATCTCCAATAATATCCTATGAAGAGTCATAACGTTTAACCTGGAATTATGGCCCACCATGATCATCTAATATTTAATTGAAATAGCACTAAACCCCAATTTAGGGATTAGGTGAATCATATGGTGGGACTATGCTAGTGGGAACCCTAAATAAATGACTTGAAAACCCCCTGATTTTCTACATTGATGTCATTCATCTCCCAAATTTCTTGTTGGATACACAAGTCCTAGAAAACATGACAAGGAAGATGAGAGGGAGTTAAAAAGGACATTAGGTTGTCCTAGAACGTCATAAATTGCATCCACATGGATGAACATGGAATGGGAATTAAGGTCATAAAGTATACTAGAGTGTTAGACAAATAGGGTGCATCAAAATATTTTTGGAGTGTCCCAAATGGCAATATAGAATTCTTATCTCCTCTAAAATACAATACACATTAATTGTGGTGATAGTAACCACAAGATTCTTAGAACTAGTGGTATAATGTTCGGTCATGAATGAATATGTGGAAAAGAAATCTAAAGCTTTTGACTCACTGGCATAAAATAGTTCATGGGGCTGAATCAAAATTTCAAGGGACATGTCAAGGATTTCTGGTAAAATGGGGTTAGTAGCCAAAGGATACATTTCAAATAATTTAAGGAGAGTAGGGAATATTTAGAGTAGGCCAACACAAGAAACCATAAGCAAGGAAAGGGGGAAAGTATCTAACAAATATGGTTAGAGTATGCATCAAAATCCCCATCCTTGAATGAAATGGTGGTTTACACAGGGCTCATGAGAGAATATGGGATGGAGGGTAGATTGGCATGGTCAAAAAATGAGAGAAGGGTTTTATCTACTAAAAGAATATGGGATGGAGGTTATGTCTAAGTTCAGGGAGGCCTTTAGCTTTTTTGACAAGGATGGAGGTGGATGTATTGCAACAAAGGAGCTTGGGATAGTAATGCATTCTTTGGGTCGAACCCCCAATGTATATTGGAAGTGGTCCAAATGTTTTATATTCAATAATCTAGTGCCAAATACAATAAACCACAAAAGAGTAGGTCTAATCTGCCTATAAATGGAACATATTAAATACACCATTCCAAATTGATTTTACTCTGGAGAATCAAAGAAATAGATGATTCCAGTCATCCATCGCCTCCATAAAGAGTAAACAACAACCAGGGCCACTCTATCCTTTACGACACAAATTGTCCCATGCTAAGATGAATCTGGAAAGATACATTTACTGATATTCTTAGGCAGAACAAAAATATGAAGCCAATATATAGAGATGCTTTGAAGGACTGCTCAAACTAGAGTCAATTTTCCTCCTAGGGAGAGCCTCTTGTGTGCCCATGATAAAACATACAGTGGATTTTCTCTCTAATTCAGCTGCAATCTTTAATTCCATAACAATTAGGTTGGAGCATAAATCTAAGATATTTAAAATCTGCATCCAATGCAGTGGAGATAATACCAAAAATATGATAAATTTTCAGTACCAATGCATCATTTGGGTAAGAATAAATCATATGAGATTTAATATTATTCAGAAGGAGTCCAAAGACTAATCAAAAGAGGTCAATCTACCAAATAGTAACACATCATCGACAAAAATCAAAGGAGTAACTGTGATTTGTCTACCTACACACATGCAGCGAAAATTGCATTTAATCCATCTACCTCCACACCTGCAACCAAAATTACCGCCCCTGTGAATTTTGTGACTAATTTTTTGAAAATCCAATATTTTATTCTCAACGTCTTCTTCTCACAAAATTTTTCATAGATATTTTGAAGTAGGCATATTGTCTACTAACGAATATTCTGTAATTTTCCTCCACCATCCTTGTAGAAATTATGTTGTAGAGTTGCAACTGCTCATGAAGTTTTAATCGAAAACAGAAGATGCAAGCCTACTCTACTGCTCTCCAGAAGTTAATTCACAATAAACCAAAATTTCATACATTCAATAAGAAATAACACACATGCACACAAAATTTTTCCTAAGGAAAACAATATGCTAAAAGCCCCAATGTTTGTTTGCACTTATATGATAAATAGAAATGTATTGCAATTTATTTTTTCAACTGAGCACAACCTACAAGTGAATAACCTGTCTCTCTTCTTACTCAGAAGCTCTAAGCTAGACTTAGTAAATGTCTACCTCTGCTTGAGCTCATATTTCCTTGCGCAATTCCTTGAGAGATTAGGCCCCTATTATTTAGGAAATTTTACAAAATGGATTGCAAAATTCCCAAGGTTGATCATCTAACTGTATGCAACACCTGTACACTCAAGGCTAGTCTACAGTTGATGTTACACTACCTTTGAATCTCCACCACAGTTGGGGAACTCAAATTCTTCATGCATTAGCTATTTTGGGTTGATTGATTAGTTAACTGGATGATCACTAATTTTGACTGAAGTCCCACTGCACAATTGGCCTTCCACTAGTTCCTCAAGCAGTTGGAACTAGTTTAACTGAAAATGACTTGAGATAACTGACTTTGATTGCTACAAATTAACAATCATACATGCTTAACTAAACTAGAACTCCTCCAACTCAAATTTACTGTGTAAACCAGGTGACACAAGCCATGTTACACAAGTTAACTACATCCAAGCTGTCTATTGATGTGGAAATTCAGTTTTTCTCAATTTAATCAAGGAAAAATCAAATTGACAATTTCTTGCTACATTTTTTAAGACTCCCTCTTTGAAAGAAATGGATTATCAACCACCACTATCATGCACCTAAGGAATTTGGACTTCCCTCTTGACAAAGATTTTGTCAAAATGTCAACATCTTACTCCTCTATCAGAATGGAATGTAGCAACATCATCTGCCTCTAGACACAGTCTAGTAAATGGTGATATTGGATATCTATATGCTTGGATTGAACATGAATATAAGATTCTCAGAGAGATTGATGCAACTCTTATTATCATAATTGGGTCCATCATCTGACCAAATAGTCCAACAAGTATATTTCTCATCCATATCGCCTCACATGTTTCCTGACTTGCAGTCATGTATTATGCTTCTGTCTAGTTGAGCATCACAGATCTTTGCTTCCTTTCGTACCAAGAAAAAACTACAAACCCAACACTAAAAATTACACTTGATGTACTCCATTGTTCTAATGGACTTCATGCCCAACCTGCATCTGTGAATCCACACAACTTCACTCCCTCTACTCATCTATACCATAGCCCAAACTGGGTAGTGCTTGTGAGGTACCATAAAACACGCTTAGTTTCCTTCCAGAATAGTTTGGTTGACCTAACCGTAGTGTGTCTTATCTTGTTGATTGCACATCACATATCTGGTCATGTGTTCACAAGATGCAAGAGGGGACCCACTAGTTGTCGATAAATGGTAGCATCCACTTCACCTGAAGTGGCATCCTCCTTCCTCTAGTTCTTCGTTAGAGGTGTTTCCATGGGTTTAAAACTCTCCATGCAGAATCTCTGCAGTATCTCATTTTCATACTTGCCTTGAGAGACAAATAATTACCCATCACCTTGTCATACTTCCAACCCGATAATGTAGTGCATGAGAGCCATGTCCATACGTGATGAGGTTTACATCTGGTTCACTTATGGTGAAGCCCAAACTAGTGAGAAAACTATTGATCTTTGTGTTTACACCCATCTGGTGGATATTCCACCCCATCTGTGTAGCGAGACGAAGAATTGATCTAATGGATGAGTACCTTACTACAAGAGAAAATGTCTCCTCATAGTCAATTCCCTCAACTTGAGAGTACCCCTTGGCCACAAATCTGGCCTTAAACTCCCCTATTTTTCCGTTTGTTGCCTGCTTCACCTTGAAGATCCATCTCAAACCCACTATTCATTTATATGTTGTTCTTGGGATCTTTTCGCAAACACGGTTCTTTGAAATGGATTCATATTCCTCCACCATTGCATTAACCCATACATGTTTCTCTATTTCTTCCTCAAAATAGGATGGCTCAATCTCTATAAGCTCAGTCATAAGAGCCATGTCACCAGTGTACATCTCAGATGACCTCCTTTTCTTACACAAATTTGAATGATATCCCACATTCTCCCTCGCATCCTGCACAAGTCTATCAACTTCCTTAGTTCTTAAATAGGGAATCCATATAGGTGAGGATGGTTTTAGATACAGGAGGAATGACCTGTTGAAGAGTTTTGAGAACCCAACGTTTCGGACTACCAAGTGAGTCCATCATCAGGGGACGCGACAATAGATAATCTTCAATCTTAATGATGTATCCATGAGCCGGGTTTAGGGTATATATATCTAGGTTATTAAAGAATGATGTGAGAACTTAGGTCGGCCAATGAGTTTATTTATTTATTTAAGTATTTTATTTTTTACTTATTTTTTATTATTATTTTATTATTATTATTATTTAATTTAATTAAATCAAAAATTAATTGTTTTGAATAATGATAATTGTTTTGAATAATGATAATTGTTTTTCTGCCTTCTTTGGAGGTTTTGTTTTAGTGAATGTCTCCACTCTCTACTCCACAATTTGTGGTTACTCTACAACTTCTTGAGGTTCCTCTTTTTGAGCTAAAATCTCATCTTTTGGTGGCATCTGAAGTTCCCTCTCAAGAGAGCACCACATATATTTCTCCTCATCAAAATTTACGTCCCTTCACATAACTATCATTATGAGTGATGGCAAGTACACATGTTAGTTGTGGGGAGTTTTTGTGTAACCCACAAATACCCCGAATTTTGCTGTTGACTAAAGCTTCTTCCTTGATTCTTTGGAGACATGGCAGTAAATAGAGGCTCCAAAAATCTTGAAGTGTGACACATCCAAATTTCTTCCTGAGAAAGCCTCCTACGGTGTAATATCATGCCAAGAATCCGATGAGAACTTCAGTTCTGCAAAAAAACTATTGTATTGCATGCCTCAACCCACAAATGCAGAGGTAGGCCTTGGTCATGCAACATCACTGTTGTTGCTCCCAAAATGCTATGGATATTTCTCTCAACCACCCCAGTCTGATGTGGATTGTAGGGTGTTGTCAACTCTCGTTGAACGCCTTATTTCGCACATAAATTTTTAAATTCATTCAACACATACTCACCTCCATTATTTCTCTAGAAAGACTTCACCTTCTTGTTGGTTTCTTTCTCAAATAGTGCCTTGAATTCTAAGAACTTGGAGAATGTCCCATATTTCTTCTGCATGAAGAGATCCAACACTTATGTGAGAAGTCATCAATAAAAAGGCCAAAATATTTGTGTTGGGAAGTGGAGGCTATAAAGAAAGGTCCACAGACATCAAAGTAGATCCTTTCTTGGACTGCATGCGCTTTGTTGTCTCGATCATGAAATTATGATTTTATGTACTTCCCCAAGGTACATCCTTTGCATACATCCTGCTACTCAAGTGCTCCTTTAGGGAGGCTAGTGGATATTTGTTGTATACTATTTGAGGTGCCATGATGTAAATGGCCAAGGCGTATGTGCTAAACTTCACCTACATCATGGCCCTACACTTTCTCTTCCTTAGTTTTTAATGCAACACAACCTTCCACATCTAACCTATATAGATTCTTCACACAAACCTCGATCTTCTTCACATGTCTAGTGGCTATGTGTCTCATGAATGTTTTTCCTTTGTTGAAGATCACGTCATAACCACAGTCTTCCAAAACTGTAACAAAGATGAGATTTTTCTTTAGGCCTACAACAAACATGACATCCTTGAGCCTGAGAGGGGAGCCTGACTCCCTCTGAAAGTTGACTATACCAATACTAGTCATGTTGTACCTTTCATCGTCCCCTAGCTTGATGTACATATCGAGATCTTTCTCCTCCAAGTCACTAAAATGTCTCTACACCTGTCATGTGGAACAATGCACCTAAGTCCTAGTACCACACGCTCCCCATCACTATGTTGGACATGCATGTGATAAGGGTAAAGTCAAGGTTGAACTATGAATCCAAGGCTTCACCCACTACTCTTCCTAAGGTCTTCTAACTTGCCTCTTTCTATGGGCACTTCCTGGCATAGTGCTCGTATTCGTGACGATGGAAGGATTTAAATTTTGACAAATCTTTCTTCTTTCTCCCTTGGTTGGATTCTAGTTTGGTTTGAGATTTCTTCCCCTCTTCCCTTCTTTCCCTTTCCAACCAATGAAAATTTTTCTTCATCCTTGCCCTTGGATGAGGTCCCATCTCTAGTATTCTACCTTATTTCCTCTTGTACCAAATCGTACCATAAGTGTTCCCAATTCGGTAGTTTCTTCCTCCCGTTCACTTAATCTTGATAAGTATGCCAACTCTTCGAAAGGCCCAGAAGGGATATTCTTACCAAGTCATCCTTTGAAAGAGTAACACCAACTCCTACAAGCTCATCATGAACTTGTGTGAACCTCCTCAGATATTGCAAGGTAAAGTCATTCTTCTACATCTTGATATTTCAAAGTTTATCCTTGAGCACCAACTTTTGTGGTCACTACTATTCTAGAACAGATTTTTGAGTGCCTACCACATTCCATAAGGATTTTCTTTCCCATGGAGATTGCTGACAATGTGGTCTCATACCCCCTCCAATATTATTATCCATACCTTGGCTACAACTTTCTTCGATTGAGCAAGGTTTTGGGCATCAGATTCTGTTGGTTTTGTAACATCTCTCTTGATGTATTCAAGCAATCCATTGTCAATGAATACCTCCTCCATGCGATCCTTGCAGTCAATGAAATTAGAGTTGCCTTCCAAGTAATACTATAGCCTCAGCCCGTTGAAAGTCATATTTTTAGTTCATAAGAGATCTTTCTACATTCATAAACAAATTTGAAATTCATGCTCTAATGTGAATCCTGCTATGATATGATGTAGAAATTATGGTTTAGATTTGCAACCCAACATGAAGTTTTTTCAAAATCATAAGACATAGACCTACTCTACTACTCTACGAAATTTAATTCACAATTTGGAACAAAAGATTCGGAAATGTAATAAGAAATAAAATACATGCACACAATATCTTTCGTGGGGAAAGCAATCTTTTAATAATTCCAATGCCTTCTTGCATCAATCTTACGAATATAGATGTATTACAATTGATTTTCTCAACTGTGCACAACCCGTAAGTGAATAACCTATCCCTCTGCTCACTAAGAAGCTCAAATCCAAACTTTGTCAATTTATACCTCTGCTTGAGCCCCTATTTCCTTGTGCAATTCCTTGAGAGATTAGGCCCCTATTTTTTAGGTTTTTTCCAAAATGGATTGCACAATTCCTAAGGTTGATCATGTGACAGCATGCAACACTTGTACACTCAAGACTAGTCTACAACTAATATTAAACTACCTTGGAATCTCCACCATGGCTAGGGAACTCGAATTGTTTGCATGTACTAGCAATTTTGGGATGATTGATCACTTGACTAGATGATCATTGCATTTGACTGAAGTCTCACTGCACAACTATCCTTCCACTTGTTCCTCCAACAGTTAGACCTAGTTTAACTAAAAACAACTTGAGATAACTGAATTTGACTGCTACAAATTAGAAATCACACATGCTTAGCTGAACTCTAACTCCTCCAACTCGAATTGATTGAGTAAAATGGGTGACACAAACCATGTCATACAAGCTAGTTGCATCCAATTTGTCTGCAGATGTGGAAATTCAAATTTTCTCAATTTAATCAAGGCAAAATCAAACTGAGAATTTCTTGCCACATTTTTCAACAATCCTTCAAGTGAATCTAATCCATGTTTCCAATCTAGCACAAAAATTTACTAATAACAACAACCAATGTATATAAGTAGCATTCAAAATAAATAAAATGGTAAAAAAACACATATTAAAACATAATTGATGGAGACCCCAAAAAGTACTCCAACTATGTTACCACCCATTAACATTCTTTGAAAGTGCCTCCATCGCTCCTCTCACGACGTACACCTCTATTTTCAGCCTCCATGGCCCTGAATCCCATTAGTTTTTTTCAACCTTGATCACTCTAGTTCCCGAAGAAACCATCAATAGCGTAAAGATGAACCTATAATCCTTTACCTTTTTTACTGGCACATCATATTGAAAATTTTAAGACAAAAGATTTATTTTGTCTTAAAATTCCCTCCATGTAGTAGTCTAGAATGCAACGACATACTTTAGGAAATTGGTTCACTAAATTATTGCCTAAGGTAAAAGAAGGTTTTAATATGTAAAAACCTATCCTACATGGTGCATTTTGTTCAACTTAGTAATACATGACTAGGTGATCGTTTTTTGGCTGATAACGGATTGTTGCCCAACATAAGAGTTTGAGGAGCACAATGTATGACGGAAATATGTTTTAGCTTCACATTCGTAAAACACCGAAGGGAAGTCATAGGGAGAGAGAGAGATCACTCAGGTAATAGGAAGGAGTGAAGTTGGAGGGGGTGAAACCTCCCTGTGAGATAAAAGTTTCCTTTATTAATGAGTACAAAATCTCAATAAGGCGGGGGAGATATACCCATATCTACGAGATAACCAGGTACAAATGATAATGGTGTGCCTAACAATCTAGGTCTGAGGTACATAGTACATGATACATGATATGCTGGCATCAATGGGGCAAAAAATGATACAGTAAGATAATGATCCCCATATACATAATTTCCTTGAATACAGTGGCCAGGATTGATACAATTAAGTACGTTGATTTGAGGAAATGAGACATAATTCCCCCACGTTGGTTTGTTCAGGGGGGGGGGGATCACAACCAAAGAAGCCCTGATGAGTAGGAGAGGTATTTAAATATCTCAATGGACCATTTTAAATAGAGGTTCATGTTGTGAGTTATGCAATCGGCAGAAACAAAGTCATTCAAATAAAAATAACTTCTTCTGAGGCTAGATCATAATTTTCTGACATCTAGGTATGTGAGGGGCTACCTGAAGGGACATCCCCTCATGAGGTCTAGAACATCTCACGCACACCTCATAAAATCTAAGAAAATCTTCTAGATCACTAAACCACCAAGTGTATGTTTCTTGATCATGCGATAATGAGTTGAATTTGAGCATGCAAGAAAAAACCAAGTAAAAGGGAAATAATGATTCACTTTGCTTAATTAGAGGCACCAAGAAAGGATGAAAGATGAAACCAAGGTACACCATCCTCTAGACTACTCTCTTGGAATAAATGTGTTGATGTTAACAAAAGCAGGCCCACCAGAGTTTAGGCAATTATGAATCCTCAAAAAAGGCACAAGGATCATAGTATTATGGCTAATAACGACTAACACCAGGATGATAATTGGAACATATGGGGACTTGTGGAGTTATGATTTACCTTGTTAGAGCATAACATGCAAGGTTGACCTCGTAGTGACTAACACAATTCCATAAGGGATGGTCAATTACTCAAACGGAGGATTTTCAAAGGCACATGAGGATATATGGAGGTCAAATATAAGAAAAATGGGATGAATTCGACACATAGATGGATAATATATTGTAACAGGACTCAATGGGACTTTGAATACACTCCATAGATGTAGGGGTGACTCATCTCTAATGCTTTGAAGAAAGGTGACTATATGATGCTTCCACATGGGAAATGCTCGCAGCGCGCCATAATAGAATGAGTAAATAGTGATTACTTGTGACAGTCACTCATAATTCTAAAAGTTCAAATGAAAAGTGGTACGAGAGTACATGTGACTCATATTAAGAGATTTGATTTAATGCGCCAAAGTGAGACCTCGTGGAAAAAATGGCTTTGTGGCGAAGTTTCAAATTACGAGAAACATGGAGACCCATTATAGAGATCGGTGAGAGAATTCCAACAGTGATGATAGTTTGACAAACCAAGCTACCATTTACTCCTAATGGCAAAAAAAAACTAAAGTTTTTCCTATAAAGGGCTTCTTGCCCCCAATTCCAATTCATTTGTACATTGATTTGTTGGAGAATTTAGAGGAGTAAGAGGTACTAAATCTTGGTGAGCTCGTAGCAGAGTCATTGGATATCGAATCTATGACTTAGTAGGTGGCCTTACTTGTCTAGAAATGGCCTTAATGCCTCTTGGAAGGATGGTTTCTCATAAAGAATTAAGGAAAGAAGGTTTTCCATTTAATTTATGAAAAAGAGACATTATGTATGGAAAAGATACAAGTGAAAAGATGTTTATTTTTAGAATAGACAATATCTCCTATCTCTTTCTCATCCCAATCCCAAAATTAGTAAGGAATATCATTTAAATTTAATGCCTCGAGCTACATTTTTAAGACATAGTTAGGATTCTTAAGCGAATTACCCAAAAGGTAACACAATTCTTGTTATTGTTAGACCTATGCATGAGGGATTTCTCTAACATCCACTTTAACAAGCATCTTTCCATGTGCTCAATATTCTCAATAAAATAACATACTTTGTGGTGTTGATGAGTAATTTCTATTAAGTTTCTACTTTTATGGATCTTGGGGAACTCCTAAACATAAACTTCTTAGACTAAAAAAGAAGCGATCGATTTGTAATATTATTTTTTAATGGATATGGTTAAATTGGATGGAATCTACCAATGGTATTTACCATGTTAGTTGCCCCTGGCATTGACCCATGGTATTTGCCTTTGTTTTTCGAGTGAAAACAATAAAATAAAGTCTCTAGAGATTCAATGAAGCATATAAAAGGGGATAGGAGCCTAACAATGTACTAACAATGTAATCATTGAGAGTTATTTATCTATTTTTATTTTGTTGAGAGCTTGTCAAGGCAAGTACTAGTTGATCCCAAGGACAAAAACCCCATGGGAGTAATTTCTCTGGTGGATCCATCGAGGATCCAAGATTGTGCTACAACATCTTTAATTTCTCTGTTGATGGGGAGCCATACATGCCAAGGCACGAGATTTAGCAGTGCTTCTGTGGGCATGCAATTTTGTTTATATTTATTTACATAAATAAGATGTTGCATTCTTAGATCTTTATTGTGTTCAATGGTTTTACTGCAAGAATTTTTTTAAAACACCTACAATGTACCAGAACTGATTAAAATTTTGATGACTGGGAAATTACAGTGGTATCAGAGCTATGCATCCCACTAGCCTGAGGGTTTTATTCAAAAATTCTAAATTATTTGCAGGGTTATTTGGAGGTTTCATGTAGGGACTTTGGCAGAATTTATGCTCACCCTAGCCAACATTTCCATCTTTGATGTAATTTCATATCATCCTAGTTGGTTCTATTTTTCGGTTAATTGGAAGGAGAATTTTCTGCATTATTTTGAGAGTTGCTATTTTATTGCAAAGAAAAGAGAAAACATTACTTTTCCAAATTTTTAGATTGGACCTGGGTCTGCTTTACCATATTTATCCATTCAAGTTTACAGTGTCGAGATCGAACCCCTATCAAATTTGAGGTTCTCTTTTCAATTGTATTGCAAGGTGGTGAGATTTTTTGTAGGATGTACTACCATCTTGACTATAATTTGATTAGAGGTCTATAGAAATCCAATGGAAGAGTTCATCTCCTGCTAGTGGGTCAAATGCCAAGGGTTCAAAGGCTAAATTCTAAGCACAAGTATCATATCAGATTATATCCGTTTCATTTCAAGATCAATGGTATGAATATATTTTTGTAATCTATATTGGAAAGAGACTAGATAATTTAAATCTAAGGAGACCCTGCGTTTCGATGCCATTTTTAACTTTCTCATAGATCTAAAGTGTCTGCTTGAAATAATTGTGGATTGATTTCATTGGAGGTAAAAGAGGTCAAATTGCAAAGGTTGGAAGATCGAGTTTCTAAACTTGATCCCAAGGAAGAATATAAATTGTTTAATCAAGCTCATCCTAGGATTGAGATTGAACTCATAGCCAAACTTGGAGGCCACATTTCTTTTCCAAAGACTGAGGGTTTCAATGGTCCTTGCTCCATGCATTTTCCATAATTCTTTCTCTTGTAGTGTTTTCTTGTCAAAGATGTATGAAAAGAACCCACTTAAGACTGTGGATGATAAATAGTATCAATAATATAAATGGATGCTAAAAATTGTAGATCTACAACAAATGATAGAAAAAAAACCTGCGAAAGACCTAATCTATGCCACAATCATAGTTAAACAACAAAAAGAAACAGTAATAACTCAAACAATCCAATGGAAACTATATATACAAAGAATAGATTTCATTATAACACCTGTGAAGGGAAAAAATAAATGTTAGTTGTCCCCCTCTATGGGGTGGGTTCTTGTCTATCCTCAAACATCTTCATCTTCTTTAGAGTCTCTCTCCTCTATAATGTGAAAACCCAACATATAAAATGTTTGAGCTTAATGGGAACTCAAATGGCAAAGAAATAGAGTGCATCAATGAAAATAATCAGAGTTATTGTAGTGAGTGCAACAATGAAAATAGTCAAAAGTGAATAATGAATGGAAAACACTTCTATTTATAACAAAATATTGAGTTATCATCGAATAATGAGCAATAATAAAATATTATTAACCCCATTCTTGGAATAACCACTTGGAATATTTTATTGCATTTGGTTAGGAGGGAAAAAATATTTAAACTTTCATTTAGAAATAATAAATGATTTATTTATCATCTCAACAAATTGGTTAAGGAATAATAAAGAAATAATGATTTATGTAATTATTCCCAAGGAATTTTTCAAATTTGACAAGGAATAATAATTAATTATTCCTAGAGAAAAATAAGATAATTAATAATTTATCTGCTGATTTTTCATAATTGGGTCAAATATGACACAAAATAATAATTGAATAATGGTTTAATTAATTATATCTAGAAGGAAATCAAATAAATAGTGATTTATTTAATTATTTTGCATGAGTTTAATTATAAATTACTTAACAAAGGTGGTTTATTAAGTAATTTTTCACAGTGAAAGAAATTTTACCATTGTAAAATTCACTTTACATGGTGTAGTTCGATCCATCTAGTAAATTAGTCTAGATGATCAATATTTTGGTGATAACAGATTTCCCCCCAACATACGAGTGTTACGAGGAAAACATATGACTGAACTGTGTTGTAAAGACACAATCACTACACAACAAAGTGGAGTGAGAGAGAAAGATAGAGAGAGACCAATACAACTGAAGCAGGAGGATAGGGACAGAGGGGGCAAGACCAATGCAAGTCACCTTTTATGTTGTGGTACCATACCTCAATGAGGCGGGGGAAGCATACATCTACCTGCCAAGATAACTTAGTACAAAAATAATGGTGTGCTGAGAAACATCAAACTATGCAATGAAGTACGTGCTGAATGGTACATGACATGTTGGCATAACTGAGTTAGAAAATAATACAATGTGTCCCATAGATATAATGCACCTAAAAAAAATCAGTCGGGATTGAATATAATATGAACTAATTACATGAGATATAATGGCCTTTCCATCAAAAAATGCGTTGGATGGAGGGTAGAACAACCGAAGAAGCCCTGTTGAACAAGGAAGGGATCTGCAAAACTAAATGGATCATCTGAAGGAGATGTGCATGCTATGAACACTATGATTGGTAGGAACTGAACGCATTATATTTGCATAACTACATCTAAGGATGTAGCATAATAGGAATGCATCAGAGCATGTGGGGGGCTACGTGAAGGTCCACCCCCTCATGAGGTCTCAAACATCTCACGCACACTGTTATAGACATTTTTGTGCCTCGCAGCATGGAGCATGAAATGTCGATAATTACAGGGATCCTCAGTCCCTAAACATGTTGTTCTTACCCCTAGAGGAACAAGGTCAGCAAACCACAGCACTTCCTATCAGTTCTCCACTTGAAAACACTCAAAAACAGGCTATTTTTGGATCATGTCAGCTGCTCCACTGAGCATCTGCGCTGAATGTCAACTGCTCCTCCTCGTACCTACGCTGAAAGTCAAAACCAATGAAGGCTACCTGCACTGGGTGAGATTGGCCAAGTGGCACAGTCATTCTGCAAGGTGTCAACTGCCCAGGAAGCTTCCAAACTAACACTTGGTTCAAGGAATTCGCCCTATGATGAGTAAGAGGTACTTGATCTCCATGTGGAAGCAAGGATCTCCAAGTGGACTCAAGAACTGAAGTTTAACTAAAGAGGGAGAGGACACAAGGCAGCTTTATGTCAGTCTCAAGCTGACTCATCCTTTCTCCTTCTACCCTATATATAGAGCTCTTCTATGAGGTCTAGGGAGGCTGGAATTTTGTGCAAAGTAAGGAAGTGCTGTTGGTTTACAGTTAGAGTTATTGGGTGATTGCTTTTATAGAGTAGAAGAGGAGATTTCTTGCTGCTGGGGAGGTGCTGCTGGATTGGAGCCATTTATGGTTGTAACCTTCTCAGAACCTTTATCTTCTATCAATAAAGCTTTTGATGTTCTCCTATATACTTGTATTGCAATGATGTATTGTTTTTATCTGTATATTTGATCCATTCTAATCCATGCATCAGTTATGAGTACATGTTTCTTGTAGTTTCCCTCTCTTGTTTTTGCAGGATCTTTGTGTAGCTGGGCCGGCAAAAGGAGCAAGGAGCTGGGAACAAGAGGCAAAGAGAGAAGACAGGATCAACAAAAGCGAAAGACATCGGTTGGTCAACCTTTTCTTCCTTCTCTGTACTTTCATAAAGGAAAAATATCAAAGCTTTACTTTCAGTTGTTGCTAAGGAACTATCACCCTTAGAGTAGGGATAGGGTCATTCCGAGTCGGATACTTTTCCCCACAACACACACCAAGGAACCACTAGTACAATTTGCTGCATCACTCGACCATCGATTGTATGGATCACGAACATGAAACAACCATGTCAAAGGGCAATAATGAGTCCCTCTACTCGATCCAAAGTACCAAACAAGAACGGAAGCTGGAACTAAGATACACCGCCCTCTAGGTTGTTCTTATGGAATAAATGAGTTGATGTCGACAGAATAGGGCCCATGATAGGTGAGGCAATGAGGATCCTCAACTAAGGTATGAGGTAAAATAGTAATGTGACTAATGGACTGACACCAGGTATAATGGAAAATGAGGAATTGAGGGACAAATAGATGACTTCCCTTGTCAGAGCATAAAGTGCATGGTTGACCTGGTAGCAATTGACTCAACTCCAGATGGGATGCGGACAATATGACTGGAGGCTAAAATGGGCAAGACGAGATGAATGGTATCAAAATATGGATGGAATACTGTGATATGATATAATGGGATACAAAATAGACCCCATGGATGCACGGGTGACTCATCGTGGATGCTCTGAACAAGGGTGACTCAATGATGCTGCCACAGAGAATAGGCCCGGTGGGGACCATGAAAAAATGAGTAAATTATGGTTATAGATGATGAAAATTGATAGGTGAGATGACAAGTTCCAAGGGAAGGTGGTCCCAAAATTACAAGCGTGGCATATGAAGAAATCCGATTTTGAGAGGCGACGAAGTAACCCTTCTTGGAAAAATGGCTTCCTAGTGAAGTTTCAAATCATCCAAAAATGAGAATGACTCATTATAGTACTCGATGAGAGACTTCCAATGATGTTGATTGTTCATCAAGTTGAGCTACTATTTGGTCAAAGCGGGCAACAGAAAAATTGTGGATTTTTCTATGAAAGGACATTTTCCCTCCAATTGGAATTCATTTCTTATTTGAGTTGTGGTAAATTTGGAGAGGAGGAAAAGGCCCTAAATCTTATGGAGATCATAGCGAACAAACCAACCATCAGAATCAGGATCTGTGAGTTTTAGGTAGTGGCCTTACTCATCTCTTCAATTTTAGTTATTTATTTCATGATTTTTGGCTCCTGGTAGCTCCCTGGGAGACCCTTGCTCCTGTTCATAGTCTAATAACAGTTTTTGTGCCTAGAAGTGCAATTTGGATCACAGGAAACATGTGAAAACCTGCTAGCTCACACTTTCTGGGCATAAAACTGTGATTTGGGGCTGAAAAGAGGGGTGGTTTACTCGCTTGGTGGGGGTTATAGGTTGATTAGTGTAGACCAGTGTTTTCTTCTCTCAACTGACAAGACATGTGGTGTTTTGCAAGCATTGTAGAGCTAAAAATCAACTGGTGTGAGTGAGACTTGGATACCCTCTGATTCGATATTTAGATGGATCAGGGGGTTCGAAGGGCATTGGCTCACTATGGGGTTCTCAAGTTGGTAGAGAACCCATTAATGAGGGCAGGTGAGCCCTTGCTATTGAGAATAGTGAGCTATTGGGATCTAGACCATGAGGTATTTGTCGTGCAATGGCACAATATTGAGCTCACATTACAGGATATTTATTTTTTCACCGGATTCCCTCCCCAGAGAGTGGTGGGGGATATACATCTGGTGTTTCCTTGTGGGAGGAACATTATATACTTTGTGGAGCACCATTGTCCACAGGATGTGCATGTGAAGGGCACGACTATCCCGATTAGTGATTTAGACCAGTTAGAGACATAGGTTGTTTCTACAGTTGTGCTATGGGTCTTGTGCAGCCATGTGTTCCACCACATCACTGGTGGGAAAATGATGTTGGTTGAGAGTGTTTTGGCTAAGACCTAGTATGGGTAGGTTGAGATGATGTTATCGTTGGTGAAGCGATAGTCAAGTCTATGTAGGTGAGCCATGACTATGTTTTTGTTACAGTATTGTGCACATTCTTCTTTGAGAAGATACCCACCATCCTTCCTCATGTATAGATCTGATATGGGGGCCCACAGGAGCCCAGGATCCGCCATTGGGGGCAGCTACTATAGAGAGGAGGACGGGGAGTCGGACAGGTGTTCCAACCTACGTTTTTTGCACATTGGGATCAGATGCCCCTCTAGATTGACGATTATCCTTATAGCAGGATGAACTATCAGGGAGATCCTGACTTGCCACTTTCGCTTAGGCAAGCATGGGAACCAAACGATAATTGTTAACTTGCTATTTTTATGGTGCATTTCATATTTTTATCAAATGTATATGGTACTAGGTGCAAAATATGTGGTATGCAGACATAGCACCAGTAAAACTAGCAAGAAATGTAGGACGAGCCACAGCGCTTGTGGCTGTACACTGGGGAACATCGTCATCTTGTCAGGGTCCAAAGGATAGTGTGCTACTCGTTTATCTACATCATAGATGTGGGTTACTATTGACTAGAGTTTCTGAGTGTGGATGGCATGAGCTAGATGATCGATAGATATATGAGTGTAACACCCTTCCCTTAAAGTGTCGAGGTATCATGCGGTGCATGGGGATGGCTGGTCATGTAGTACGTGATCTATGTGCAGGTGGGGCAGAGCCTTTGGTGCATGATCCTTCCAATAGTTACTAGATATGGGGACATGTGGGTCCCTTTAATTTTTATTTTTTTAACATGTTATGGGCATGTCAGATGTATTTAGAGCTATGGGCTCCGAACACTTATATGATACATAATATGATTATGCATTTTTATATGACGATGATGGTTCACCCTGTGTTTTGTTTATGGTTGTCTACTATGGTATACATGTGATAAATGCCAATCTAGAATCTTATTTGCAATGGTATCTACATAGTTATTTTGGGCTCTAGGAACTTCACTAAAAGTAATGGTTTCAAATTCACGTACCAACAGCTTAACACGTAGATATTTTCTAAATATGACTTGGTTATGCACATGATACACACCATTTAATTTCATGACAAGTAGCAAGGAATATAAACGAACATGAAGATGAAGGATGTAATGAGAAAGGGAATCGACTAACAAACCTATCAATGCATCATATTCGGCCTAGTTATTGGAGGCAGATCCAATGCACACATCGTTTGAAAGCACTAATGTATGCAAGGGGGTAAAAATGGCCTAGGTTGTCGAGGCTATATTCCTGGAGAAGCGACTTGCACCATCAACATGACCGATATATGGTGTGGATGATGGATCCATCTGAAAGGTGTAAAAGACGACACATGAGATGATGCATCCTACCTAACTTCATGATAGAAATAAAGACATGCAAATCAAAGAGATAAGCTATGAGAAAAATTTCTTTAGGTAGATTGCATTGGGATTATTAGGAAGGAAATGGCCTTTAGAATCCTCCAAAAAATATTCTGCCTTGCCTAAGTGCAAGGGTAATTAGGGGTAGACATAGCTTCCATGATGTCCTCATCAAAATGGAAGATGAACGGACGAGACAAATATTGACTAGATCATGCAGTGCGGTACCTAGTGCATCAACCTAAGAAAGAAGGTTCACATACGCATCATACAGAATGGTAGATGACGAGATAGTAGATGAAGGATCTATGTATGTTGAGACCTGGGATTATGTCAAAAGAGGTTGAATAGAAGCGTGATCAGAAACCTCAGAAAGGATTGCCTACGAGGAACTCAAGGATGATGACAGGTAAAGGATATCACCTGTGGTGTCCGTCATCTCGACATCTGGGGAAGGGATCACAATGGTGGGACCGGATTCCCCTTATTTTGGTTTACTATTGGTACAAAAATCCATAGGAAGAGGAGAAGGTGATCCATTATGAGTGGTCTCATATTCGCGAAGTGCCTTAGGAAATCACAAAAAATGTTGAGATGAGGGCAACAATGGGAGTAGTCACCATGATGATCACACAGGGCACAAGGGTGATTTTTGCATAACGTTCTGAGTTTATTGGGTGGACCCAGTAAGTTAACATGGAATTTAGTGATATTTGTCTCAGGGAACGTTTCATGAACCAAAGGTTTGAGATGAGGAAGCTCAGGACAATTATTGGTCGCGTGCCCCACAACTTTACACAAAGCGCACAGAGGTGACGACTTTGGGGCCTCGAGGACTGGAGGAGGTTGGGGAGCCTTGTCCTTAGGTTCTTTCCTCTTAACTTTCCCCCCTATCCATATGCTTTCACAATAGGAGTGGGTTTCTATTGAGGTTGTGATGGAACTAAAGTAGTGGTAGGGGCTATAGGGACCAGCTGAACCAAGGTTAGAGCACGATAAGGTCTTATCTAACCAAGAAGAATGCTTGTAGGGGGATCAATGTACCATACAAGGATCCCTAAAGTCATGTTAGGAAGGACCAATGAAGCCATGATAGGGACATAAAATATTGCGAGAGGGGGAAATAAGAAAGGTATCCGGCTTGCGAGGTAATGTCGCAGCGAAACAACTCCTGGATGGTTGAGACCTGGAGCAACAGTTCCTGGGGGAAGATAGGAGAGGCACCCAAAAATGGAGGAGGTCCTAGGGGGTGGATTTGGATGGCTCGGCTAGGATGGTAACTGCACGATGTAGAGGAGCTTGTTGTGGATCGAATGTGCTAGACTACTTGAGGACAACCCATGACACTGAAAGATTTAGGCTCTAAGATGAGAGGGGGAGGATGACGGAAGGAACCCAACAATGAGGAATCTTTATAGAGTCTAGGTGAAACATCAGTGAGAGGAGTTGAATACTTCTTATATAAAACTGATGAGATAAAGGACTCGAGGGGTGTCACCGATGCCGGCTCGTAGTAAGTCAACTAATATATGGTAACGATCTTCCCTTCATGGGGGAAGCACATCTTGCAGAAAACTATAGATGCAATAGATGACATGGCATATGTGTAACTACGATTGAAGAGAATGTTGTAATCTAAAGGGGCATTAATAACCTCAATATCTACATGGAGACTCTTGCTCACAAGGGTCACCAGATAGTTGCAGTACATGCTAAGAGGCTAGAAAGGGTGTCTGTCCCAAGCATACAAAGTGATGGTGGAGGGGGACAACTCAGATGACTAAAGTTTTCTCCAAATGATAGCGGACATCACACAAGTGGGTGCACCATCGTCAGTAATGCATCAGGAGATGATGACATTACAGACTCGGACTAGTACCTAAAAGGAAATGGAGAAAGGAAATGGGGGATGTTCTGATGTATCAACTGGGAAGACAATCAAACGATCATCAGAAAGATCTACTATGCCTAAAGAAGTTATTAGAGCTTTCTTTTGAGATAGGCATGACTAGAGTACATCCAGCGTCGACATGGCGGTAGGTGATTGTGCCAAGTCATCTACTATACTATATGTATGGGCAACTCGGTTAGAAGTCATGTTATGGTGTAATGGTCCCTTTGGGATCTTGGGAATTGCCTCCGCTTTAGGTTGAGGGATCCGTAATGGAACAGTTGATGTCGTAAAAGGCTCAGTAGAAGCTTTGTCTTTGGAATCAGTGGCGGACGAACTTGATGGCTTATCATATTGATGCGATCGAGTTATCAAGTTGATGTCGGAGGGATTAACCTCATCAGAGCTCATCATGAGGATCTGGTAGTCACCAGGACCAGAAGGTTGGGGAGGGTGGGCTGCTTGACCTGGGTGAGGTTGAGAAGAAACAAATCCTTGTTGAGGGAAAGGATTTGTAAGCTCTATTGGTTGAGATGGTGTAGGATTCTGAGGCAATTGTTGGCCTCTAGAAGCTGCTTGAGCTTCCCACATTTGGCACATCTGGGGTAAGATAGCACACTCATGTGTATAATGGCCATGTACACCACAACATGCACAAGGCTTGTTCGTACAAATAGCCTTGTTTTGCTTGGGTTGGCTTCCCTATTGCTGGTTGTTGGTGTTAGGTTGGTTCCCCTGGGATTCACTAGGTTGATTACCTTGATTACCCTGGTTACCCTTGTTACCCTTGTTACCCTTCCCCTTATTATTTTTCTTCAAACTTTGGGGATTGGTTGCACTCTGCTGTGCAAATTCCTGACCCTAAGGGGGAAGTAACTGCGGGGGCCGAGGATGCATGGGAGGCTGCGGTGTTAATGCTTGAGGGGCTGGAGTGCTCAATTGTTCATAAGGAGGAGAAATGGTTTGGTAGATAGGTTGGGGCCCTAAAAACATGTTGCTAGCAGGAGGGGCATAAGTGTTGGAGGAATTGGTGCCCCCCTGTGGATGGCCATAACTTTGTTGAGTATATGGGGAAGGATGTGAAAGGGTTCTAACGATACTGTTGGCAACGTGAGATTCCACTGGTGCATTGGAATATCCAAGACGGGGAAGGTTTGGAATGACGGTTTAGACAGAACCGGATTGCACATAAATCAGGTCATATCTCAGAGTGGTTTGGAGAGCTTCTTCCTCAGTCTAAGGAAAAGGGGACGCGGCATCTTTTCCAATGGGTGCTAAAAGGCTCCTGAGAAGACAATCTAGATAGACATGGTATTTGAAGTGTGGGGCATGACATGTGCTCCTCCTTCTATGCTACTCTTGAACATGGTCAGAAAGGTGAGTGGCAGAGGACTGACGGAATGAGGCCAATATCTTTTTACCAGTGTCATATCGAAGAGGTAGCTAGAAATATGAGAGAAATAATTTAGCAAATGTCACAAAAATGGAATGAAATGTGGCGAGCTAGTCTACATACCATTTTGTAGCATCTCTAGTGAGTGTGCATTGGAACAGCCGAAAACGAATGAAGTCATCGGTAATGGAGTTGGATGAACACCACATCTGGAAGGAGTGAACATGATCGGTAGGAACCTCTCCAGAATTACCCTCAAACTCTGGGATATTTGAGGGAAGCTTAGTCGGCATAGCATGCCAACCAGCATCATGGTGTATTGGGTTGTTTATCAACTGGCTAAAATTCAGGAGACTTAAGCCAGCCATAAAAGGGAGTATGGGAGTTTTCTGAATGGTTCACGAGATTGCTCCTCTAGATGTGATCACTAGGGTAGAACTAGAGCCAACAAGCCCTGAGGGGATAAATTCCACTTTGATGAGTAAATTAGAGTAGATAAAGGCATAAGAAGGATGAGATAGAGGTCAAACAACCCAACACACAGCTCTCGACAAAACCCAGAAACAGATTTGATAAAAACCTGGAAACCGTAAAATCGTAGGTACTAACCTATTTTTAGCGGGGATTGCAATTTTTGGGGTGAAATATGCACTCTAGACTCCAGATCGCACTTTTTGGGCTAAAAAGTGTGATTTCTGATCCTTGATTCTGGGTCAAAAAATCTCAGAGAAACTACCATCTCTGTCGCAGCTCATTCTTGTGACCTACAGAAAAGACCAGAAAACTTGCAAAAGTTAGAAATTTGACATATATAGGGTTAGAAAGCTAGTAAATAACATTAAGAGTCTAAACAAATAAGAAACCCTCACCTGAAAACTGAAGGTCACCCAAGTTTCTGGATCTAAAGTGAAAAACCAATGGAGTTGCCAATTTTGTTGTAGTGTTTTCATCTCAAAGATGTACGAAAAAAACCCACTTAACACTGCGGATGACAAACAGTCTGAACAATATAAATGGCTACTAAAAATTGTAGATTTACAACAAATGATAGAAACAAAACCTAGCAAAGTCCTAGCCTATGACACAATCATAGTTAAACAACAAAAGAAACAGTAATAACTCCAATCATCCAATGGAAACCAGATATACAAAGAATATATTTTATTGATGATGATGATGATGATGGTTAACGTCCACTGAGACCAAATTGGTCTATCGGACCTACAATTTTCTTAATTTTTACTTGTCTGGCTCCTCGTCTTTCTTGGCGAGATTGGTGTTGTAGCTTTCTTTCTTTTCTCTACGGTCTTCCAACTTCCTTTGTCTTGCATCTCCTTCATCTCTTCTGGTTCTTGGGACATTGGTGTCTTATCTTCGTGATCTATAGTCGGAGAAGTTTGGTTTAGGAGATCTGCTTTGTTGTTAAATGAAGATTTATTTCCTGCGGTATTCAAATCCTCATAACTGTTGATTTGTTGGGGCGGGCTTTCTCCTTGCTTGCTTTGAGAGTTGTTTCCTTCTTCCTTGATTTCTTGTGACTCAGAGTTTTCTCTAGAATATTCTTCTTTGATGACAGTGTAGTGTTCTTTTTGTGCTCCTTCCCACCATGTAGATCTGTGGTGGTTTTTTCTAGCAAAATTTTTCTCAGAGGCTTTTGGGCAATTTTTGGCTAGATGTCCCGTCTCAAAGCACGATCGACATCTGAAGAGGACACTTTCATAATCAAGCTTCTGGTTCCACACATAGTCTTTACTTGTTAGGTTTATTTCAGCTGGGAATCCGGCGCTGAAATCCATTTCCACACAGATGCGTGCATAGGTGGTTCTGGCATATTCCTCTGTTTCTGGGCACCTGCAGTAAAATTTCCCAATTGCATTTCCGATGGCTTTTAGCGAGGAGAGATTCCAAAGATGCAAGGGTAGGCTTGGCAATCTCACCCAAACTGGTGCTGAGCTTATCACTGCTGTAGAGGGATCGAATGATGGGTTCCATGGCTTCATGAATAGGCTTGATTTTTCCCAAAACCAAGGGCCGGAATCTAGAATACATTGTCTGCTTTCAGGATTTTCAAAATCTACTATAAAGAAACCTCTAGCACAGGGGTAGATATTAATTTCATCAGAAATGATAGGCTTCCATACCTCCGAGATCCAATTGTGGAGTGCTATCAGCCGCGGCCAAAAACCATTGAACCGGCAAATTAGGGCACTTTCGGAGAACTTCAAAGCTTCATCGAGTGAGTCCTGGACCACTTGGATAGTGGGAGCTGGGGCTTCACTCACGATATGGGCAGGAGATTGCCCTCCAGAGGCGGATGAGCCACCAGTTATTTTTGCGAAGCTCGGAGCCATATTTTACGCAGATCTGCACCAGATCGAAGCCGCAGAAACACTTATATCATAGATTTCATTAATATATGATGTATATAGATCTGGAGCCACAGTCCCGCAGAGAGCCGCCGAGACCAAAGGAATAGAGCCGCAGTCGAGAGATCTGGAGCCGCAGTCGAGAGATTTTTTATTGAAAACAATAAAAAATCAAATCAAAGAAGCCGCAGAAACACTTATATCATAGATTTCATTAATATATAATGTATATAGATCTGGAGCCACAGTCCCGCAGAGAGCCGCCGAGACCAAAGGAATAGAGCCGCAGTCGAGCCTGGAAGAGATCTGGAGCCGCAGTCGAGAGATCTGGAGCCGCAGTCGAGCCTGGAAGAGATCTGGGGCCGCAGTCGAGAGATCTGGAGCCGCAGTCGAGCCTAATGAAAACTAATAATGTATATAGATCTGGAGCCACAGTCCCGCAGAGAGCCGCCGAGACCAAAGGAATAGAGCCGCAGGTAGATTGCTATCACAAATGCGTACTCGAATGTACAACCAAGTGATAGATCAAATGAAGGAACACGGAGATCAAATGACGGAGCTATCAGCCGAGATGTTGAGCGCCCAGAGTAGCAAAGGCCATGAAACCCGTATGTATATAGATCTGGAGCCACAGTCCCGTAGAGAGTCGTCGAGACCAAAGGAATAGATTATAACACCTGTGAAGGGAACAAATAAATTTCACCAGTCCCCCTCTATGGGATGGCTTCTTGTCTATCCTAAAACGTTTTCAGCTTGTGTAGAGTCTCTCTCCTCTATAATGTGAAAACCCAACAAATAAAATTTTTGAGCTTAATGGGAACTCAAATGGCAGAGAAATGGTGTGCGGCAATGAAAATAACAAGAGTTACAGTGATGAGTGAAACAACGAAAATAATCGAAAGTGAATAATGAAGGGAAAACCCCTCTATTTATAAAAAAATATTGAGTTATCCTCGAATAATGAGCAATAATAAAATATTATTAACCCCATCCTTGGAATAACCACTTGGAACATTTTATTATATTTTGTTAGGAGGGAAAACATATTTAAACTTTTATTTAGAAATAATAAATAAATAAATGATTTATTTATCTTCTCAAGAAATTGGTTAGGGAATAATAAATAAATAATGTTTTATTTAATTATTCTTAAGGGATTTTGTCAAATTTTACAAGGAATAATAATTAATTAGTGATTAATTAATTATTCCTAGAGAAAAATAAGATAATTAATAATTTATCTTTTGACTTTTCATGATTGGGTCAAATATGACAAGGAATAATAATTGAACAATGGTTTAATTAATTATTCCGAGAAGAAAATAAAATAAATAGTGATTTATTTAATTATTCTTCATGGGTTTAATTATAAATTACTTAACAAAGGTGGTTTGTTAAGTAATTTCTCACAATGAAAGCAATTTTACTATGGTGAAATTGGCTTTACATGGTGTACTTTGATCCATCTAGTAAATTAGGCTAGATGATGAATTTTTGGTGATAACACTTTCATCAAAGGGGACCGAGTTAAACATGGAGAGAGGGCGGAATATTTTCTCTTTAGCAAGTGAATCTGAGGGCCATTGAGGATTGAACCAATAGCCATAGGCATAGATTGCATCAAAACACTCTAACGACATTGTTGAGCCATGGATCGAGTCAAGAATGGTCTGATCCACCATTTCACCTTCCAGGAGGCACCTCATCATGAAAGGGAGTATTCAAATCACTAGAGCAAGGAGGTCGGCCGAAAATCACGCAGACCCATTGAATCAATCGGATGGGACTATACCACTGACAGAAGGGAATTCGAAGCACTTATAACCAAACAGTTGCATTATTGATCTGAAGGGTGATGTTTCTTACTAGTAGTTGAGGTCGCGAGGAAGGTAATTTTGTGTGTTAAAATGAACACCGAGCCATCTAATGAGTAGAGGTGTTAGATTGGTTTCAGCCTTTGATTCGTTTCAATGGAAGGCAAAAGGGAGTATGAGTGTTGCATGTTGATTAGTTGATATAGCCTGAGCATTGGTCGCATTACCAAAACACTATTACAACAATTGTCTGAGCAGAGAAAGGAGTTGAGCGTCCCCATATCTATTCCAGGCGAAAGGAAGTGGACATAGCCTGGGTGTTGCACTATCACCACAACCCTCTAAGCGCGTGAAGGAGCTGAGCAAGTTTCATAGGCTTTGGTTCTAGCATTGATCATCGATTCATTACGGGAGCCAAAGTTGTCATCACTCTTAATAGCAGAGAAAAGGTTATTTTTACCGTAGCGTCGGTCAAGGAGCCAACCATGGTCCTCTTCAGGTGCACGACAAAGTATTTGTTTTATTACATTAGATAAATTGATCTCACTACATCAATATCACTCACACATTAGTCATAGAGGCAAAGACACTATGTTTTTGTGGAATTGAGTAAATTATATTTCATCAAAATATTTCGTGGTGGGTCACCATAATTAAATAAGGTAATGCTATGTCTTTTTTCGTTATATAGTATGTTGCATTATTTGGTTGGATTGGTGTAGAGGTTTGTCATTGTCAAATATAGTCTTATGCCTATACATTTGAAACCTCTAACATCAAATTTAGTGTCATACATGATCCATTGATCACTCGCAAGGGCATAATTATTGGGTCCACAGACTCTTGATTAGCATATGGAGATCCAAGTCTTTACCTGAAAACTGATTCTCTTTCCATCTAGACAGATTTTCCGCTCAAAAATCATAGTGTGGAAGCATGAAAGATTGGGGGTTATGGACTAAACCATGTCTATAGTTTAGAAAATTTTGGTTGGTTTTAGCATTTGACGAGGGGTTTGTCAAATTTCAGAGTTTGGCGATAGAAAGGAGATTTTGTGTTAAAAAAAGAAAATGGAATAGGAAAGGAAGGAGGTGGTACAATCATCTTACTATTACCAATAAAGTTTGTATTTAGCTTATCTTGGGGTGAAATCCATTGAAGAATTAGTGTATCCATGCTTTGGTATGAGGGGAGATGGGAGTTTCCCTAGAAAACACTCATAAAATTTTGGACAAAATTCTAAATAAAATAAAAGAAGCATGGGGCCTTTTCATAGCAATACCACTTTATAATAGAATAGCAAGTCTTTCTCAAAAATGGTCTATGGGATTATGAAACAAAAATGCACATGGGAAGTGAAGGAAGGACAAGGAAGAGGAGCTAAGTTCTTCACACTTGGATCTTAATTGCAACAAACAAAGTCAACCATAGATCTTCAGAAATTGGAGGAATTAGACACATGGCTCTTAGAGGTGGGGCAACCAGAATGGAGGAAACTCAATTGGAATCTCAAGCCATCTATGCTTGCATTAATACAACCCAAACTCTCGGAGCATCCTTGTGAAGAGGTCAAGCTCACAATTGCTTCTTGTCTTAGCGAGATCATAGCTTTAACATCCCGAGTATTGTCTTACAATAATGATCTTATGAGGGAGATATTGTAGTTGATAGTGGAAGGCCTTAAAGGGTTGAATAACATCATGCTTCCTACCTTTTAGAACCGATGTAGAAATTTTAACAGTCATGGAAGAATTCAACTTTGGCACATTGATACTAAATTTGGAATGTGATGACTTGATCTTTTAGTTGCTCCATAACTTTTACACCAGTGTTACATCACCTCATTCAGAGCATGTAAAAACAAGCATGGAAAAGATTGTGGCTCTATTATTAAAAGGCCATGCTCACATATGCATGATACTAATATGTAAATTGTTTACCATTTGGAGGAAGGACGACAGGGATCCTATGATCTAGTCGAGGAGTTTGTTAGGAAAAACATAAAATTACTCAAAAGGGTGCTCACTACGAAGGAGTTGATAAAGATTGATGGAGGAAGCAACAACAAAATATGCATCAATAATGAACTAAGGATGAGAGGACTATCCTTTATCTACAAGGGACCTTGGGCCCTTAACCATTCATGTCCAGGTGATAAGAGGAAACAAGGGAAGATCATGAAGATTCATCCATAGTTGGTTTCACTGATTTTTAGAAGAGAACCTATGAAGGATCCAAGCAGTCAAGTACAAATGGAGAGCAACAACACCATGTTTTTCAAAGAAACTTATAGGACAGGTTGATGATAATCAATCAACTTGACAAAGTAAATCGGGAAAGGAAGGAGGGAATTCGTCGTGATGATGAGGTAGTTGAGTCTATAAATATCTAGGAGAACATCCATAAAGAGTATGGACAATCAGGTATAGATAATAGTCCACCAATACATCCATGTTTTACAATCAAAGAGGATGGACAACTTATCCCCACATGTGAAAAATGCCAACAAGAAGACATTCTAGGAGAACCAAATGAGGAGCCAATCATAATAAACCGACATGATGAGCATGATCATGCAGGGTATCATGACAAATATAGTATGCAGGATAAGCCATTTCTGGAGGGTCAAACAAAGGTTCAAGTTAAATTTGTGGTCATGGGACATCCGGTGCAGTCAAATATACAGACACTCTGCAGGGCACAAGAATTTCTAGTAGAGGACTTTTGCGAAAGGATCATGCATTTCAAGATAGATCTTACGATGTTGAAGTAGAGAGTTGGGGCAGCCTGAGACACTACCTTACAGGAGAATAGAAAATTTGAGAACCTCATAGGGCTATGTGTTGAATCAATGACCCAGTTGTCTAGTGTTGGGGAATGACTCAAGTCCCTCACAAGGTAGGAAGAGGAGTACATTTTGGAGTTGCAGAGCAACCCTCTACAAGAGTACATAGATAAGGCTTGCAGCTCTACCAACCTACCATTATACATTGGGGATAGCAAGGAAGAGTTATACAAATGGATCATAATGGGTGATTGGGTGGAGCAACATGAGTTGAGCATTAGGCAACACCAGCATGGTAGATTTATTCCATGTGTAGGGATTCATGCATTATATACTTCCCACGAGATGGATTTATAGGAGATTATGAGTTGGGACTCTATTGACGGGATACTCTTAGCCAAGGGAATATTGAAACTTGGGCCCTCAACCACAAGTAATGATGGAGGGTTGAGGTGGTGTCACTGAGATCTAGGAGAATCCATTTGGGGTAGGATTGACCAAAGGATTGTTTTGGATTCAGGTATCGAAGGATCCATTCAAGATCATTTAGAATGGAGGCATGGAATAACACATTGGGTTGTATGGGACCTTAGTATCAATATACAACTGCTTCTTTTTTGGATAGAAGTGGATTACCTAAGGGCAAACAATCTTTGGGTAGGAGGATTTGTAATATATATATATATATATTTGGATATGGTCAAATGGATGGAATCTTCCCATGGTATTTAATGTGGCAGTTTCCCATGGCATTGGCCCATGGTATTTGCCTTTGTTTTTCGAGGGAAAACAATAAAATAAAGTTTCTAAAGAGTCAATCAAGACTATAAAAGGGGATAGGAGAGTTATTTATCTATTTGGCTTTTGTTGTGGAACTTGGCAAGGCTAGTTCTAGTTGATCCTAGGTATGAAAACCCATGGGAGTAATTTTTGTAGTGGATCCATCTAGGATCTACGATTATATTTAATTTCTTTGTTGATGGGCAGCCATGCATGCCAAGGTACGCCCTTTAGTAGGTCTTATGTGGACATGTAATTTTGTTTCTATTTATTTACATAAAGAAGACGCTGCATTCTTAGATCTTTATTGTGTTAGGTGTTCTTAGTGCAGGAATTTCATTAGAACCCCTAGAGTGTACCATATCTCATTAAAATTTTGATGTTGGGATATTACAGGATTCAATCATGCAATATTTGCATGTTAGTGGAGCCCTATAAGCCAAGTAGACTTTCTTCATGGTTTTTCTAATCTTTTGACAAAATTATCACCATTCAACAATGGGGTTAAGGTCCATTGCAATTTATTCTTTTTAAATGAAATAGTCAATGAACTCTACTTCCATAATTAAGGATAATTTGTATAAGTTCAAAATTTAGATCCAAATATGCATATACCAAATAAATGTCTAATGTGCATGCATATAAGCATAGTAGTTATATTTCTCATAACGGGCTTTTAATAGGGGATTAGCCAAAAAATATATTCCATCATTCCCAACATAGCTTCATCTACAATATCCTAGTATGAAAGAAATAACCAAAATTACTTCTCTAGAAGACTTTGAGAAGACGGAAACTTTGAAAGGAAAAACAATTTCAAGAGGAGCGACTGATTTTAGGAGGTAATGAGACAATAGGTGTTTTACTTGAATTGTTATTAGAGTTTTAAATATTGTGACGAGGGATTTTCATTGTTTTTAAGTAGTTTTAGAAAGTATTGACATCTTGAAAATAAAAATAGAGATGTAGTTAGGGTAAAAATAATTGTGAAACAATCATGAGACGTCATGGCTTATTGAGGAGGACATCATAGCTTGCTTATAAAGATTTTTGATTTTATCACACTGATAAATAAATTCCAAAAACTGGTATTTTGGACAATAGCTTGGCGAGGACACAATCAGTGGTGTCTATGAGAAGTTATGGCCATAATGCATGGGTGTCTAAGAAGAATAACTCCTCTGAAATAGTACAATGAGTAGTTGTCTCTTTAAAAGTCTACGTACATTATTTTTAATGCGAGGACAATAGCTTGGCAAGGCCACAATAAGTGGGTGTCTAAGAGGAGTTATGGCCACAAAGCATGGGTGTTTAAGAAGAATAACTCCGCTGAAATAGTACAGTGACTAGTTGTCTCTTTAAAAGTCTATGTACATTATTTTTAATGTGAGGACAATAGCTTGGGAAGGTCACAATAAGTATGAATCCTATATAAAGGATAAAGACTCCCCATTGAGATATATTGAGTCTTATTTTGTAATCGAGCTCTGCTCTGTTGGAGGTTGCTGCCTCGAAGAGGCAAGTGAACACTGCTTTCATCTATTAATAATAAAATACTTGTTGTTTTTCTCATTTTGTTCTACATTATGGGTTGTATTTCTTTGCGTATTTGGTATTTTGGAATTTCTCGTAGGTCAAGAGCATAACAATTTATGAGTGGTACATGGAGGCTTTTCCAGTGGTTTTTAAAACCACCATTCTCCTTCAACATACCATGTTTGGTTCAACAAGTGCAAGGTTATGTTATGATTGTGACACCTTGTTAATATTTGAAATATCTTGCAACCTTTTCTTTGCAAAGTATACATGAATTTCATCATCCCATCACATTTGTCTTTCTATAATCCTTGGATTTACTTCCAACATGTGAATAGATTTATTGAGAGTTGTATATTGAAGATGCCAACTATTGACATGATTTTAATGGTGTCTTGTGCTAATACTTACAATTCATGAATAAGCTTACATAACACAATGCCCTAATTTGTGGATGAGATCATCAAGGCTACCTTTATTCATAAAATAAATATAGTACTCTGGATGATCCGAGTCATAATTTTCTAAACAATAATCACAAAATGTTAAAAATGTACCTTATCTTTAAAAACTAAAAATATTTGCATTTTTCTCTTTAATGAGAACAAAGATTGTTTTTAAAAATATTTACATTTTTCACTCTAATAATAACAAATATTTCAATTTTTTTTTCCCCCCAAGCAAAATAACTCTGCCCCTTTGCGCATGAAGAAATCCAAGAAGAACTCCTCTGTCACATTGCACGTGCAGAAATAACGGCAAGAGCTAACTAGCCTTCCATAGGGCATTAAATGCCTCTATGGTGGCTGGTTACATGCATACTTCATATCCTGATTTGACATAAAGGAGAGTTGTATGAATGGCATGCCCATACGTCCATAGCGTATGGTATTGTGATCAAATAAAATTTTATAATGGTCATCATGTATTTTCTGGCATCTCGATTTTCTGACTCCATGGCTCTGACTCCAAATGTCATTGTCCCACCATAATTAATGCAAACAGTCCTCCCAACATTTCAAACTATGAGTCCCGCCCAAAATTTTCGAAAATTTTGAAATTAAATGTACGCCATTTGCTGTTGGTTCAGGGTAGTGGCTAAGTTACGGTTCATCAAACACAAGAAGCAGAGCAGTGATGAAGGTCACAAGATCTATAACCTGAATCTTTCTATTCCCTCCACCAGCAGAAGCATATTGATAGAGAAAGCCTTGGCTCCCTGATGCTTCCAGCCCTGAGTTACGACCGAAGATTTCTCAGTGAGACATGGAAATTATAACGAGGATCTGGCTATGGAATTCTGGGAAAAGGGACGGGTAAGGAGTGGGGCGGTGTGTTTGGAGTGGTGTCGTTCCATGGAATTACAGGCTGCAATGGAGGTGGAATTTTTAGGGATTACGTGTCATTAAGTTCTGAGAAGTTGGACACATCTCACTGGGCATGAACTCTTATTTAAATCATGTTTTAGGAAGTCGCCGATTCTAACCCTTATTAACTGTTGCAGTAAAGATAAAAATCAGTAGACTCCTTAACATTAAAGAATGGTAGATTTTTGTGGTTGATTAATATCCATGCTCAGCAGCTTGTAAATCCATGTCAAGTGTGTCATTCGAAATGGAAATAGGATCTCCGGCCATCAATGTTTCCGTGTAAAATTGCACACCTGTAATGTATTCGTTTTGGATGTTTCTTAGAATTTTTTAAGTTTTTTTCGCCATATTTTTCAAGGGATTTAAATTCTAGAGAATATTATAAAATGCGCAAAGCCATAATCTTTGTACAAGTTTATTGCAAAAACCAGAAGCGATTAAGACCAGTGATGTGTTTACAGTATGAGCCCAAATATGTTATTTATGTCAATCTGAGCCATTTTATTTCAATTATGAAGTATTTTATTTTAGTTTAGTGTAACTCATTGACCTGCTAGTAGGTTTTTCAAGGTTTTGAATATATTTATGTATTCAAAAGTGCAATCTTTAAAACAAATAATCTCAATTTTCTTTTAAATTATATTGTTGGATTATGGTTATTAGTTAGACAACATTTTTTTGTTTTTGCATTATTTTCATATCAAGCCTTAGAAATCACTACAGAAATATCTAAAATTCATGCATGAATATTGCAACCATATCCATATATTGTGTAAAGGTTGCAATAAGACCTTCAAGTTATGGTTCAATCAAATGTTTGAATTTTTTTTGAATAATATTGAAAATAAATATTTATTAAATTCAAAGTTAAATATTATAGGTTGCATCGATTAATACTAAAATAAAAGTGGGAAACACAAGATGGTTAAAAGAATTAACAAAACAACAAACATAATAATATATTCACAACACATTTAAGAAGATTATTTGATGTTGTTGTTTAATTTTCTTAGACATGTGATTCTTAAGGTAACCTTCTTTTGTTTTCTTGACATAATACGTCACATAGTAGTGCATATTAATGTTGGCAATTAGGGTCAAAGTGATGACTTTGATATCGTTTTGATTATATATTATGTAACTTTTAATGTAGCATGAAGTATTATATTATGATATAATTAGGGGTATTAATTAAATGTATATGAAAGTAATTCCACAAATAAATTTATTGGTCTATCCATCTCAACACCATGTCAAACCACATATTGGAATTGTGCAGGCCTATTTTAAAAGGTTTCTTAGGAGAATCATAAATCCTAAACCTAACCATAACTCTGCATTATATTCATGATTGAAAAAAGGAGAGTGGGTTCACTTCTTTGGTATCATTAATGTTTCACATATTGAGTAATGCAAAAAGAGTGATATAATAGGTAGAGGAGGAAAGGTTACCTATGGGAGATTGTAGCATATTATAGTTCAACAAATCCATGGTATTTGGATTGCTCTATATTTTTAACTTTATTAGTGTCACAACCCCAATGGCTCCATGGGTTACATAGTGTGCTTAGTGCATTGTGTTCCATTGAGTGTGCAACACTAACATGTTTCAAAACTGCCTAATGTAACATGATGTTAGTCCACATAGAATATGCCTAACATTATATTACTCTTGTTAACTTCTATATTATTATATTGCAAAATCACCAATACAGAACATTAATCATATGGTTACATCTACCACATAGCATGATTTAAATTGCAACATTAAACCAACCACATAAATCATATATATGCACACAAATCATATAGGGGAATGGTCTTCTAACATTCTCTTTATATAAAAATCACAAGTTTCAATGACTTGAGACAATAGCTCTGTCCTCATACAAATGCAATGTCAAAACTAAAAAACATAAGCTAGAAATCTCTTCACTTGAATTACCACCCTACTTAGGTGCCCTCTACCCGACCACACCTTGTTTTGGTTCGTCTTCTTTAGCTCACTCAAGGGTCTATATTCCTAATGCATACTCACCCGAGCTTCCTTCTTCATCCTCAACTTCAATTTTTTCTTTGCACTCCTTCTTCATCTGTCTTCATGACTTGTGACATTCGAGTTGTGTCCTCTATCATATGCTCTCTTTCATATTTATATGACCTCAATTTGGTTAAATTGAGCCTACAACCCTTCACCTTCAATTAGGTCTTTGTTAAAGAATATAGGGCAATTAGTGATAATAGGATTCTTCTAGACTTGATAACAATTTATGAAACACCTTCTCTTATTTTTTCAGTTCTTCTTCTTAGCTTGATCTTCTTCTTATTATTAGTGTATGTGTGTTTACTTCATCGAACTGCTACCAAAACACAAGAAACAAGAACACAAGATATTGGAAATCTGTTGTGGAAAAAACTCTCTCTCTTAGAGAGAAAAACCCTACCATAAATTTATCTTATTGAAGCGTCTATTGATCAATACCAAACTCTAGACCCTTGACAAGAATATCCTCTAGCACAAGTCAAGTCTCTGTCCTTCTTTTTTCGACACTTCATCCTCCTTCTTCTAGCACTTCGTTCTTCTTTCTCCAACACTTCGTTCTTCTACTGGCAACTGATAACCAAGACTACTATTAGCTATCGGTAGAAGAACGAAGTGTTGGAGAAAGAAGAATGAAGTGCTAGAAGAAGAAGGATGAAGTGCCAGAAACGGAAGGAAAAAGACTTGACTTGTGCTTAGAGGATATTCTTATCAAGGGTCTAGGGTTTGGTATTGATCAATAGAAGCTTCAATAAGAGAAATTTACAAAAGGGTTTTCCTCTCTAAGAGAGAGAGGTTTTTTTCCTAACAAAAAGTCAATATCTTGTGTTCTTGTTTCTTGTGTTTTGGTAGCAGTTTGATGAAGTAAACACACATACACTAATAATAAGAAGAAGATCAAGCTAATAAGAAGAATTGGAAAAAAAATGTGTCTCACAAATTGTTATCAAGTCTAGAAGAATTCTATTATCACTAATTGCCCTAGATTCTTCAACACGGGCCTAACTAAAGGTGAAGGGTTGTAGGCTCAAGCGAACCAAACTGAGCTCATATAAATATGCAAGAGAGCATATGATGGAGGACACAACTCGAAGTCACAACTCATGAAGAGAGATGAAGAAGGAGTGCAAAGAAAAATTTGAAGTTGAGGATGAAGAAGGAAGCTCGGGTGAGTCTGCATTAGGATAGACCATTAAGTGAGCTAAGGAAGACGAACCAAAACAGGGTGTGGTCAGGTAAAGGGCACCTAAGTAGGGTGGTAATTCGAGTGTAGGGATTTCTAGCTTATGTTTTTTAGTTTTGACATTGCATTTGTATGAGGACAAAGCCATTGTCTGATGTCATTGAAAACTTGTGGTTTTTATATAAAGAGAATGTTAGAAGACCCTTCCCCTATATGATTTGTGTGCATATATATGATTTATGTGGTTGGTTTATTGTTGCAAATTAAATCATTCTATGTGTTATTGTCGAAAATAGCAACAAGAAATGTTAAAAATAAAAGTGCTAAAAATAGCACTACTATAAATAGCACTTTGGGTACGAGTGCTGGATTGAGCAACAGGGAATGAAAAATAGAAGTGCTAAAAATAGCATTACTATAAATAGCAGTTTGGGTATTGTTAGGTGTGGAGCATGATCATTTATAGGTCTTTGTTTTAGCCAGATGTATACCCCAGGAAGATCGTACACCCCACCACGCGGGGGGGTGCGGGGGGGGACTTGTCCCCTCCGCGGGGGTCCGAGGAGGCTAAACCCCCTTGGCTGGGGGGTCCTGGGCCAGCGGTCCGCCAGTGGGGGTTTCGGGGGCAGCGCCCCTGAAGCTAAAAGTAGATGTAAAATTGCCTTGTAAAAGTATAGTAATTTCTAGTCAATCTAGACCGTTCATTAAGCTGATGATCTGATGGTAGAATTTATGTTTAGTTTAGGGGGTTTTGCCCTAGAAGGCAACCGCTCTCTTTGTATGAAGGCATTTTATTGGGGCTATGTGATATATGTGTATTCTCAGAGTGAGAAATAGTGAGATGAGACTATGAGAGAAAATAGAGGATATTACTACAGATCTGCCGTAGGTTGTGTCTCTTCATTTTGCTGGATAATAGAAAGGAAGGACTGGCTGTTCGGGGTGGAAGTAGCCCAAATTGAGTGAACCACGTATATCTGTGTCTCTCTTGTTTTATGCGTTTTCTGTGTTTATATTTCTGCAATATTTTATGTGTTCCATTGCTCTCTAATATATAAATCTCTAAAAATAGAAGTTCTAAAAATAGCACTGCTATAAATAGCAGTTTGGGTACGAGTGTTAAATTGAGCAACATGGAATGAAAAATAGAAGTGCTAAAAATAGCACTGCTATAAATAGAAGTTTTGGTACCAGTGCTGGATTGAGCAACAGGGAATGAAGAATGGAAGTGCTAAGAATAGCATTCTATTTTTAGCAGTTCGGGATGGATTCCAATTTTAGTCAGTCCCTGGACTAAAATAGGAAGTAAAATTCGAATTTGAACTTAACAGCTATTTGAAAATAAATTAATTAATTCACCATGAGTTAATTAATTGTGAAAAAACAAACATGAAGTCTACGTGAGGACATGCAACAGTTTCTCTATTAATTGAGGAATTTATCCATCAGTTAAAGAGATCAAGATGAGTTCTAATTTGAGTTGCAATTAGTTGGCTCAGTTAACTGAGTCAAGTCTAGTTAGATTGATTTAAAAAAATTGTTTAAATTAATTTAAGTTTAGTTAGTTAATTCTTGCATGCATGTAACTACTGCACTTCAGATAACTAAGTATTCTCTCATAAATAACTCATGCATGTCAGTTAAGACAAAGACCCAGTTGAGATCAAAGGAGGGATAGTGCACTATCAGTTGGATGGATTTTTCCTCTAAAGGAAACTCATCCATCAAGGATTTATCTCCTTCAGGATTGCACAGTTGGATCAGAGGTTAGTGAGTGTTTGAAGAGGCCAATTCACACAAGTGGCTTCACTAGACCCCAAGGAAAATTGGGCAAAGAAATAGGAGGCTTGGAGGGCAGAGGAGAGGGTTTGAGAGAGGCCTTTCACTGTATATGAACAACAGAGGGATTACAAAGAGAGCAGGATAGCTTGTGAGCTGATTCTTTTTGTAATCCAGACTATATTTTCCACTTGTATGATAATACAAAGTTGGGGTTTTAGGCTGAGGCTTTCCCCGAGTTATTTCTTCTATGTTATGTGTGATTGATTCCTTCTCATTAGTTATATGTGTTTTTATTGATGTTGCTCATGTTCAATTAAGCTTCCGCTAAATTGGTTGTAGAAGTAGATCAAGTATTTTGCTTTAGTCTAAACCATCCCCAGTGGAGTCACCATTTTGTCGGCCAGATAAATCGTTCTTGCGGACAAGACCGATCTCCCTAGTATCTATTGATATCTAGCGACAATCAAGACAAGCAAATTCTATCTTTCTCTAAATATTGTGATTTATAAATAAAAGCCAAGAGGTGTTTTAGACCCTACCTTAAGTCCAACGCTAGTTTGTGGCAGCCACGCTTCGACCGTCCAAATGAGTTTCCTTTTGAGAACCTGCAAACACAAACAAGCACACATTAAATAACACCTGCATAGCCCATATAATAAATCAATCATATTCATCATGATGATCAAGGAATTCATGAAATAAACCATAAGAGACAGCTTATTGAGAAAAATGAACTTGATTGTATTAACTTTAATCAAAGAAGAACTTTACAACCTTGGTGCCTTGATGTTGTACAAACTCCTCCCAGGGTACAAACAAGAATCTCCTCTACTTTGACAAGCTTCACACCCTTCCCAATGAGATCAAAAGGTATGTAATCTCTCCTCTCAAGCTCAATTAGGAAGTCTAAATTCCAACATCATTTACCCTAAAAAATATTCAGCTTTCAACCTCCCTAGCAACCAGCCCAATGCCTCATTTTATAGTGCATAGGAAGGAAGTTACTAGGTCCACCTTCAAAGGGATAAGCTCCTCTCATCAAGGGGTTAGCTCCTTTAGTTGTGGGATGCATGAACCACCTATGAGGGAACTAACCACCTTAAGATTCCTTCTAGAAGTGTCCAGAATTAACCCAAGTGAGTTTTTAATAATAAACTTCTGCCTTTTTTACTTTACAGGGGTCCGCACCCTTTGCTTTACAGACAGAGCGGGCAGGTCTGCAGGTAACATGACCAGGGAGCGCGGGACCACAGGTAATGCTAGGAGAAAGTGCAGAACCGGAGTTTTAGAGTTTTTCAAGGACTTTCTCTCATTTTCAAGGCTTGACATGAAGAGCTGAGGTTTGAGACTTGCATAGGAGGACAGTATAAGTGGTGATAGACTCATACTGACTGCAGAATGTCATGGTGACAATATTTTGTGTAACAGATTTCCCCCTAAAGTGCGAAGTCTGTAATGGATGAGGATTTCATTTATCATCTAAGAAGAGTGAATTACTTTATCATTTCGAGGATCATCTTGTGGAGAGCCTGGTTGGAACCTGTAAAATCATTCAATACAAAATATATATATGAGATCATATCATCGCTGAGGTAGGAATTCCCATACTCAGATCAAAACTGACTAGAAAACTAACTAAACTACTCTGATATAGGAATGATCTTGTAACGCATTACAAGTATAGACATATGTAGACACAGTATGGGTGTAGCCATCTGTTTATGAATAGTCCACTTTATAATGAATAACAAAATTCCTCGCAGCCTGGATGGTGGAAACTAGATCCATGGTCTTGATTTCTACTTCCCGAAATAGTACGAGTCTATCCATGTGAATGAATGTGTCGAAGTCGAACATGGTAGAAACCACTTGATTACTAGTCATTGATGTAAACTGTTAACAAGTGTGAGAGAAACCACGAGTAATGTCAATGGCTCTCAAAGTACTCAGTACAATCCATGAAATGTGAATAGATGAGTTGATGTCGAACATGTCACGGAATCCTTTGATTGAAGGTCAATGATGCAACCTGTCGTCGAAGGCGAGAAACCTGCCATTCAGGCATGTAGATTCCAAGGTACTGATGATTTCTAGATCATCTTTCTAGATAATGAGCTGAAGTCTATAGAAAGCGATCCGTCATAGGCAAGCCCACAACACGAAATCATAGATCAAGTTTGAAGAAATATGTTTGCAAGGACTGACTCAGGGATGGTCAAGATGGATGACAGATACTTTGCAAATGAATGGTTTATTTGCACTGACCTCTTGAACACATAACGACACTGCAGATGGTTTGGTGACAATTGACCCAAAGCTAATACCCAGAAACCAACTGAAGACTTTCAATATGCTTTGGTTAACTGTTAGGCAAAGGATTTCCCAACCCAGGTGAATAAAAAGTGTCGTGTTCAAGAGTGGTTGAATGCTTTTCTGAGACACAAAGTACAACAAACAGGTTCATTTTTCTCTCTTTTCCCCCACCATTTCTGGCAAGTACCTCTTTATTTTTGACAAGCTTGAGGAGGATAACATTTGCTTGATTATAAGCTCATCCTTCGGATGAGTCCAACTTAGTTTAAATTCGAACCCTAAGAAGGAGTGGTCCGTTCCTGTTTGTAATTGAATAGGTCCTTTATTGTTAAATTTTAACGAGTCCAGTATAGGAGAAACTCGGCGTTTTTCAATTTTAGTGAGTTGGAAGAAAAAATTAAGAAAACTCCATGGTTGTCCTTTTTTGTAAATTTGTGTCTCCCAAGCCCAAAAAAGTATAAAATAATACTTGAGAGAACCTCTTGACCATTACGATCAAGGAGTACTTTTCATAATTAGTGTCTCTGATCCGAAAAAGTAAAAAAGCGATCAAGGACACGTCGTTTTATAACCAATATCGAATTTGAAACGACAAAAATCTGGCAATCTTTTCATGTTTATACGGTCAGAAAAAGAGCTGTAAGCTGACCGTCTTTTTAATTCCATTTTAACAAGCTTAAAAAGAAAAACTCAGCAATCTTTTCATATTTTAGGAGTCAGAAAAGAACTTAAAGATGACTCTAAATGTTTTTTGTTGAAAATGATCAATTCCGCCTGAAAAATCCGATATTTTGCACAAAAACTCAAACATTACTCGTACCTATTTAAAATAAATAAAAATGCATGGAAAAGTTACCTTTTTAAAGTGAAAAATAAACAAATTAAAAATTCATTTATTCAAATAAGATTATAAAAAGGGCTTTTGTAAATTCATTTTTACCGTTTGACTTCAGAGTGAGAAAAGAGAGCTTTTGGGTAAGAAACTTTCCATGAAGATTGCAGAAAATATGACCGTTGGAATCGAGAACCATCACCTCCAGGTAATCCACATCACTTTACTCTAGCATTTCAACCATTTGAAATTTATTTTTAGGGTTTTATTTCGATTTTTTAGGAAAAATTTGGTTTAAATGACCGCTCGCGGCGGTCCGTAGGTGCAGCATGCGGAACCTGTGGACCCAGACTTTTTCTACACGGGGAAAAGCCAGGGGCTCGTACCTGCTGTTTAGGCAGAGTGCGGACCTACGCACTGCCTATAACTTAGAGGGTGCGGTCCCCGCGACCTAGTTTTTAAAACTATAAATTCTTCAATTTTTGCCCAAAAACTTTGATTTAAGATGTTTCAATCCGCCTTTTCTTTCAATGTATGATATACATCATGCTCAATTAGCGGGAACAGGAACACGAAGATGTGGATCTTGCCGCAATTAATCATCAACCTTCAATAGATGCATTGAAGGCATGCGGGCTATTCAAATTCTAGGCCATACCTGGCATGAGGGCCCAAGTAGACTTTTTACAGTGGCTGGTGGACAGATGGAATATACAAGACCAGTGTTTCATTATTGGTGGCCACCAGCTCGAAATGGAGCTAGTGGATATTTACTTCTTGACTGGTTTGCCCAAGAGAGGTGAACGATTGTCTCTATTCGTGACTAGGCCAGGTGGCCAGTCTGTCGATAGTCTCCGGCTAGAGTTTTGTAATGAACAAACAACGGACAAAGGGATTTATATCAAAACCATCTCCCATCCTGGACTCAAATTGATTGCATCTACTGTCACCAGACTCTGCAGAAGCGAGGCACTGCATGTAGCCACTAGATCCCAAATGCAGATGGCAATAGACTGCTATCAAGGCACCACCTTCAACTAGTGCGAAGCTATGTTAGCTAATGTAAAAGGCCAACTGACTAGAGCAAAGAACGGACAACTGAAAAACTTTGGATATGGTTTCTTAGTTGTGAGCTTTGGTCTAGAGAGGGTCCCGATGTTGGTTCCATAGCCTCTTTCCGTAGGAGCTGGACTTCCCCGAGAGCCCAAACTGATGCGTTGGGTTCCAGTTATGGCCCGTCATCCTGAGGAGGGTACAAAGGTTGTTCGATTTCCTCCTGAGTATTTTCATTGGTTGGAGAACCAAATTTTTGCGATTTAGGATTTTCCTTATGCTGGGATGGATTATCGTGGTGACCCAGACATGGCTCTTCCACCAGGAGAGCAATGGGATGATTCAAGTAAAATCATTCTCAACATTTTCTAAGTTTTAATTTTTGTTTTTCTTTTTTCTTTTTTTTAAAATCATCCAAAACTGATAGTAAAAAGTTTCAAATGCAGATGTAGGTCCACGGCGACCAGCCACTCTCCGGCCCTATGAGAGGAGACACCCAGCTGCAGCAGTACCAGCCCCACGGGACGAATCTACAGAGACCTTGGCCAAATTGGAAAATCATCTAGAGCGCTTAACAGCAGATATTCCAGAGACTAGCATAGATGACATTCCTCTTAGGTTACAGCGCTATGTGATTAGGGTCCCAGGACCTTTCAGGAGGTTTCTTTGTAGGGTGGCCTGAGCAGTGGTTTCTTATCATGATCATCACCAATGATAGGATGATCGCCTTTTGTAGACTCATATGACATTTTTGCTTTTTGTAGTATCATTTTGGCCGATCATAAGGTGTTTTTCAACCTATGATCGAAGACGATGTATATTTGACACACTTCTATACTATGCTATATCACTATTACCAGCTATCTTCTAAAACATGTTATGGAATGTTTTTAAATTTATTGTTTGATTATTGCAAATGTCTATTTAACATTCGAGAAGCAATTGCATCTGCTAATGTATTTAAATATCTTGGAATATGCCGATATTCAATATAGTCAAATTCACATTCCAAGAGATGAACTCTCAAAAATAATCTTTATAACACTGGATTTCTAATGGCATAAACTCTAAGCTGCAATACAACGAGTTCTGAATCTAACCTCACTATCAAACTCCGAATCCCAAATGAAATGGATTCAAATAATAACTCAATCACTGCACTATATTTTGCAATGTTGTTCGTTGTTTGACCAAGGCTTACCCCATGTATAGATACCAACTCATCAGAGGGTGAATAGATAACCCAAACTGTGGAAGAAATGTTCCATGTATTACGACAAGCACCATCAGTGAAACCAATGTATGTTTGAAGAGACGTCGACATCTGCAATATCAAGAGTAAAATCAGGATAAGCAGGAATAATGACCAAAACACTCTCTAAACTAAGCACACTTTTCTAATCTAAAACACACCAGCTAGAAAGAAAACTAATCTAACTAAAACCTCCACACCTAGATTTAAGCATAATATCTCTTCAGATAGAGACCATTTCTGGGCTTACCTAAAGAGATTCCGTCAAAATCTACCAATTCATATGCCCCTTTTGCCATCTTTCACTTAACAACATAAGGACCATGCCACATCGAAACAAATTTTCTAGCCCCTAGCTTATCATTTTCTTGATCGTATAGTAAGACTAGGTCTCCTTCCGAAAAATTACGGGATGTAACATTTCGATCATACTGAGCTTTAATTCATTTGGCATGAGTTTCGATTGCTAGTGCAGCATTACGTCGATTCTCATCTAGCTGAGCCAAGTAAAACAAACGTTTCTCCTCTTCGGAAGTGGCTGGGAGTAACTCTATGGCTATTTGCAATGACAGGATTTCGCATTCAATGGGTAACACAGCTTCCAAACCGTAAACTAGTTGGAAAGGAGTGAAACCAGTTGATGTTTTTACTGAGGTTCGATATGCCCAAAGCGCTGAAAATAGCATGTTATGCCAGTTCGACCTATGAATCCCAATGATTCGTCGGATCATAATGACTAGAACTTTGTTGATGGCTTCAACCAAACCATTAACCTATGGGTAATATGGAGTAGAACTATCATGACGTAGGCCAAGTTGATCTGTTAGTTCAGTCATCATGATGTTTCGAAAATGACGTCCATGATCAGTGATTATCGCTTGAGGAACACCGAACCTAGTAATTATATGATTGAAAATGAAAATCGCAGCAGTTTTGTCGTCTGCCGCAAATGTAGGCATCGCCTCGGCCCACTCGGTAAAATAATCTACCGCAAGGATGATATACGCATGCCCCCCGGCCAAGTGAGGGTTACATGTAATAAAGTCGATACCCCATTTTGCAAAAGGACCAACGGCAATTATAGGGTGGAGAGGAGCAGGTGGAGCACGCATTTTTCGATCGAAAATTTGACAATTATGGCATTTTCGGATCGTGTCAATACAATCTTTAAACAAGGAGAACCAGAAATAGCCAGCGTGCAATATCTTTTGGGCTGTGGCATACCCAGACATATGACTTCCATATGCTCCAGAGTGACAGTCATTTAGAACCTTTTCAGCTTCCTCATGAGTTAAACAACGTCGAAAAACAGAGTCCACCCCACGACAATAGAGTGTATCTCCAATAGTCTTGTATTGTTGGGATTGGAATCATATTTTCCGTCGCTGAGATCATGAAATTTCAGGCCGAAAATATTTGGTTTGGAGATAAACTATGATATCCCCATACCATGGATCAAGAGTGCTAATAAGAAACAAGGATTCGTCCGCAATGGGCTCTTCCGCCACAACTTCAGTATCAGTACACGGGAAGTCACACATCAACTCCGCAAAAACTAAAGATTTCTTCGACTTAGACTTTTCAAATTCCAAGTCAAATTCCTGCAGGATAACAATCCATTTGGAATACTTGCCCCCTAGCAATTGTTTGGTTAAAATATAGATCATAAGGTTACAGTCAGAAATTACTGTAGTTTTGTGTAGTAAGATGTAATGACGAAATTGTTGGACAGCTTGAACAACTGCCAAGGCTAATTTCTCCACATGTGAATATTTTAGCTCAGTCGGATTCAAAGTGCGACTAAGGTAGTAGATCACATGTTCACTACCAAATTCATCTTCCTGAACTAACACCATCCCGATGGTGGAATGAGAATCGGTGAGATACAAGTAGTAACCCTGGTTGTAGTTGGGAGCATGCAATAACGGTGCATGGGTCAACGCGTGTTTAAGTGCATCAAAAGACTTTTCAGCTATCTCATCCCAAAAGAATGGAGTATTCTGTTTCAACAACCTGGTAAAACCCTTGGTTATCTCGGCGTAGTTAGGAATGAATTGACATAAAAAGTTTGCTTTCCCTTGCAAGCTTTGGAGTTGGCGAAGAGACAAAGGAGGAGGCAATTTGATAATAGCTTCAACCTTCAAGTGATCGACACGAATGTCGTCTTTCGAAACAACAAATCCCAGTAAACGACCCATTTCTATACAGAAAACACATTTGTGTGGATTCAACCTAATTCGATAATGCCTACATCTCATAAAGATTGCTCGTAAATGAGTGAGATGATCGGCTCTACGTAATGAATGGGCAAGTAAATCATCGAGATAAGGTTGCACAATGTGCTTGATGTCATGAAACGTGTAAGACATGGCTCTTTGAAAAGTTGCTCCGGTGTTTTTCAACCCAAAAGGTAATTTGCAATAAGCAAATGTCCCCCATGGACAAATAAAAGTCGTTTTTGGTTGATCAGCAGGTAGAATGTTGATTTGATTGTAACTGGAAAAACCATCCATAAAGGAGAACATTTCACTATCGACACAATCATCAATGATTTGATCGATATAGGGAGTTGGGTAATTGTCTTTTGGACAGGCTCGATTAATATCCCTATAATCAATACATATTCTTATCGTTCCTTGCTTTTTGTTAATAGGAACAATATTTGATACGCAATCTGTTGAGGGAATTGGATAAATGAAACCTGCTTTAAGTAATTTCTCAACTTCTGCTTTAATAGCAGCAGCTTTTTGCGGGTGAATCTGATGCAAATGTTGCCGGATGGGTTTAGCATCCGGGTAAGTTTTGATTTCATGAACAACAATTGCTGGATCAATTCCTGGCATTTCCTCATATGACCAGGCAAACACGTCGCGAATATCTTGAAATAGGGCCTGATATGTTTTAAATTCATTTTCCATAGAGGAGGCACCTATATGAATGTTTTCAACAATTCCTAGTTTAACCAAAAGGTCAATAGGAATAGTTCAAGAAATATTTCCCAAATTTAACTCAGAATCTGGATTTTACAATGGATTCTGTAGTTCCTTGACATAATCCGTTGTAAAAATAGATGAAAAATCATTTTCAAAATGATCAATCTTAGGTAAAAATGAAGATCTATGATGAAGATCTTCCCATGGTAAATCATCAACAGACAAGATTTCACGAATCTGCTCATCAGTGTGAACGAGTTCAGAAAAAGTTGTTGACTTTGAGTTTGATGTTGAAAGTGATTCTCCATGGACCACATTCATTAAGTCAATTTTGGTTGAAGAAGGGTTGGAAAATGACTGTACAGCATGATACACAATTTCATAGGGACTTAAAGGCATAGCATCACCAGATGAGTCCATCTCAGGTTCGGAAGGTACGATACAAGGATCATCATAAACAATGGTGTCTGATGAAATCATATGAATGGTTGCAATAGAAGGTGTTACGTTAGGAGGAGGAAAGGAAAAAGTTCCTAGTAAACCAGAATCTTTAACTAATCCTACTCCAACATCTTTGTAGGGGATAGTTGTTTTATCGACATGCTGGATACTTTCAAAAGAGGCTGGGTCGGATGAAAAATATGTTAGCTAGTCTATAGTTACGAACTTTCCATTATGAGGAAAATTTCTAAGCCGAAAGACCAATGAAACAACAGTAGTCATAGCATAAGACCAACTACGACCCAAGAGAAGGTTGTAATCTAGAGGGGCATCAACCACTTCCACATCTAGATTGATAGTTTTACCTTCAACCCCTATAGGTAAATCCTGTGCAATGCCATAAGGATGGAACCCATGGCCATCAAAAGCCTTTAGAATCATCGGGGATTGATTGAGTGTAGGAGAACCAAGCGATCTCCAACACTGGATCGACATAATACACATTGAAACTCCCTCATCAATCACAGTCCTAAAGCAAGGTCTGTTTTTGACTAACACTGGAATTTGGAAAGCCATTTTATGAGGTAAGCGAGGTGTACTATCTTCTAAATTGAAGATTATAAGGTTCGAGTCCTGAATATCAACAGCTCCTATAGCCGACAATAGCAATTTACGTTGTGCTGGACATGATTGCAGCACCTCTAAAGCCGACATTGCTGAAGGGGAAATAGCTAGATCTTCAACAATGTTATAGTTCTGAGCAACTCTCACATGTGGATTGAAAGCTAACTTTCGAAGTATACCTTCTACAAGCGGTTTGATTACTAAGTTTGGGTTAGGTTTCTCGATCTGAAGCGGATTGGAACCAGGAGTTGAAGTTGATCGGTTCGAAATAGAAGATTTTGCTTCCTTACCACTAACAGGACTTTTACTTCCATAATCTTGCGATCGAGTCGCAATCCTAACATGGGACATCATCATTATGGTTACTTCTGAGGCATTTGAGGAAGAACCTATCATCTTACTATCTTGACTAGGAAAAGGATCCTTCAAGACAGCAGGCGTTTGAGAACCTTTGATAATTTTCGCAACCTTAGCGTGATGAGGGCAGTCTCTTATAAAATGCTCTTCTTCACAAATGAGACAAGGATAATGAGGTTTACGTTTCTTGTCAGTAGATTCCATTTTATCTGATTTCTCTTTCAAATTTTTATCTGTTTTATTTTTCTTCTTCCCCTTCTTCTTACCATCGGATTTTGATTTGGCCGTAGATGATTCTACGACATGAATATCGGCAGGAATTTCCGCAGAAGAGTCTACTATCTGGGAATCTGGTAAAGTTATGATAGGAGAAGAATTCTTGGAAGATTTCTTCTTACTTTTGGTGTTAACTAAACCAATCATACCGTCAGCGGCATGAGACCCTGAAGGAGATGCAGTTATTTGATTTTGTTTCGGAAGGTCAGGGATTTTCTCATGTAAGGTACCTGATTGCGTATAAACAAGGTCAAGGTACTGAGCTTGAGCAATTACTTGCTCTTCAGTAACACTCCTGCCTTAGCTACATTCTCAGTGGTCTTAGGTAATAATGATTTGACAAACCATTCTACTAAAATTTGATCTGGAATATAAACTTTCACTAAACGCTGTCGACGTCTCCATTCATGAATGTGATCTGAAATATAAGTGGACGTTGACTGTTTTAGTGAAGTTAATAATTCTGTGCCATTGTCATATTTGACAGACAACTAAAAATGAGTTAATAATGAAGTAGCTAACTGACTAAAGTTATAAAAATATGCTCGCGGTAACTCAATGTACCACTTTGCCGCAAGACCAATCAGAGTGCATTGAAAAAGACGTAAATGGATCGAATCATTTATAATGGAGTTAGATGCACACTAGAGGTGATAAGTCATCACATGGTTTGACAGATCCTCTCCTGGTTTACCTTCAAACTTAGGGATATCACTGGGCAACTTATTCGGCATTGGCGGCCAAAACGGAAGATAATTAATTGGATCGTTTGTAAGGCGCAACAAATCAGGCAAGTCGAAAGTTGCAATGAACTGTAACTGACAATTAGGGTCTCGAAAAATCTGGGTCATAAGACCAGCCCCAGGAGGAGGATATCCAGGATAACTTGAAATTGGAATTGCATTTGGGATATTATATCCTCCCGAAAAACCAGGATTAATCGGACCATACTGTGGTTGTTGAGGTTGTTGATAAGTATATCCAGGGTATGGTTGATACTGATAGACTGGGTTATGCACAGTAGGACAGAATCGGTACTGTCCCTGGTATAGTTGATAAGTAAATTGAGGTTGACTTGTGACAACCGTACGTGGACCAGGTTGTCCTACAGGTATCTGAACCGACATTTGAATTGTAGGTCTAGACTGAGGTAAAGATGCTTGAGGAGTTGATACAGGAATAGTAGAAACCGGAGTTGCCGATACTCCAGAAGTAGGTGGGGTAGATTGAACAGATGTTGCAGCAGTTGCAACAGTCGTTTGAGGTGGAGTACGAGGTGTACTAGACCCAAGCTGAGAAACTACACCAGGTGCAGAAGTTTGAATAGTAGGCTGGACAAGTTGCTGGGTTGAACCAGAAACCAAAGGTTGTCCAGATTGAGATGACAACTACACATTAGGTTGCAAGACCTGTTGAGATTGAGATGAATCCCACATCATGTTCATTCTGGGGTATGGACCCATAGAAGATTGAGCATATTTAGGACCATAACTGGGTTGAGGGTAGGATTGATAATTCAAAGGTTCATTTCTAGCTCCTTGAACAAATGATTGCCCTGAAGGTGGTTGGAAACCTTGGGTTGGGTACTGACCTTGAGGTTGAAAACCTTGAGGCACATACTGAAGCTGGGGTTGACCTTGACGTAAATATTGATACTGGGGTTGACCTTGAGGTACGTATTGAGTCTGGGCTTGACCTTGAGGAATGTAATGTCTCGAAGGTATGTACTGTCCTTGAGGTTGCCCCCCAGGCGGTAACTGACTACCTTAAGGTTGCCCCCCAGGCGAAAATTTAGTACCTTGAGGTTGCCCCCCAGGCGGTAACTGACTACCTTGAGGTTGCGGATTTGGAATGGTAGCTGACATCATAAGGATATCTTCTACACTCAATGGCTTAGCTCCGTCATTACCAGTTAATAACCCATGTTCAACAGATTGAGGAGATGCTCCCAAAAAAGTACCAGTGAGTGACTGATACCCAGAAGGAACAGAAGGACCGCCATACAAAAATGTTTCTGGATATTGGGAAAACATGGATGACTGTCTCGACATATTCAGAGGAGGATAATAACCTCTAGGCATTGGATGATAAGGAATGCGAGGTGGTGAAAAACTTAATCCCGGATTTTCTAAAAAGTCAATGAAAGATACCAAGTGTCCCTCCTAGATGGACTGTAAAAGATCGATTCACGCTCCCTAAGTTCTATAGTTGGTTGATTTTCAGGGATAGATATACCTTCTTCTAGATTAACGAGTTCTTTAATAGCAATAAGTCTAGAAGGAAGATTTTGGGTAATGATCCTTCCTACCTTGGGTGAACCAGGGCCACTGGAAGTTGGAGAAGAAAATCCTGATGATGGAGTAGCAGCAGGTTCAGTTTTAGGCTTAGAAATTTCAGGTTCTTGAGCTATATCACTAGTAGAAGAAAAACTACCATGAACTTCGGAAAATGAAATTGGTTCGGAAATATGCTCTGTTGCTTGAACTTGATAATCAGGGTTAAAAACTAAAGAAGATTCTCCTTCTTCCGGTGACCCAACTCTACTATCACTAGGAGTTACAAGAGCTCGTAGCCCTTCAAGCTGGCTTGGTGAATACTCAGGAGGTTTCCCCCGAATTCTACAGGATTGTCTCGGTAATTCAGCCACGATTAGAAATTTTAATTACTTTACACGCAAACAAAGAAAAATCTCAATAAAACCACCTAAAGTCTCTAAAGAACCAAACATTTGAATCACCGGCCTAAAGAATCTAGGAGTTCAAACCACACACAAATAGTAACTTTCCGTACCGAAAACAGTAGTTGGTGATGAAATCCAACGTCGAAGAATTCAATACAGAAATGGCGGTTAGAACAGTTACCTCAACAACCTGCTTAATGAATAGACTGGCATAATATTCTCCACTAAACCGTCTCGAGTGAAGAGAACCCCCCAAAAAATCCAAGTGAGTCTAGTCGACGTCTACTCCAGGTACAGTGGGATCTTCCCTCCACCGTCACCTTAGGAAAGAATCCTAAAGATTATGGTCACTATGGTTACCAACAGAGACAAATATACCTGGGGGAACATTCTGTGATCTGATACACATGCAAGGGTAAAGTAGAAAAGCTCAATCCCCTTGAAGGCTCCTTGACATAATCCAAGGTTTACCAACAAGTGACCCCAGGCTCCTCGACAATGGTTAATATGAGGTTTACCGTTTTTAATATATGTATATCTTCTATCGTTCCCAATGAGGAAGGATTGGTTACCCCACTGGTTCGGATATGATCTCGTGCTTGACTCCTATAAGAGGAGCTTCCCAGAGCATATATGTAACAATTGGAATTTATCTCCTACCGCAAGATATAGCTACTTGTTTGTTTTAACTATCTTGGAGAGTTAATTACTCCCTACTCCAAGATACTAGCCTAAGCTATGTTGGAGATAAAGAGCCCTAGAAACAAAAAGATTGCTAGATAAATTTTACTTTAAGCGTTATTTTTATTGGTTGTTCCTTAGGTCAAAAGGTATGGAGATGAAACTTTACGGTGTGAAGACTCGACTCCAAAACACTAAAAATGCAGCTAATGATGATAAACAATCCTTTTTCTTCAATGAATTTCTAGCTAAAGAAAGAGTTGAGAATGCAAATGCTTGAAAAACAAATCTTTCCTTAACAAACTTTTGTCTTTTCCAACAAACTCAAAACAAGACTACTAATTATGCTCACGAAAAATATCCTTTTGCTTTTTCCACACTCAAAAACTACAAAAAACAAATTCTTTTCAAAAGAGATTGTAAAATTTCTAGAAAGCATTGAAAACTATTAAAAATCTAATCTTGAGATCTTACAAATTCTAAAAACCTAATTGAAGCAAAAGCTTACAAAATTTCTTTTTGAGGACGTTTTCTTAGTTGTTCAGCAAACTAAGGACTAATTCGTTCAGAATAACGAATTAATCAAAAACCACCCAGCTTATGTCTTTTTTTTTTTTAAATGAAAATCAAAACTTTTCAAAACAAGTTCTTTCAAAGCTTTGCAAAAAGAAAAATGGGATCTATTCCTCACCAAAGGTAGATTTTATAAATCAGTCAGACTCAACAAGAAGACTAAAGAGACTAGGGGAATCTGAGGTTTCTTAGGCTTCTAATTCTCTGAGTTCACTACAAAGACCAACCGAAAATCAAACCAGGCACGCAAAACTTCTAGAAATTCACCTAAAACCAAAATGCCAATGGAATTCACTCACAAGATGTTTCAGACAAGACACATGCAGATCTGGGCTAGGCTAAAAAACATAAACAAATCCTAAGTTTAACAGGATGAAAAGATTTTAGGTTTTTTCAAAATTTTGACAGGGTCCGCAGGCCCCCAGTATAACCAGGTGCGGTACCGCTCTGTGTAGTAAAGTCGAAGTGCGGGGATATCTGCACTGTGTTGCACACAGAACGTGCGGTCCTCTTTCAAAAGCGTGAAAAAACAAAAAACAATTCAAGATCTAAGAAGCTACCCAATCCCACACACATCAAGCAAAAAACCAAAAACAGAGAAAAGCTTCTCAAGTGAAAGTAAAAGTAAAGGCAAAAAACCAAAATTCAAGTCCCCAGCGGAGTCGCCATTTTGTTGGTTGGATAAATCGTTCCTGCGGACAAGACTGATCTCCCTAGTATCTATTGATATCTAGCGACAATCAAGACAAGCAAATTCTATCTTTCTCTAAATATTGTGATTTATAAATAAAAGCCAAGAGTGTTTTAGACCCTACCTTAAGTCCAACGCTAGTTTGTGGCAGCCACGCTTCAACCGTCCAAATGAGTTTCCTTTTCAGAACCTGCAAACACAAACAAGCACACATCAAATAACACCTGCATAGGCAATATAATAAATCAATCATATTCATCATGATGATCAAGGAATTCATGAAATAAACCATAAGGGACAGCTTATTGAGAAAAATGAACTTGATTGTATTAACTTTAATCAAAGAAGAACTTTACAACCTTGGTGCCTTGATGTTGTACAAGCTACTCCCAGGGTCCAAGCAAGAATCTCATCTACTTTGACAAGCTTCACACCCTTCCCAATGAGATCAAAAGGTATGTAATCTCTCCTCTCAAGCTCAATTAGGAAGTCTAAATTCCAACAGCATGTACCCTAAAAAATATTCAGCTTTCAACCTCCCTAGCAACCAGCCCAATGCCTCATTTTATAATGCATATGAAGGAAGTTACTAGGTCCACCTTCAAAGGGATAGAGTCCTCCTTCAAAGGGATAAGCTCCTCTCATCAAGGGGTTAGCTCCTTTAGTTGTGGGATGCATGAACCACTTATGAGCGAACTAACCAGCTTAAGATTCCTTCTAGAAGCGTCCAAAATTAACCCAAAGTGAGTTTTTAATAATAAACTTGCACCTTTTTTACTTTTACAGGGGTCCGCACCCTTTGCTTTATAGACAGAGCGGGCAGGTCTGCAGGTAACATGGCCAGGGAGTGTGGGACCGCAGGTAATGCTAGGAGAAAGTGCAGAACTAAAGTTTTAGAGTTTTTCAAGGACTTTCTCTCATTTTCAAGGCTTGACATGAAGAGCTGAGGTTTGAGACTTGCATAGGAGGACAGTATAAGTGGTGATAGAATCATATTGACTGCATAATGTCATGGTGACAATATTTTGTGTAACAATCCAGACTATATTTTCCACTTGTATGATAATACAAAGTTGGGGTTTTAGGCTGAGGCTTTCCCCGAGTTATTTCTTCTGTGTTATGTGTGATTGATTCCTTCTCATTAGTTATATGTGTTTTTATTGATGTTGCTCATGTTCAATTAAGCTTTCGCTAAATTGGTTGTAGAAGTAGATCAAGTATTTTGCTTTAGTCTATTGCATTATCAGGTGATCTACAGGTGGGAATTTCTACAGTTATATTTAATGATATGATTAATGTTCTGTATTGGTGATTTTGCAATATAATAATATAGAAGTTAACAAGAGTAATATATTGTCAGGCATAGTCTAGGTGGACTAACATTATGTGACATTAGTTAGTTGAGAAACATGTTAGTGTCGCACACTCAAGGTAACACAGTGCACTAAGAACACCATGTAACCGTGTGGAGCCCATGGGTTGTGACACTAATCAAGTTAAAAATATAGATCAATCCAAATACCATGGATTTGTTGAACTATAATATGCTACAATCTCCCATAGATAACCTTTCCTCCTCTACCTATTATATCACTCTTCTTGCATTACTCAATATGTGAAACATAAACGATACCAAAGAAGTGAACCCACTCTCCTTTTTTCAATCATGAATATAATGCAAAGAGTTATGGTTAGGTTTAGGATTTATGATTCTCTCGAGAAACCTTTTAAAACAGGCATAATTCCAATATGTGGTTTGACATGGTGTTAAGATGGATAGACGAATAAATTTATTGTGAAATTAATTTCATACACATTTAATTAATACCTCTAGTTATAGCATAATATAATACTTCATGCTACATTAAAAGTTACATAAAATATAATCAAAACAATATCAAAGCCATCACTTTCACCCTAATTGCCAACGTTAATATGCACTACTATGTGACATATTATGTCAAGAAAACAAAAGAAGGTTACCTTATGAATCACATGCCTAAGAAAATCAAACAACAACATCAAATAATCTTCTTAAATGTGTTGTAAATATATTATTATGTTTGTTGTTTTCTTAATTCTTTTAATCATCTTGTGTTTCCCATTATTATTTTAGTATTAAACATTGCAACTTATAATATTTAACTTTGAATTTAATAAATATTTATTTCTCAATATTATTGAAAAGAAAATCAAACATTTGATTGAACCATAACTTGAAGGTCTTATTGCAATCTTTACACAAAATATGGATATGGTTGCAATATTCATGCATGACGTTTAGATATTTATGTAGTGATTTCTTAAGCTTGATATGAAAGTCATGCAAAAAAAAAAAGTAGTCTAACTAATAACAATAATCCAACAATACCCCGGATGCGGGTGTCAGTACGTCTGCAAGTGAAGGGCCACATGGCCAACATGTGCCGCCTCGTGACCTTCAGCGGAATTCATTACCGATTGCCGCCGAGGAATAAAGTTCTGAAACGATTGCACAGGGCCTTCAATGCAACACAAGGTGAATTGGTTTGGTTGCAGAGAGCATTTATGGCGTCCAGGAATCGAGAGAATGTTGAGAAGCTTAAATTGGGAGAAAGAATGGGGCAGGTCCATACTCAGAGTAAGGAGCACGCCGCGAAGGTTTGTGTTGGCTATCTCTTCCTCCAGGAAGCAGCCTCGGCTGTTACAGCCAGTTTACAAGAGGTCAAGGGACATTTCGAGCTCGTATGCCCTGTTGATAGCGGTGTGGGTGATACTGTGCTTCGTTCAAGATCTGGTGGGAGAGAACTATTCTCCGTCAAGCGGGGGAAACCTTCAATTGACGCTCTGTTTCACTCCACCAGCATCACTGCAAATATGGTCAGACCAAGGGCAACGATGCCTTGTAGACGCGGCACAAGTCGAGGAGGCTCATCACACCATCCCGCTGTGGATTCCCACCACCATTGTTGTTGTTGTTACTGCCACAGAAGGGCAGGGGCTACTCCCATACAGGCTGCTCAATTCATGGGCACGGGCGGCCCCAATGCAGGACCACCCTCTCTTCCAGCATTTGGAACTGCCGTTTTCACCCTCGGCAGCTCGAGGAATAATTCATGCATCAATGCACACATCTCAGTCTTATTCATTGAGGACACTCAGGAAGGTGAGGGCGGTTCGGGCAGCAAGGAGGCGCTATCAGATGAGCAACCGGAAATCGTCGAGGAAAAGACAGAGGGAATCCCTGAGCAGACTCCCATCCAACCTCAGAAACAGGAGGCGTCGACCTCCAAGAAAGCTGCAGTGGAAGAAAAGGAAGGCCTCCCTGAACATTACGGATGGTGTCCGATCATCGAGGAGAAGCCCGAGGAGTAGAACTCTGCGGCATGCTCCGACATCCTTCACTTCTGTTCAGGTCTGGTTTAAGTCCTCTGTCTCAGTCTCTGTCTGTGTCTGGGTCGGGTATAGGGTATATGTTTATGTCGGTGTCTCTCAAGTTCATATACAGGTCTATATTTGCTATGGCTCTGATAGTAGGATTCGTAAAGGTGCTATCATAGGTCCTCTGTCGCCCCTGCGAGGGAATTTTTTGAGTTTCACAGCCCCTGCGTGGGTTATTTTTGCTTGGATTGAAAACAATGTTGTGGTTTGTGGCGTTCTGGATGACATTCTGGTTGGAAATGCTGCCCCTGCGTGGGCTAATATGGAGTTGCGAGCTGATAACCCACAGAGCCACAGTCGGCCTTGGGCAACCTAACTTTCTGTTTGTAATGTTTTCCTGTACATAATATAATAGAATAGCATAGATTTACTGAGAAAAAAAAAACAATAATCCAACAATACAATTTTAAATAAAATTGAGATTTTTTGTTTTAAAAAATGCACTTTTGAATACATAAATGTATTCAACACCTTGAAAAACAAACTAGTCACTTCAATTAGTTACACTAAATGAAAATAAAATACTTTATAATTGAAAATAGCTCATATTGACATAGATAACATATTTACCATCAGTTACTTCTCACCATAATTTAAGCAAGTCTTTGCATAAAAATTAGTTAGAAATAAGATGCAAATAAATATACTTACTAGCAGTTACTTCCAACCATTATTTATGTTTTCCTTAGTACTTATGTAGGAGTAAAAATATAAATGTGTAGAACTACTAGTGGTTAGTACCCACTAAAATCTATTGAAGCCCTTGTGCATGAGCAAGCAATTACTTATCCACTTCACATCTCAATTTCTTAGTTCTTCCAAAAGTAAGGCTACATGACTGGATTTTCCTATTTATCACTTAGTTCCTGCAAAAGTAAGACTACATGATTGGATTTGCCTATTGATCACTATTAATTTAGCATTGATCAATGTAGATTATAATATTCTATGCAATTTTTCCCATAGAATAATTTTACTCAATTGGTAGTGATTAAGATGCCCTACCATTACGTGTGATGGTGTAGGCATATCTATTTTAGAATAGGGCTTTGAGAATTTTAATTTAATTATCAATAATTATTAGGTGATGGTAGGGATCCATAGAATATTCTAAGTGGTTATAGAAATCAAAGATTAAGATTTATTTGCAAAGTAGTTATGTCATTTTCTCGTTTAATTAAACTATATATTTAAAAAAAAAAAATCACATCAACAAGTTTTATATGACATGAGTTATTGTTTTTTGGGTATGTGGTATTGATAAGCCATGGTATTGGCCAATGTTATTATAACAAAGTTTATTTAGAGATCATGGTTAAGAATAATGTTTTTTTTAGTAGTATATTAATTATTTTTATCATTAATAATAATAATAATTATTATTTTAAAAGTTAACTTTTATGATTTTTTTTAATTACAGCAACTTAATATATATGATGAAGTAAGTCTTTTTTATTTAAGATGAATTGTAGCTTATCAACATTTACTAGCTACCCTAATTATTTAAGAAACCAAATTCTATATACACAAACTACTTACTCTAAATATTACAATTTTTGTTTTCTAATTTTAAATAAAGCAGCTAAAAATTTTATAATTTTATTTTACGTTACTTCTAAATTTATTAAACTAAAAAAATAACCATAAAATATTTGTGCCTATAAAAATATTATAAAAGCACAAATCGTAACATAAGCAACTGGAGTGTTTTGACACTCTTTTTCACTCAAGTCTATTTATTTATCCTTTTAATTATACAATTTTGAAATCATTTTAATTTACATATTTTAATTATTTTTTGTTTGTTAAGTTGTGTGAGTCTTGAGATGATTGCTTGCTTAACTTTTCACTAGTGACTCAATTGTTAGGATATTCCTACACATACGAAATAGTGAAGTATAACTTGATCTAACATAGAGTTAGGTAAGGTGTGTTTCTTTACTATGTACTTTTGTAACTGACAATGTGACAGTCACCATATGTTCTAGACATGAAGTGATCCGATGGTTCATTCTCTCCTCGGTATTACCCACACTTGATCCATGGTTTAACACCCGATTGGTCCATAATCTCTATTTAAAGAGCATGGAAGGTCATTTGTAGTTTAACCGTTCATGAGAGAAGCTTATGTAAATTTTCATTCTTTTATTAATAAATTCCCTAAAGTGGCCGCCTTAGCTCAGGCCGTGGATTGTTTCCCTCTTTTAGGGTTTTAACCACGTCAACAATACTGGTGTATTATCTGTGATATGTTTGTGAGCGGTGTCCTTTGGTGTTCTGTCTGAGGAACTTACCCTGTAAATTCCTACACGAGTTATGTCTAAACCATCAAAACCACACTCATCTTAGGCCACGTGAACCTTTAACATGATTAGATTTGATTATATTTTTCTCACAAATTTAGAATCCATTATTTTAACACCATGAAATGCTCCACTCTATATCCAATAAACTTACTTTACATATTTTAAATTAAAATTTAATTATATACATATATGAAAATGTAAACAAAACTAAAATAACTTTTTTACTCAAAAAAATGTAATGATATATTTTTCTATTTTTCCATAATATTTTCCATTACATTATGTAATCCTAAAAAAAAAACCCTTAATACAATATTAATTTACTATATAAATAAATAGAGATAATATGTTTTTGTTATAAATTTATTTTGTTTTTTAGATATAGATATTAATTAAATTTTATTATATTATAAAAATAAATTTAATAATTTAACTTATATAATTTTTTAAAAATTACAAATTTATAAAAACTTGTAATTATAAATACTTTATCTCATTTATCTGCCCTTGAAATTGCGCTATGAAATTAGCAATCTAATAGCATCTAGTGAAAACAAACCATAAGATTTCACCGCAATTTCACAATTCTATTTATGATTAAACTCTCTACCGCAATTTCGAGAATTTGAGAGAACATTTTAAAAAACCTTTGTTCTCAATTTTTCAACTTACATAGTTGGCCTGGTCATTCCCGAACCAGGCATAACGAAGAATTTTCTCCAAATATTGTTATCCATATATTTGAAAAGATGAAATAACAGAAAAATTCGAAGGCAGACATTGAGTCGGTTCCAAAGGCAAGACCCTAACAATTTATATCAATGCATTTTTGTGCGCGTTAAAAGGGAAACTATATTAAGAAAGAAACCGCAAATGTAATTTACAGTTAAATTTCAAAGAAAATGTGAATACAATGGTAATTGGAAGAACCTAAGTTAAGATGGTAATTGGAAGAACCTTAGTTATTCTCTGATGATATTACAGTGTGTTCCAAGAGCTCAATGCCTTCATTTTCGTGCTCAACAGATCGCCAAATTGAAGAAGAAAGCGTTGGCAGGTCACTTTCTCTTTTAATGCAGGGAATGATTCCACTTTATTTATAAACATCAACTGCATGAAACAATCATTCCTATTTCAATCTTGGAATTAAAATTCTTCATTGTGACATGCTAGGCTGAAAAAACACAAAACTGCGGGGTCTTCTCTTTGTGTCGCATTTATCACTAGATGAAAATTACAAATAAAGAGGTTTTCCTCTGCTGTAAACTCCATGAAGATTACAAATAGAGGGATGTTCTCCTTTGATGTAAACACATCACTGGGCTTACTCGCTTCTAGTTTTTGCAATAACCTTGTACAAAGATTATGGCTTTGCGCATTTTATAGTATTCTCCAGAATTTAAATCCCTTGAAAAATATGGCAAAAAAACCTTAAAAAATTCTAAGAAACTTCCAAAACGAATACATTACAGCTGTACAATTTTACACGGAAACTTTGATGGCCGGAGATCCTATTTCCAATTCAAACGACACGCTTGACATGGATTTACAAGCTGCCGAGCATGGATATTAATCGACCACAAAAACCTACCATTCTTTAATGTTAAGCAGTCTACTGATTTTTATCTTTGTTGCAAGAGTTAATAAGGGTTAGAATCGGCGACTTCCTAAAACATGATTTAAATAAGAATTCATGCCCAGTGAGATGTGTCCAACTTCTCAGAACTTAATGACACGTAATCCCTAAAAATTCCACCTCCACTGCGGCCTGTAATTCCACGGAACGACACCATTCCGAACACACTGCCCCACTCCTCACCCGTCCCTTTTCCCAGAATTTCACAGCCAGATCCTCGTTATAATTTCCATGTCTCGCTGAGAAATCTTGGGTCGTAACTCGGGGCTGGAAGCGTTAGGGGGCCAAGCCTTGCTCTGTCAATACGCTTCTGCTGGTGGAGGGAATAGACAGATTCGGGTTATAGATCCTGCGACCTTCATCACTGCTCTGCTTCTTGCGTTTGATGGACCATAGCTTACTAGCCACTACCCTGAACCAACAACAAAGGGCGGACATTTAGTTTCAAATTTTTTGAAAATTTTGGGCGAGACCGTTTGCATTAGTTATGGTGGGACTGTGACATTTGGAGTCAGAGCCACGGAGTCGGAAAATCGGGATGTCGGAAAATATTTGATCACAATACCATACGCTATGGTGGTATGAGCATGCCATTCATACAACTGTCCTTTACGTCAAATCAGGATATGAAGTATGCATGTAACCAGCCACCATAGAGGCATTTAATGCCCTATGGTAGGCTGGTAGATCTTGTCGTTATTTCTACAGGCGCAATGTGATAGAGGAGCTCTTCTTGGATTTCTTCAAGCGCAAAGGGGTAGAGTTAGTTTGCTTGGGCAGAAAAAAAATTGAAATCTTTGTTATGATTAGAGTGAAAAATTTAAATATTTTTAAAAACCATTTTTGTTCTAAAGTGAAAAATGTAAATATTTTTAGTTTTTAAAGATAAGGTTTATTTTTAACTTTTTGTGATTATTGTTTAGAAAATTATGACTCGGATCATCCAGCGAAAATTATGACTCGGATTATTGTAAATATTGTGACGAGGGATTTTCATTGTTTTTAAGTAATTTTAAAAAGTATTGACATTTTGAAAAAAAAGATAGAGATGTAGTTAAAGTCAAAATAATTGGGAAACAATCATGAGACGTCATCGCTTATTGAGGAGGACACCATAGCTTGCTCAGAAAGATTTTTGAGTTTAGCACACTGATGAATAAATTCTAAAAAATGGTATTTTGGACAATAGCTTGGCAAGGCCACAATCAGTGGTGTCTACGAGGAGTTATGGCCACAATGCGTGGGTGTCTAAGAAGAATAACTCCTCTGAAATAGTACAGTGAGTAGTTGTCTCTTTAAAAGTCTATGTACATTATTTTTAATGCGAGGACAATAGCTTGGCCAATAAGGCAGTTGTCTATAACGCGATTTTTTGAAAGCCTTTCTCGCGGGTTTTTCCGGTCGAAATCCGGCAGGAATTTATTGGAATCGCAAGTTTATAGCTAGTTTCTGTACAATGAAAGCGTCCCAGGGGTTTTCCAGGGTGCTGAATCCAAATATGTAGTTAAAAAACCATTTTAACTGCAACAAATCAAGATTTAGCCTCAATTTCTTCCATCGGATTCCGTCACTGGAATATCCAAAAAGTCGCATTATAGACAACTCTGCCAATAAGTGGGTGTTTAAGAGGAGTTATGGCCACAATGCATGGGTGTCTAAGAAGAATAACTCCGCTGAAATAGTACAGTGACTAGTTGTCTCTTTAAAAGTCTATGTACATTATTTTTAATGCGAGGACAATAGCTTGGGAAGGTCACAATAAGTATGAATCCTATATAAAGGATAAAGACTCCCCATTGAGATATATCAAGTCTTATTTTGTAGTTGAGCTCTGCTCTGTTGCAGGTTGCCCCCTCGAAGAGGCAAGTGAACACTACTTTCATCTCTTAATAATAAAATACTTGTTGTTTTTCTCATTTTGTTCTATGTTCTGGGTTGTATTTCTTTGCGTATTTGGTATTTTGGAATTTCTCGCAGGTCAAGAGCATAACAATTTATGAGTGGTACATGGAGGCTTTTCCAATGGGTTTTAAAACTACCATTCTCCTTCAACATACCATGTGTGGTTCAACAAGTGCAAAGTTATGTTATGATTGTGACACCTTGTTAATATTTGAAATATCTTGCAACTTTTTCTTTGCAAAGTATACATGAATTTGATCATCCCATCACATTTGTCTTTGTATAATCTTTGGATTTACTTCCAACATGTGAATAGATTTTATTGAGACTTGTATATTGAAGATGCCAACTATTGACATGATTATTAAGAAGAGTTTCTGCGTAAATCACATAAAGAAAACCTTTGTCCATGCTTTTCGAACCAACTAGTGTGGTTCATTGTCAAGACAAGTTGATTCGAAATGCGAACTTGTCCTGATGATGAACCACACTAGTTAGTTCCAAACGCGTCGACAAAAGTTTTCTTTATGTGATTTACGCCGAAACTCTTCTTAATAAATGGATCAAAGAAGCCTCAATTGAACTACTGACATGATTTTAATGGTGTCTTGTGCTAATAATTACAAATCATGGATAAGCTTACCTAACACAATGCCTTAATTTGTGGATAAGATCATCAAAGCTACTTTTAATCATGAAATAAATATAATACTCTGGATGATCCGAGTCATAATTTTCTAAACAATAATCACAAAAAGTTAAGAATATACCTTATTTTTAAAAACTAAAAATATTTAATTTTTCACTTTAATGAGAACAAATATTAAGAAATCCAAGAAGAAGAATAACTCATCTGCCCAGCTGTGCGAATAAATCTGAGCAGTTACATTGATCCGTGAGAAAACAATGTGGGGGAGCCTATTTTGAAGACGTTCATGCAAAGCCAAACATTTCAACTCGTGAACAAGGGCAAAAAAATATATGAGTGGGGCTCGGGTCCGCGTTGGGCGGCCCGCCCCCGTAATCCCACGCGGTGTACTGACATACATCTTGTTTGGGGGCGGCGGGCGTGGGCGGCCGGTCCCGTATCAAATGTAACACATGGGTTCAATGAAAACATGAAAACATGAAAGCAGGCCTGGAATTTCAAATCTCCTTTGCTTGTCAAATGAAAATTTAATGACGTTTTTATATTTTTCATGCCTTTCATTATACGTTCTATGTAAATTTGTGAGTGTCAACTTCCTCTTATAGGGAAACTCTCTTTCAAATACTCTAAATCTCCTTATACCACAAATAGGATGGTGAGTCAAAATCTCCTTATACCACAAATAGGATAGTCAGTAAATATCACTCACTGGATCTAGTGGCAAGAGCACACTTAATTTCTATTTCTTCTTCAATATGTTGAGATGGCACAATAATGGGATGGGCCGAAGGGACAGTACTAAGGATTGTCCTATATCGAAGCCACAATTTTCGCTGGAAAACAGCAGGAATCAAAATCTTAGATTACAGTGGAAATCGATTTATGCAGAAACACAAGCTTCAAACCAGAGACAATTCATATCATCTGACTCGTGAAATCAAGTTCCTCCCATAAATAACTCCCACATGAAGCTGAACATGGCCTTTGTACATCTCTAAAGACAGGAAAGTGAACAATGTAAACACATTTAAAAGTAGAAAGTTTGTGTACTGTATCATTTGAAAACTAAAAGACAGCAAATGATTCAATTCAAATACATTGCCAAAAAGACTAAAAAATACAATGAAAATGTAAATTTAAATGCAAGTGTTCCTACTTAAATGCCACATAGGCAGACATGAAACAAAATCCAGCCTATGAAACTTTAAATTAAATTTAAATAAAAATTTTACCAAATTATAAAATTAATTTAAATCCACACTTTGCTAACGTTTAAATTAAATCTTAATCCACACATTTCAAAGAGTTGCAAATTAAATTCATACCCACACTTCGCAAGATTCAAAAGTAAAACTAACGATAAAAACAACAAAAAACTCACCTCTGCCGTTTTCGAAGATCAGGAGAGGAGGACACTGTTTTCGAAGATCAGAGGAGAGGAGGAGATTGAGTCTGCAAATCAAAAAAATGGGGCAAAATAGTCCTCTGCTTAGGCAGTTCTTCCTCTGCTAAAAAAATATGTATCGCCCTAGAAAATAAGAAATCTGTGCCTTGCCCTTAAATTTGAATTACCGACCATTATTTAATTTTACAAAAAAAATCATTACACCAAATCCGTCCTTTCTTCTCCATCTGGAATAATCTACGGAGCCACCTAGGTGAGGTTGACTGACCCTGTACTCCCTCATTCCCCCCCTAAAATTTATGACGGGCAATTGAGATACCTGAACGTCAAATTTACGGTTTGAGATTTTTTTTTAACCGTCATTTTATACGTTTGACAAAAAAATTATGCCGTCAAATACGTTTAAAAATGGAAAAAACGTTCTGTGGAACGTCAAATTCCAGGCCTGCATGAAAGTTAAGCTTCAACAAATTTTTATTGTACGTGACCCCAAATGTTATTTTATTAAATTCTATTTTTTTTTTTTTTTTTATTATTTTTTATGATAGTGATGGACGAATATTATTTGAGGAATGCACATTATGGTTAAATGAATGGATGTGATCCTTTTCGTTAACGGTTACTCCAGGGATGAGAACTCACACTATAAGTTTAAATTTGCAGTAGGCAAGTTTCATTATTTTATTTTTAATTTCATAGATTTAATTAATTATTTTTATCTTTTCACGTACTATATAATTGTTATTCTGCGTTATTTTAGATAAAAATTAAATAATATATAAATATATATTCATATAGTTTAGATAGAAATTAAATAATAATATATATATATATATATATATTTTTTAAATTTTATATTAAAAGAAAATAATTATTTATTAAATGATTAATAAATTTTAAGATTTTGTCTTGTATATTTTATTTAAATTATTTTAGGAATTTAATTGAGTAAAATACAATTTTTTCTTTTCAATTAATTAATATTAATATACTGTAAAATATTAATATTAAGATAATATAATTTAAGTTTTTAAAGTAATTTTCATAAAATTATTTATTAATTTACTATTATATGTTTTTTTTTTTTTGTGAGTTTGGAAATGGTGAGACTATATTATTGTCATATACATCCATAACTGTTTATCTAAAATCCCATAAACTATTAATAGATATTTTAAAAAATACAAGTTAGTAGTTATAATTTATCAACATATTTTAGAATTTTTAATGGAGTTGTCTAATGAGGTAGAGGAATTGCCCGGGTAGCCAAAAGTGGCCGGAATCTGCCCAAAAAATTCAAAAAATCTTGTAGAGGGTGTATTTGAATCGTGTTTTTGATGGTGGAAATGGATTCAGCACCATCAAAAACGTCTAGGACACCTAATATTTTGAAGTTTAACAATTATAATTTGGATTTACAAAAATCCTTGCCCGATTTTCTCTAAATATAATCGAAATTTCCATAACTTTCCGCGCAACTCCTCCGCCTTGTTATACTACACGATTTTTAATATTAGAAATTTATATACTTCAATTTGAAAATTTATATAGAATGATAATTATTGCACTTTTATCTTTAACATTAGTATTAAAATAAATTATTAATATATAAATTTTTATCCTTCTATTTTAGTTTTAGAATATATTTTATTAATATAAACACTAATTCGGTACATAAGATAGCTGAGACTATATTTAAATAATTAATATATAATTTAATGTTATTTTTAAAATATTTTTGTTATGGAATTTTGGGGTGGCGGCGGTGGTGGCCCGCCACCTCATTTATGATATATATTTTTTTTGATATTTATATTGAAGCCGTTGTTTTTAAATTTTTGGAAAATAAGGGTCATTGGGAAAATTAACGAGACCAGAATTTCGACCGATTTCGGGAGCTACGTTTATGCCTCGGGGTCAATCAAATTGTAGGACACTTAAACCTCGTCCACACCCCAACTTTGACTAAAACTTTGACTGGCCCGTTCTCTCTCATACAAACTCAGATTGATGAACCGTTCACACCTCCGCGATCAGGATGATAAGATCTACACTCTGGTCCTAGGTCGAAGTCATTCTGAGCACTTTGATTTTCGAGCGTTCATAAGCCCTCTTTGTCCTGTGTGTCTCTCGAGCCACCTGGATCGCTCCTTGATGTTGCTAAGGTCATTTTTTTTCTATCAAAATTTTCCAACATTTTCGGGTTCTTAGGTTGTTGCAAGCCCACATGCAAGTTAGAAAGTTTTTAAAATTTTGGATAATATTGCAATTCAGAAAATAGTTTTAGCAGCTTGGATCAAAATATCCAACTTACTTATGGCTCCTTTCTTTATCATGGAAATGGACCATGTTGGATTCTTCATTAACATCTTTGTCTTTAAACCCTTGTTTTTTTGTTCGAGTACTTTATTTGTCTTCTTTAGCCTAGAGTTTTTGTGATACCAAGAATACATTCACTTTAGTATCTTATGATTATTTTCTTTGAGATTCTCATTTTCCCCTTTCACATGTTTCTCTAGGATTTCTAATTGAGTTATTTCTTCTTTCATTTTTATAATATTATCTTTATCCCTAGAAAAAGTTAAATCATTATTATGTATAGGATTGTGAATGGTAGGTGTTGGAATATCACTATTGAAAGTACACTCAAGAGTAGCAGAGGGATCCTTCACTTTTTATTTTTGTGCTTCTTCATCAAAACAATAAAAAAAATAGATATGTTTCTAAATTCCATTGACCGCTAGACTTTAGGAGAGGGGTCCTTTACCTCTTCTCTTTGTGCTTCTTGATCCAGACTATCAAAATAATAATAATAGATATGTTGCTAAGTTTCATAGACCTTTGAACCTTTTCTTTCAGGATTTGTCGCTAATCTTTCCAATTCTTTTAGCTGTGCAACTTTCAAATTCTCAAATGAAACAACATTGTCTACTTTTTTCATGCTTCATGTGATGCTTCTACATTTGTTTTTTCTTCTTGTGTCTTAATTCCTTACAAAATCTTCCTTTTAATGCTCTTTTACTTCAGTTCAGATATCACAATGGTTGTTTTTGTAGTTTCCTGTGGATTCTTCGTAATTGCTTTTGTCACCTTTCTTTTTGGTCCTAGCATAATCCTTTTTATTCTTCTTCCTTTCATATCTTATTTTCAACAATTATCCTTTCTGAAGTAGCATTGATTTTATGGTATCTTCTATTTCAGTAGCATCTTCGTCTTCCAATATCATCATAGACTCTAGTCTTAAAATTTCTTTTGTCTCTATGATTTGAGCGTCCTCTCTCTACTAGAGTTTCTTTGGCTTCTTTATTTTCTTCTTTAGGGTGAGGGTTTGAAAAAATCCTACCTCTTCTTTCATTTCTCTTTGGACAAATATTTTTTTCTTCTAATGCCTCAATAAAATAATTTATTACTAAACAAGGTTCCCAATTGTCACTTCTTAATTTTTTTTTCCTCAACAAGAATTTTGATTAACCCAAACTAATATAAGGCTTTTTCAAGATTCCTAGAATTCTTCGAGATATTAAATGCCATTATTTTAGGGCTACTGATAAACTAGGAGGCTAAAATTATCTCCTTCCCCTTTAGAAAATGCATCAAAATCCTAATATGGTAGAAAAAAATAGTTTCATACCTACCTTCATAACTAATAAATTTGTAGAGAATGAGCAATCACTCCTTTGACATTGTTACACTATATAGAAAGTATCCTATAATTCTATCTCAGAATTTGTGAACACCATTAAATGAATTATAGCTTACAAAGGAGAAAACTATGTAACACAAAATCAATGAAATTTTTTACATAATGTGATTCATTGGATGATATCAATAGCGTTAAATCTCTCAGTATGGCTCCCATTGCTTATGAATTAATCCTCTAGCTAATCATAAATTGGAATAAGCCTATATGAACTATTTGGAATATTTCATTTATTTAATTCTCTATGTAAATGGATTTACTTCAAGTTTGTGCACATTAAATAGGACTTATATCCATTATCAATTTTACAGGCATATCAGGAAGCCCATTAGAGGAGTAATGCAGTCTACCTACTCCATTAATGATGATATATGCATCAATAAAACATCGGGCCATCATCCTTAATTCCATTACATGAGAGTTATAATATTGCGCCCTTATTATCGCTTTGAAATCATTTCCTGACGTAAATATGGCATTCATAGGTTTTAGTTGAGGTTCCAGTTTTAGTTGGGTGACCAATTTGGTGAAATTCACTTATTATGGCTTCAATGCTAGAAACGATTACTAAGACATTCAAGCACCATTTTTAATAGTTCTTATAGTGCTTTTGTTAACTCCCAAAGGCTTGAGGACAAGGCATAAGGCCTAAATCATGAACTCAATGTCAAGCACCTGTAATACTTTATTAGGCCCAATGGCGCCAATACTGTTAACCTTAGAAGCCTTCACAAAACCAGGCCTTTGGTGCACTTGTTGTAAATTGACAAAAAGAGTTAATCTACAGGAATGTTTGTTTTGCATGGTCCATTTATTAGCCATACCTATCATAGAACATTACATACTTATTTATAGTTTTACATTAGGCTCAACTCAAACAAACAACCTACATTTACCATGGGCAATTCCTAATGTTATGGGTAAAAATCCAAAAAAAACTATCCTAAAGTATTTCATGTTTAGGGGTCACTCTTTAGTTGACATTAATGTGCCTGATATCCATTTAATCCTGGTCCTCAAGATAGAAATTGTGGAAATCGTGGGTTCGTTTCATTTATCCAACAAAGATTGCTAGAAATATTATTTTAATTAATGTGAAAGATATGGGAAGACTATAGATGTTGAAGATAAGGATTGTAAGATGAAGATTGTTGGAAATATTATTGTTGGGCTTTTGATGACTAGATTGGATATCTTATCTTTGAATTCATTTTTACTCTAAATACCTAGTTTAAATGGGAGCATAGGATATATGGATCAAATGATTATTCTTGGACATTTCCAATGGTATATGTTGATATATGTTGCTCGTGCTAACTCCAATACAATGAGGACATATGAAATAAGATTATGTCAAGTTGACTAAACCATGTAGTATGAGTTAGCTCACACAATTTTACAGGTAGGGGTGACTTGAGTATAATTGAAAAACATCTAAGCTCAAAGAGATTCAAAGTGTGCAAAAGAACCTAGGGAATACTATTTACATTTTAAAAGTGGAGCAAAAATCTGGTTTAGGAAGTGAATGAGTCATTTTTTCCATTTTGTGATGTTTTAGACAGTGAAAATTTGAGGAGATAAAAGTAAGATATTCATGTTACATGAGGTAAAACTTTTATCCATTGATTTTCTATACTTTCCAAGATATGCACTATGGAAGCTTTCCTAACTCATTGGTCCATTATACCTTTTGATGTATGCCCTATTTATGCACATGACAAGCTTTGTAATATTATTAGAAAAAATTGGTACATGGTGCCAGGTAAAAAAGGAACATTATGTATGGAAAAGTGAGTGTCTACTTTGAGAATGGTCAATCTCTCTTTTATCTCTCTCATCCCAAGCCCAAAATCAATAAGTAATATCTTGTACAACATTAATGCTTGGAGATACATATTTAAGGCATAGTTAAGCTTCTTTAGAAATTTATGGAAAAGGTATCACAATTCTAGTTATAATTAGATCTATGAATTAGGGATTTGTCTCTAGCAACCAGATTAACATACATCCTTGCATTTGCTAAGAGATAAAGTGAACAATCTATATTCTCAATTAGGGTAGCATACTTTGTGATCTTCATGAGTAGTTTATTTTAACTTTGTGGTTTTATAGATCTTAGAAAGCTCTTAATCATAAACTTCTTAGATGAAATAGAAAGAAATGATTCAATCATAAAATATTTACATGTTAGTAGAGCCCTATAAGCCAAGTAGGATTTCTTAAGATACTCTATAATGTTTTGATAGAATTCTCACCATTAGTGTCCATTGCAATTTCATTTTTTAAGTAAAATATTCAAGAAACATTACTTCCACTATTAAGGATAATATGATATGCTCAAGATATAAATCCAAGAGGTAGTGTTTATGCAGTATATTTATCTACTAAATAAATCCATAACATGTATATAAGCATGGTATTTATGCTTCTCATAGTGTGTTTTTAATTAGGGAGTTAGCAAAAAATATTTTCCGTCATTCCCAAGGTAGCTTCATCTACAGTATCATCATCATCATATTCTAGTATGAGAGAAATCACCAAAATTGCTTCTCTAGAAGGATTTGGAAAGGAAAGATAATTTCAAGACGAGGGACTCCTTTTCAGAGGCAATGAGGCAATAGGTGTTTTACTTGAATTTTTTATTTATTTATATTTATATATATATATATATATATATATATATTTTTTTTTTTTTTTTTATGGTTTTAAATATTGTGATGAAGGATTTTCATTGTCCAAGTGTGCAACATTCTTATATAGTATTGACATTTGATACATAAATGTAGTAGTTATAGGAAAATATATAGTCCATGGTGAATTAGGCTCTCATCTTTAGGGTTGTGTGAAATGGTTTTTATGTTAGGGTCCAACCCTAACCCCTTTATTTATGTAATAGGGTCGAGTCATAGTTATAGTTAGTCAAAGAGTCAATAAAGCTCGTATTAATAATTGTAAGTGATTGACCTGCATTTAAGAAAGGGACCATAGTTAGTTGCAAACGGGCCATGGTATTAGATAGATGGTATTGAGAGAACCATGGTAATGACCCATGGTATTGTATTTATGAATCCTATATAAAGGATAGAGACTACCCATTAATATGTATTGAGTCTTATTTTGTAATTGAGCTCTGCTATGTTGGAGATTGCCCCCTCGAAGAGGCAAGTGAACATTGCTTTCATCTCTTAATAATAAAATACTTGTTTTTTTTCTCATTTTGTTCTATGTTCTGGATTGTATTCCTTTGCATATTTGGTATTCTGGAATTTCTCGCAGGTCAAGAGCATAACAATTTATGAGTGGTACATGGAGGCTTTTCCAATTGTTTTTAAAACTACCATTCTCCTTTAGCATACCATGTGTGGTTCAACAAGTGCAAGGTTATTTTATGATTGTGAGACCTTGTTAATCTTTGAAATATCTTGCAACCTTTTCTTTGTAAAGTATATATGAATTTGATCATCCATCCCATCACATTTGTCTTTCTATAATCCTTAGATTTACTTCCAACATGTGAATAAATTTTATTGAGACTTGTATATTGAAGATGCCAACTATTGACATGATTTTAATGGTGTCTTGTGCTAATAATTACAAATCATAGATATGCTTACATAACACAATGCCTTAATTTGTGGATGAGATCATCAAGGCTAGCTTTATTCCTGAAATTTTAAAAATGACCACAACACTTACAATCTCAAACTCCTTCCTAAAAAATGAAATCGTAGGGGTCAAAGGAAAGGCTTTATGAAACCTCTTTTCAACTTGAAACAAAATATAAGGAGGCAGGCCATAGGTTCTCCACCACCCCAACTTAAGTTCAAATGAATGGTTTATAAAGTAGTATGAGAGATTCATCACAAATGATTTGAGAGGTAAATCCTCCAATTTTGAACTCAATTATTTTTCCTTAAATATATCTTCAATAACCACCAAATATCTATAATAGTAATCTTATTATGAATCCAACTAATATTATTACATGAAAGCACTTGATACTAGATAAAACTATATACATTTTTAATAATATTAACCATGCGTATCAAAAACTATATACATTTTTAATAATATTAACCACAAAAATACATTTCTAGGAAAATAATGAATCGAGTGATTCTATTGAAATAAATTCTCAAAAAGTAAAAAAAAAAACATTTATGGACAAGACTACCAAAACCTATCTTACATAAAAAAACATCATTATTAATAATAATTAAAAAATATACCACACATATATTTCCTTCGGAGTATAGAGCTACATGTGATACCTAAATTCATGCAAGATTACCTTATTACTAATAATAATAATTAAAAAGTATACCACATAGACTAGATTTTCATATAGCCACACTAGATTTTCCTTCCGGAGTATAAAGCGACATGTGATATGTAAATTCACATGGTAAAATTCCACCAAAAAATTGTAGAGCAACTTATGACACCAGGTAATGGCAACTTAACTATACCAACTTCTACTAAGTGGTTTTTGCTTTACTCTCTGAAATTTATGCTTTGCTTTTGATTCACTACTGCACTATATGCACAAATATGTCATCGTTAATAATTTTGGCATTAAATATGTCATGAATTTCTTTTCCTTAGGGTTTAATTACATTTTCATTGCATGGCAGTTATGGGAAAGCATAAATGCAGTCGAAGATTATATGTTTATCTAAGACTGACTATGTGTTGATATATAGTTAGTTTAGAGCCAAATAGTCTACTTATAAGGCATTCCCATATCAATTCAAGGTTTTGGTTAAGTACATTATTATTGCACGCCAGGTATGGGAAAGAATAAATGCAGTTGAAGATTATCTGTTTATCTAAGACTGACTATGTGTTGATATGTAGTTTGTTTAGAGCCAAATACTCTATTTACTTATAAATAGAAGAAGATGGACGCTGGTATATTGTAATTCTAACTTATGTATGAGCAAAACCTACCTGGTTGGTTACTTTGTTTTAATGATTTTATGGTCAGGTCGTGATATCTCCTAATAAGTAGTTAATTGAATAATTAATTAAATAAACAAATTAAATAAAAAAATTATGAATCAAAATTAAATGTAATGTATATATTCATTTAAATGTATCTAATTAAATTTAAGTGTACCTATTGTTACATATTTATAGTTTTATGTGATATCTTGCTTCATATTTCTTCAATGTAGTATATCCACAAATATGTCATGGTTCATGATTTCGCTTTCTTTTTGGTCTACACAAAGGTGTCATCGATTTCTTTTATTTTGGTTTTGGTTAAGTACATTATTATTGCATGGCAGGTATGGGAAAGAATTAATGCAGTGCAAGATTATCGGTTTATCTAGGACTGACTATGTGTTGCTATATAGTTAGTTTACACTACTACATAAAGGAGGGTTTTAAGACAATATTTGAGACAATTTTTGGGTAAATTGTCTTAACCTAAGACAAAAAAATTATGTATTGTCTTTAAGCAAGTGTCTCAAACATTATTGTCTTAAAGATTATTGTCTTAAAAAATAGTGTCTTAAATATTATTGCCTTAAAAAATATTGTCTTAAAGTATATTGTTTTAAAGATTATTGTCTTAAAAAATATTGTCTCTAAAAAGAGAGTGTATAACACAACCATTATTGTCTCTTAGGAGACAATTTCATTTTTGTCTCTCTAAAGAAAACACTTGGATTAGAGACAATATGTCTTTAATACTAGCTATTGTCTCTCTAGAGACAATAAAAAAATTATTTAAAGATCACTTTTGTCTCTTTAGAGACAATATAAAACAATGAATCCAAAAATATCTGACCATTGAAATAAATCGATATAAAAAACATTTAATTAAAAAAGAACTACAAAATCATTGATTAATTAATGTTACCTCCTAAAGCAGATGCTTTCCATTGAGCTAGCACACTTTAAAAAATTATGTGAAGAGTTATGCCAATCCTTAAAATTACATTTATAGTCATTGATTTTAAATTAAAGAAAAAAGTTAAAAGATAATAATTAAAAACTACGAATAAACCCAAACACCAAACCAAGTGAAGAGTTATGGCAATCCTTAGAATTACATTTATAGTTGTTGATTTTAAATTAAAGAAAAAAGTTAAGAATTAAAAACTACGAACAAATCCAAACAGCTTGTGGAAGTTCTAAAATTTGTGACCAAGGCACTGGTGTCTTTGCACACCCTTTTGTTTATGCACAGGGATCTCAGGTGGGATAACGTGATGAAGAGCACTGAATCAGATGAGTGGTTTATAATAGATTTTGAGGATTCCATTGGTACACCTCAGATTTACCCTCATAATCTTAGTGGCTTGAACCATGCTCCTGAGACGTCTAGGGGTGTTCATGGGGTTAAAGTTGATGTGTGGAGTACTGGACACCTTATTAGGGCTGAATGTGTCTGTGCTGTTGAGGAATTTACAAAATAGATGCTTGGAACAAGACCCAGATCAGAGGCCTTCTGCTACAGATTGCTATCATCACCTTCTTCAGTTGCAGTCTTCCCTGCCTAATTATTGAGATTAGACATTGTCAACCATGGTCAATTCTCAGTCCTATGTATCCCATTATTACTATTCATAGGATCCAGAATCACATGATTATTGAATGTTGTATTATCGGAAAATTTGATATATCTAACGAAGAACTTGTCTCAGATTGTACACAAGGAAGACACCCCTTCCTAGAATGCCATTAGTTCACAATGGTGATGTCATGTAAATAGGCTACAATGTTCATAACATTAAGCTGTGTATCATAGCCTTGACACTCAATTCTAATGGAAATAAGTAGATTTCCATGTTATTCCTTGATAGGGGGATTTTTAAAAATGGGTGTTCTGATTTGTAGATTTTATATAATTCAATTTTTAATTCGATGAACTGCATGCTTATTCTATTAAAATAGAAACTATGTGTTTCACAGTTTGGTCTATGCCATGCTAGAGAAATTGAAACAACAGCTCTCTCCCTTTTTCTTCATTCAAATAAATTATATATAAAGAAAGATTTATTTTTTTTATGGTTTATGGTGAAGGGCAGACTATATTTAATGCTCAGCATATCAAACAATATTGAATGTTAAAGACCCTGCAGTGAAAGGCAAAGCACAAAGAAGGGCAGATGATATTTAATGCTTAGTGTATCAAACAGTAATGAATGTTAAAGACCCTATAGTGAAAGGAAAAGCACAAAAAATAATTGAGGACTCAATTGTCCATAATACCCAAGTGCAATTTACCCATGTAGAAGGCCCCACATAGTTGGACATCATATAATAACTAAAAAAAATAATAACCTGAATGACTTGAATACAAACATCCCATGTAAGACTAGTGATAGAACAACCCAGAGTGCACTATGACATTTTCAATTCATTTGGAGATGATTTCTGCAGTCTCATGAAAGAAAAAAAACAATTGAAATTGGCCCCCATTTCTAACATTCAACATAACTCGAGATGAATAGCCAAAAGAGAGAAACTCAACGCACCCTTTAAAAATTTCACTTTGTTTTCCATTTTTCTCCATTATATCATATAGACATGTTATGCTCAATTGAAAAAATGATTCATCACCACCGCCATAGCAAAATCTCACTGTTTCAATCCACTCCAAACTTATTTCATCAACTACATAGGTTTACACACATATGCATCTTATGATAGAAGAGAAAAAGGCTCTGCTAGGTACTAAAAACTTTAGATTCAATGTTAGAGAGAACAAGTAGAAGGAAAAAATAAAATCCAAAGCTGCAACATCGCCATATAAGTGGGGAAAGGGAAAAAAAAAGTGGTACAATGAATCTGGTTCTTCCTCAATTGAATGAAACTATGAAATTACAAATATGTAATGTAGGAATACTCTTATTATCATCCAGAATCCAACTTAAACTCTATCCAATAATTCCTCCAAGAAAGCTTTCCAGCAACTAATAAAAATATGAATGTAAGAATAAGCCAACTGTCAACAACCATATAGGTAAGGCAGGTCTACCCTTCCCTAAGTGTAGGTGTCCAATAGAATTGTGAGCTTTTGCCATTAAGCCTAGCAACCCTGTTAGATCCTTTGGGGGCAGTGACTAGGCCAAGAGTACCCCAAGTGACTGGGCCACTATGACCTTATCATAAACGTGCAGGATGTAATTGAGACCAAAAGGGATTTAGGAGTGCGGCATACTAATTGAGAGAGCCTCAGGTCACTAGGTCATTATGAACCTAATTGTAAACAGGTAGACTGTAACTAATGAAGAATTGTCGCATAAAATATTTCATTTGTTGAATCCCGATCTTTACCAACTCATGCCTAAAAAATAAATGGATATGGAAAAAAAATTGAAATAACTAATTTGAGGATGTTCTAGTTTCAATTTTTCCTTGAAATAATTTGCCCGACACTATTGGAAAAACAATATATGTAAACCAATCAAAATGTCCATATCCAAAAGAGTGAAAGAATATGAAGATGAAGTGTGGGTTTAATGAAAAACCACTCTTTTCCTCAAACCCTCTCTTAAGGGTTGTAAAAAATCATTCTCAAGTAGCCCATGGACAGGCAAAAATTCAATCAATCCACAGATGCACCAATAAATGAAAAACATAATACATAGTGAAAGGAATGGGTAAAATGTTTTAAAAAAAGATAAGAAAAAAACCAATTTAAAAATAAATAAATAAAATAAAATATACCCAAAAAGAAGTTTTCAGAGTGCATGAGAACTTACCCTCTCAAGCTCATCTTGGATTTCCTGCAACTTTTCAATGGAGAGAACAAGCTCACCGTCTATGTGATCTTCCTCTTCCCCTTTCGATCTCTTGGACTTTTCCATCTTGCCTAGTCCTTCTGACCCAAAAGTCCTAAAAATACAACAGAGTCGAAGGCGCAAGCAAAGTGGTGGAGAGGGAATGGTCCTAGCATTCATTATTACCTCCAGAAAGGTTGCACACTCCATCTTGCCATCCTCAATGAAGAAAAATTCCAAAGCTTAAAATTTAGATCCTACCATTCATTATTACGTCCAGAAATGTTTCACGCTCCATCCTGCCATCCTCAGTGAAGAAAACTTCAAAGAAATATTATCATTAAAATACCAAACAGGTTGTTGATTATTTTTTACTTCCACCTACAAAAGAGCGTTTGCCAGTCTAGGAGATATGTGTGTGTGCTGAGCTACCAGGCTGCAATGGTGGCACCTAATTTACCAGGAGCGAAACTTAGGAAAATGACTCAGAATAGATGTGCATCTACATCCTATTAAACTAGCAATATTTACAGTAAATAGAACTAATATCTCAACTATTTTCACATTTTATGAACTGTACCTATAGAGGTCCAGCAGCTGCAAGACGAAAAGAGTTATTATAATGCTTCAAGTTATAAAAAAATTTACCATCACGCCATATAAGTTTCCCATTGATTTGAAGGCCTTGACATACTGATGTTGCAAGTAAAATAGGCAAGGAGGCCTGAACAAAGCATTAACCAAATATCATAAGTTACTTTAATCAGGTTAACACTTATCATAGTAAATACAATTCACATCTAACAACAATAAAGCCAATTTTTTCCATTTTTTATTTACAAAATGAAATGGAATTGACTATCTAATACCCACCCAGAGCTTACTGCTCACTAATCTCTAGGAACAAGTGCATTGCCTAAACCTATCAAATAACCAAGAAGATCTAGGACAGGAGGTGGAGTTGCTGCTATGGGTACTACTTTTGATTGAACATTGGGACCTTTGGGAGGTGAAACATTGATTTCTGTCTCAGTGGCTGATAATTCTTCATATGGAAGGTAACAATTTACTTGCAAGTTTCGAGGTAACAAGGTACATTGGGAGGTAACAAGGTACAAGGTACATATGGAAAGACATACGGGAGGTAACCTGTACAAGCATAAAAAGTGCTTAGAAGAATATATGTGTGCCCTGACTTCTCAGCAACATCAAGGAAAGACTTAATTTCAAAAATAAACTCTTTAATGATCTTTGTACCTATTACTTACCACTTCAAGTAGAAGTGTTGAGCATGACAACTGCCCAAAAAACATATTATTATTAAACATATTGGAATAAAAATCCTTGAACTAAGCATAAAATATAATACTTATACTAGAAAAACCTATACAAATGCAAACATATCAAACAGTAATAGATGAACTTAAGCCTTTTCATTGAAATAACTTACCACTTCTCTAGTATCCATTTTAGAATCCAAACTAAATCCCAAAACTTAGAAGAGTAGCCATTCTTGAACTTCTTTCATTCTCATTCTCCAGCTCAAAATGGTGAGCCCCATGATTGTGATCATAGGGAATAATAGAAATGGCATCCAACAATCCAGATGATGCCATCAGTTGCAAATCCTTCTATGCTAAGTATTTATTGTAGCTTTTCTGGAGGATATAGAGCTTGTACCATGGACAAGCATGATATAAATGACTTTCTAATATCTAAAATATCTTTGTTAACTTTGAATAGTAGATTGTCGTCATTTGAGGTTCAGGAATATTCTTGACCATACACAAGGCCATGAATATCTTCTATAGAGTGAAAGGCTGCCTACATATCATATGCCATCTATCATAAGAAATAGTATAAGGAAAAAATATATTAAAAATAAAAATAATTTAGCTCACAGATTCTATAGTAGGTTCATGAAATTCCATTCAACCCAAAGCTTCCTCTGTAATAGGGTATTCTCCAATAATTAATTCCTACAAGATCAAACTATATCAACCTTCCCATCTAGAAAAATATAATCCTATATCTAATTCAATAGATAAAATTTTAGATTTATGGCCCCCATTCGATAGTGATAGCTTCTTAAAGGTGTGCTAAAAATCTACTCAACATGACATTATAACTATTTACATCATGGGAAATATGGGTAAACTACCAACCAAAGATAAATGGTTTCTAGAATATGATTTTTCTACACATTTGCCTCATCCCATTTCACAATGGTAGCCAACAATCCAGATGATGCCATCAACTACAAACCATTCTATGCTAAGTATTTATTGTAGCTTTTCTGGAGGATATAGAGCTTGTACCATGCATAAGCATGATACAAATGACTTTCTAATATCCAAAATATCTTTGTTAACTTTGAATAGCAGATTGTCGTCATTTGAGGTTTAGGAATCTTCTTGACCATACACAAGGACATGAATATCTTCTATAGAGTGAAAAGATTCCTACATATCATATGCCATCCGTCATAAGAAATAGTATAAGGAAAAAATATATTAAAAATAAAAAATTTAGCTCACATATTCTAGAGTAGGTTCATCAAATTTCATTCAACCCAAAGCTTCCTCTGCAATAGGGTATTCTCCAATAATTAATTCCTACAAGCTCAAACTATATCAACCTTCCCATCTAGACAAATATAATCCTATATCTAATTCAATGGATAGCATTTTAGATTTCTAGCCCCCATTCGATAATGATACCTTCTTAATGTGTGCCAAAAATCTACTCAACATTACATTATAATTATTTACATCATGGGAAATATGGATAAGCTCCCAACCAAAGTTAAATGTGTTGTGCCTTTTTCCCATAAGCATTTATTAGCATACCCTTTTTAGTTGAGAGAAGATCCTTTGGATAGTGGGATGCAATCTTTAGTTCTTGTGAGGGCATCCAAAAATCACCCACGGGAGTTTTCCTTGAGGGTCTTTTGCCCAACACTTTGCCTTAAGGTAAAAGTGTGTATACATTGTTGTATGTAATCTTGATCTTCCATATTACCAATACAAGAAGATACAGATCCACCAGTTGAATATGCAATAAGTGCGAAATCGGATAGCTCACACTGTTCACACTTTGTGTTTTCATCGAAGTTGGCTGATGTTGCATGTTCTTCATCAGAATTTGTCCATCTTTTTCCATATTGTTGTATTTTCTTTTTCTATAGTACAACTTTCATCCACACTGCCCCTTGAATGTGATTTCTCCTCATTCATTTCTTCAACCTTATCCTCATTATACATCATACTGGATAATCATCATTCTAGTACAAAACAACCTCTGGATATTATTGGTGAATAATTGTAGTTAATGGGTTCTCATGTAATGATTCCCAATACCAATGGAACAACATATAATTTGAATCACTCAAGTAATGAATCTAAATTTAACAGCAGTATAATATAATTACATTCTACCATAAATACACATTAAGAATGCTTTGCCTTGTAGATTTCAGCACCCATGTATTCGATGGATTTATGGGAATGAAGGGAAATTGGAAAGCCAATGATCTTCTATAGTTATGTATGGCCTTGTCTAGTACCTATGGCCTCTTAGACAACCAAGATTGAGCTCAAACTCACCCCAGCAAACGAAAATAATGCTCAGGGGAGAGGGAAATGACTCTAGTAAGAAGAAATCCACCCAAAAATGCTTAAGAACACTCCAGGTAAGGAGAGAGAAATTCTTAACAGTCGTACATAAACCAAATTAGCAACTCCTTTAGGAAATGCAATAGCTCCAGAACCGTGGCAATTGATCTCTAACTCAACAAGAGAGTGGATTATGAGTAACTTAGAGCTGATGTGTTTCATAGAGCATCAATCAATCAAGAGTTTCTGAATGATGCTAATAGAAATTCAATGGAGATTTATTTATTTCAGCCATGAGCACAAAGACAGGGAGCACATATAATATAACTAAGGAGTATGAATGATGATAACTCATACACCATAAGTTTATTATATCCTAGGAACATAAATTAGATGAGAGCCTAGCACATTTCCTTTATTGTCAAAAGAGAGATGTCCATGTGCAAATTAACCCTCGCTCCATGTGAGAATATTGCAGCATAGTTTCTATGGGAAAATGAAGGAATTCATCATGGCAGTTAAACATTGAATTGAGCTAGTTTCAGTGTTGTCCAATTAGGACTATTGCATCTTGTCACATGCAAAGATTGCAGGACATTTCAACATTACAAAGGGAACAATCCATGCATAGTCACTCTTTGTTTAGTTAAGTCAAAGCTCATGGAGAATGATATCCAGGCGTTTTAGCCTATATTTGACCTCTTTTGGCTAGCAACCAAGAAAGTGAAAAAGCTCAAAGTTTGTAATCCAACGGGAGAAGAAAAACTGAGGATAAAAAGAATTCTACAACACTTGAAGAAACCGAAATCTGTGACTAAGTTGAATCTCAATCTAACGCTATCTATTTGTAGCAGGATATAAATATTTGTGGTAAAGAGTCAAGGGTTTGTTGTAGTAGCCAAAGATCAATAACAGAAGGAAAAGAGTCTGTAATTGGAAGTCATTGTATTATAATAAGAGACTAAACCTACAATAGGACAGAAATTTAGAAGCTGCTTCTGACATTGACTAGGCAGAGACTCAACTATTGACCTTGATGTAAAGAGGAGGGCTGACTTGGAGGGACCCTTTGGTCTTATGTTGGATATATCATTTTGAATAAATTCATTAAGAGGAGGATTGTTGGGTTTTCCCCTATTGAGAGTTTTTTCCCTGCCTTGAAAGCCTAAATCTTTGTGTCTCTTACTTCTTTGTGTTCTTGGAAGAACAATTTGTGTAATTAGTTGATGAAATAGAAATATTAACTAACAAAGAAAAGAATACTTATATAGGAGTTTACTTCCAACTATCAAGGAATACAATGAGGACATAAAATTTGTAAATCTTAAACTTGGCTAGGCCACTGTACCTCCAAAAACCTGACTCATTAAGCCATAAACTAGAAACCTTCTGCAGAACTCAAAAAACAAATGAATTAGAATGAATTATCAACCAAAATCAAGGGCCTTTACACTTTACATTTGACAATCTATTGCAATATGAATATTGACGTCACAGCTATTCATTTATATTGCACTGTTGTAAGAAAGGATGATCATATTTTATATATTTTGTCTAGTAAGGCCTGCACTTCGTCATTTACAGCTCTAACCAAGGTTTCATGTTCCTAGTGTAATGAACAACAGCTGCATTGTCAATCTCTCAACGGTCCAAACTAGGATTATATCCTAAACCCAACACATGCCAAGGCTTGTCCAAAGGATGGGTCAAGTGAAAAAACATTCAATCCAGGGGGTAGTGTTGCAAGCTTCCACAACACTCTATCCTCACTCTGACATACAATGAAAGAAAAACTTAGAAATCGAACAAAGAAAAACCCATTAAGTTTTCTAGCCAATTACTTCAGATTTACTTCAAATACTTTAAAGTAAGCATCACAGGAATTAACATAAATAAACCACACTACACAATTACCATGTTCTACCACCTGTGATATATTCCAGTTATATCTTGTTTCTCCCATTCTTTGAGATCAAATACATTCATCCCATATGCCCAACCACAAGCATTAGGATCAATGTGCCTGGCTATGTGCGGATTGGAAAAATGAAGGTATTTGTCAAACCGGTGAAAGCCTTCTCCACAATTTTCCACTGAACCATTAACCTTTCCATGAAGATCTACTGACCACAAGGGTGTCAAATCTCTCTGCACCACAATATCATCATCCAAGAAAAGGATCTTGTCCATTTTGGGATAAACTTGTGGAAGATAGAAATGAAGATGATTTAGCATTGATAAATATTTTGGATTTATATATTTCAAATTGGATGAATGTACTGAGAGTGTAGTCGAGTGATCTGCCTTGAAATAATACTCTTTCATAGCTATGGATTCAATTTGGCGAAGCACAGGGCAATAGGACGAATTGAGCCATTTAAAATCATCTACATTTTCTACATGTATCGCAGCTTTCCCTGGGGGATTAAGTAAAAACCACATTTTCATGGCCCCAAAATTTAACTTGTCTATGATGAGATGAAATACATGTTTCTCAGATTCCTACAAACACATGCAAATCACCTACAATGAGATCCAAATATTAAATGTAAAATGCAGCAAAATTGTTGGACTCTCAAACTTTAGAGTAATTTAAATTAGTAACACTTCACTTTAGCATTCATGACAGTCTAATTCACAACCAGAGATGCAACCAATACATTGTCAGAAAATAATGCATAGTGATAAAGAGTTGGATCCTCCAGCTTGTCCTTTTTAGGAAATTTCGCTTTTCAAGGGCAAGTAAGTAATAATCCATGGTCAATCACATGGACAGATAGTGCAGGCCCTTGGGAACAGTCTTTGCTGCCAGCTGACTTAAAAATTTACTTTGCTTTTTCAAGGTCCTTACTTGCTTGTCTGCAGACTAAAGCATGGCTCACAACTTCTTTGTTACTATCCCACAGTCATAAAATTGTTCTCTAGCCTTGGATAGGACATGACCCATAGCCTTGATCTTCTCAGGTGCACTGAAACATTCATATCAATTATCGGCTATGAAAAAGAGAATGAAAAGTAGAATGATTGACACACAGACTGAAACTTTAAAAGAAACAAAGGATATGAGCACCAAATGCAAATGGAAGCACTTGCTACTCTTGATTTAGAAGCAGCCAATGCTAAAACTATTACCTTTGAGGTAGATCAGAATTTGCATTAGCCTGACCCAATGTACGTTGACATTCTTTAATACGAAGCATCAATTCATGGTATAAATCAAGATTATTCCTAGCCTAGGAAATGCTTGAATACACCCTAGCCATGATCAGTTGGTCTCACATCAATGTAACAGTGGATTCAAAATTCTTGTTCTCATTCTCTCGCCTCCAAATGTTGTATTTTCCTAGGACAACAGAATCTACCTCCTTGGAATGTTTGATTATTGCATTTTCAAGCTCAACTCATTTTTCTTCATCTTGTTGAATCAGCTCTGTGGACCTTTTCTCCCTCCTCTTTTGTCTCAATTGTTGTAAGAATTAAACTACTATAAATTAAAGCATTCTATGCTAAAACCTAAGAAATTTAAAATTTTTCTATCGGAGAAGTAACATTCAAAAAGGATTTTGGAAAATAATATAACAATTCCCTTTTCCATGAGAACAAAAAGTAGTGATCTAGTGCAGGAAAGAATTTTACCCTCTGTGAAACTTTGTTGAACTTTCTTCAAGCTGAAAATGGTCTACATTACAACAACCATTGTCTGAGGAGTTTGACTAGACATTACCTTACAGTAGGCTACCAACATCATAGATTAATTAACCAGGGAAAATCAAAACTTACCATCAAGAGCATTCTCTTTGAAGTCTCGATGTTCACTTCCTGTGTCATCCTCTTGAAACCTCGTAAGAAGTTCTTCATCATTGGAAGTTTTTCTCTGCACCTCGTCATTCATTTTAAACCCCTCAGGATTTTCCTTGCCTTCTTCATTGAAGATCACAACCTCTTGTTGTGAATGTAACTTTTCTGAGCTGTCTCCAAAAGTCATTTGCCTCTGCTTGATGTACACTGTTAGAAATAGAGAAGCACCCCTGCCAATGTCAGTTTTCACTTCGTGTTTAATACGACCCTACTCAACTACATAGATCATCATCACATAGGTTTCCTTACATGTTCAATAGAGAAAATAACCAAAATCTTCACCAATAGTACCTCAGAGTTGGTAATATCCCTTTGGTTTACTTTAGAGGGCTTTTCTCATACCTATGAGGAAGATAAGTCATTCTGTCCAAAAGTATTTAAGTTTAGGGTTCCCGAGTCCTTTGTGATAGCTGTTATGACATCAATCACTTACCCAGTAAATAAATTTTATTTTCAATTCTGTGCTCAATAGGGGAGAAATGAAATTTAAGATATCCAAATGCAACAGGTTTCTTATACTTGCCTCCTTTGGGAAGAGAGACTCAATGCTCTTTGTTAAACTCTGCTTTCTCCAGTCATCTACTTGTTCCTATGAACCCCACAGATAAATAGATAAGAGTGATTTTAAAAATATGATAGAGCTCCAGTATCCTCAATAATTCCTCTCTATTTTAATCCATTCAGGTCGATTAAATTTCAGTTTAGGGACATTATTTATTTTCTGGGATTAGAATAACGTAAGTGCAAGTGCATTGTCGAGATCCTGAAAAAGAACAAAATGGCCATAGAAAAATAGAATTGGTTTTCAAGACGTGGAAAGAGAATACCATTCTAACAGATCCATCTCCTAAGAAGTTGTCCCCTGCTATTTTAAATGATAAAAAATGCAATAAAGGTCAGGTAGAAAGACTTGATGGAGAAGAATATCTATAAAAATACTGAAACGCTAAAAAGGGGGTTGCTTTGCTATCATGCATATGCTAAGATCAATATTTCATAACACATCAATAATAAAATGGTGTGTATAATATCTATCGTTTGTTTTGGACAATGTGCTCTGAACACTATGGGAACAGTGTGAAAATGATATGTATAGTAGAAAGTAGCTGGTGAACAAGATTGTAGTTGTGAATTGGGTCTAGGTTGGGTGGATCAGATTTGGTTTTAGCTTGACTAATGAGAAGTGGATTTACCTTTATGAATGAAAAGTGGGTCTGGCTTGGATAATGAGTAGATGGGAAGAATGATTGTTACCCTTCCCACCCAGATTCAATTCCCACAATATTCAATTCCCATGAGTAAGATGTTGAACTGAACCCTTAACATATATATTTTTATAATACCCATCCTTCTTATGCATAATCCAGTGCACACTTAGTACCATCCTACTCAAAATGAGGAGTGCCCAGTGAATTCACCGAGCAATTGCCCAACGAATTTACCAGTCATATGCATTTCCCTTTGTTAAAAAATGGGAAGAGCATTGTTATTTCTTGATATCAGGATGAATGGTTTCATTATCTTTGGCAAAGGAAATTACCCTAGGGACAGTTGGTAAAACCTTTGCTCTTGCATGAGAGAGGTACAAATGTTGAATCTTTCTCCTGGTAGGTATTGTACCATGTTAATGCAAAGATGGAGTTCACAGCTTCACATAGGTCAAATGAAAGGAAACCTATAAAGAAAGCTCACAAAATTTTTGGAAAAATGCTAGAGGTACTAAACTTTTGACAATAAGCGAGGAAAGTAAATTTGATAACATCTACGCCTTTAGATCCTGCGAAAAAGCTAAAAGGAAAATCAAATTCCAAAGTAGCTCCATGGGGTTTTGGTTCAATGGTTAATTGAGGGTGGTGAAGGCAAATCAAATTTTGAAGCAGGTCCATGGGGTCTTGGTTCAATGGTTAACTAGGAGCAATGGTAATTCCCTGCTAAGGCTCAAATCACATAAATACATTGTTCAATGGGTTCTCAATGAAAGGGATCTTTCTAAAGTAGTATAATATGACTACAGTTCATTGTAATGGAGATATTACTTGAATGTTGTAAGAAGCCTACACTTCATTGTAATAAGAAAGGGCATGCTTGCCAATAAAGATAAATTAAATGCTGACCCACCCCAAAAAAAGAGACAGAAGCAACCTAATGAGGGAGGAGGGCAGGAAGAAGCTTAGAAGTGAGGGAGGAGGGAGGGAAGAATCTTACCAGTTGCAGATGTAGATGCAGAGTGAAGAAACTTAGCTGCCAAAAAAACCAATGGCATCACCACAAAGATAACAAGGAAGCCCACCACAGCTATTCGATGATGAAAACCTCGACCTCCCCATCCTCCATTTCTACCACGCTGGTAGCCCTGCCACCCTCCATTCCACACACCTCCTCCTTCCACAGGCATCTTTAACTCTCAACCATAACACCACTTTTCTCCTTCTCCTCCTCCTAAACAGATATCGAGCAATGCAACTGTTACTCAATCATAATCCTCTACATCAAACCCATATCATGGTTAGTGTTACAAGGAAAAGTGTCTATACAGAACTGTTAATCCCACTAAGGTGGGTAGCTGCCTTAGAAACAAACAAAGTAAAACTACTTTCGTTTTCCTTTACGAAAGATAGATGAGAGAAGAATAAAGGAGACCAACCTCTGTCTTGCGCTTGGTTCCTTGCTCGATTCCTCTCTCTTCTGATAGTCCTTTGCTACTTGCTTCCTTGTATACCCAGCTTTACAGAGTACCTGTAGAGTCAAAGTAGCATAACACCATATGAGAACATGGATCTATTATCATAAACAATCTAGGATCAGATGTAAATTGACCATACAAATGCACAAAACATAGATTACACAAGAGTATGGAGGAAAACTAGAATAGCTTTATTGATAATCAAGAAAGAGCCAAGAGAGTTACAACCAGTTGTTCTGACCCAGCATCATCCTCTCAGCAAGTAAGCCCTTCTTCACCTCATGTAAAGCTTAGATCACCTAACACTATGATGTTGCCTCAAGAAACCAACAACAATTCCTTACAAGATGCAAAATTCCAGCCTCTGTATCTCTGGGATGAGGGACCCATATATAGATGTCTGTAAGGGAGATGAGTCAGTTTGTGATTTGATTAGTGTCTTCCCTCTGATAGTTCTTGCTTCCACTTGGAGATTGATGATCTCTTACTCATCCTTGGTCGAATTCAGAGAGGAGAGTGCCACAGTAGAAGTTTCTGGAAGATCCCATGCTTCTCCACCTCACAGATTGACACTGCCATTTGTCTCTTCTCGCCCATCGCACCCCATAGAAGGGATTTTTGAAATGCAACAAACCCACTAAGTGTACTTAGGTGAGATGCAACGCACTTTTCCTATGGAGCATGTGAAATGATCCTGTTTTGACCAGTTCTGAGTAGTTTTTCATGGAGAACTTCTGGGAGAAGCTGTAATCAGTTGACCTTATTCCTTTAGGGGTTGGAACAACACTTTTAGGGACTTAGGAGCCCTTGGTTTATGGACATTTTATGCTTGGGGTTGTAGTGCCCAAAAATGTCTATAACAGTTGCCCCTAAAGCATGAGGTCGTTAATCTTTTTGATGTCGGGTGAAATGCTTTATCATGAGGATCCAAAGTTCTTTCAAGACGGAAGGAGACCTATAATAAGATACAATACAATACATTATCTTCATAATATTTTCATGATCTAGCTGAGGCAAGCATTCCCATGCTCAGCTTTATAAATTCATTTTCATGTACATAGGACAGGCAATCGTCTGAGTGTAGACTGATGATTCTGGTAGAGCCATCATCCCTTTGATTGGATGATTATCTGTGCAGCAATGATGTACATTTGATGTCTTTATTTTACTGAATATATATCGCAGCCCGGATGGATGAAACTAGATCCGGGGTCTTCAGTCTCGTTCGATCTTCACTCAAAGTACAAGTTGATCCACGTGAGAGACATTCTGGAGTCGAACATGGAAAGACATCACCTGATTACCAACCAATGATGTAAGCTGTTAACAGGCGCGAGAGGAATCACCGATAATGATAATGACCCTCAAGGTACTTCAGTACAATTAACGTGGTGTGAATAAATGACTTGGCACCGAACACCACGCAAAATCTTTCGGTCGAAGGTAATTGATGTAAAGCTGTTGCCGGAAGTGAGAAACTTTCCATTGAGGCATGCAAGCTTCAAAGTACTGAAAGGGGTGTCCCTAGATCGACTTCTTGGATAATGAGCTGATGTCAACAAGAAGCGATCCATCATAGGAGGGCCTTAATGAATCCCACATCAATGACACAGAACGGAGCAAATTATTTTGATGGAGATGAAAACGGTCTGGTGATATAAGGTTTAGGGTGGCAGTCATGAAAGAATGGAGTGTAAATGTATTGCAGTGGGTGACACACAGGTGAATTCTCTGAGTGACTTCTCTTGAACATACCGGCGACACTGACATAGTGGATTGGTAGCATTAACCCCAAATGTGGATGGTGTGATGTGACCGGTGAATGAAACAACCCAACCCGACTTGGATGCAGAGTGAAAGTGTCATGTTCAAGAGCGACTTGCTACCGACAAAGTTTCTTCAAGTTTTCTTCCCAATTTTTCCCTAGTCATTGCTGACCAGTACCTCTTTATTCTTGTCAAGCTTGAGGAGGATAACATATGCTTGTTCTATAATTTTCCCTTCGGGCAAACCCATCGCTATGTTCTAATGAGCCTAGCGATAGTGAAACTCATTCTTGTCTGCTATGGACAAGTTTGTCTCTATTAGGTTTTAACGAGTTTAACAACAAAGATAACTCGGTCCTTTTCAATTTTAGAGAGTCTGAAAACGGACGTAAAGGAAACTCCAAAAATCCTTTTTTATCTTCTAGTCCCTTAAGTCCGAAAAAGTATAAAACAATACAGAAGGGATGAATTTCTGATACTTTTAACGAGCCGAATAAAACAAGCGCTCGATCTTTTTGTGTAATAATCCCTCAGGTCCAAAAAGATTAAAATATAAAGGAGGGATGGCACTGCCGATCCCTTTAACGAGCTGGAGAGGCCAATAGCTCGGAAACATTTTCATATTTTACGAGTCAGTTGAAAAGAGATTAAAGGAGACTCCTCTTTGAGGAACGAGTGATAAATTTGGGTAGCAGCTGATTCCAGGTAAGGTTTGGAATTTCCCAATCATGAGTGTTACAAGGATGGCTAACATGATCACTCTTTGCAGCTGTTCCTCAAAAGGGGTAAACAATCAAATGGAGGTGAATGATCGACCAATACAGAGTGGAGGTGATGATGAGAACATGACCAAGGCCTTAAAGGCTGAAGTACTACATTCATGACGGTTATTTACCAGAAATTGGTTCATTTTTTATTGAGCTTAAATGTTGGGGGAAACATTTTCTCAATGATTATGTTTATTTTTTTAACGAGTATGAAATCTGTGTTAAAACTGCTCGATATATCCAGTCGTATAATAAGGATGTCTCATATATAAAAACGACAATTTTTCAAATCTTTGCCCCACATCCTTTCTTTATGCAAGTTAGGAAATGACCAATCCTACGAGTTTAAAGGGTTAGAGGACCTACAAATTTAAAAAAATAAATGGTTTCTCTTTGCTTGCACGCCAAAAGGTTTGCATGCCCCCAGGTATAGAGACATAGTGTTTCAAGGTTACCCCGGAATTTCGCAGACAAAACATTTGTTTTGTCAAAAAGGCCTACCTCTTTCAGGTTACCAAAGATTGTTCTATTTGTACCACAAACAAAACACTTCCTCGGCGATGTCTACCGAAATAGACAAAGGTGAATGGCGCAGACGCCTCCACTCACATAACTTTGACAAGGGAATCTTGTTCTAGTCCAACCCCCTTTTCCAATTTCGGACGGGAGTGTCAGACTAGTCATATACCTCTCGCGGAAACCTATGCTATACCTGAAGTTTTCCTGCCGAAGCAAACCAGGTTGCATGCCCCCTGGGTTTCAGTCGTGTCCCCCGAATTACTCGCGCTCATCGGGTGAACGGACTGGAGAATGATGAGACATTCCTTGCGTGAAAAGACAATTCAGGGATGGTATATGACTATTTTCTATGCGTGAACTGGGGAATGAAAGTTGGTATACGAGCTTGACCACTCTTCCTTTGTGCGGAAAACACATTACTCTAAAGAGTGATGAGACAATGGCTCCCATGCAATAAATATAGTCTCGTCCAAGGAGTAGATTATAATCCAGGGGTCCTTGGACTACCATTACATTCATGTGAACGGTTTCCCCTGTCAATGTTATGGGCACATTGGGAAGGATCCCTAACGGTTGACTGGTTCCTTTGTCAAAGCCTGTTAGATTTCTCATCTCAGGCAAAAGCGATGGCGAACCAAGCGCTTTCCAAGCAGTCGAGGAAAGGATACTCACAGAAGCCCCTTCATCTATGATGGTACCGGCCATAACCATTCTATATACTTGAGCAATGATTCGGAATGGTACACTAGCCGGTAAACGGGGTCTGCCTAGCTGATTCCAGTCGAAGGAAACAACTAGGTTTCTTGGAGGTGGGACCGAATAGACGGCCGGGTACGACTCTGATGAACTTCCTTCCTGCAGTAAAGGAATGGGTAAATTTCCCCCATGTTCATCGGAGTCTGTGTTTACGAAAAGAATTTGGACGGTATCATCTTTGTTCTCTTCGGTGAGTGTATCATCTAAAGATGGAACCTCTGAAGGCAAGACCGGGTCAACTGCTGCCTCGACCTTTTGACTTTCGTCTGGTATGGGTTTAGATGCTTTATCTTCAATGATAGACGCTTCGGCCGACCACCTGGGCAGGTCATCCGGATTTTCAACTAGTGACAGACTCAGCAAGAGTTTCTTATATCCAGGAGGAAGTCCTAACGCTGAAACCGGACGATCGTCCAAAACTCTTTTAGCATTGTCTAAGAAGGGACAACGATGGATGGCGTGATCGCCTTCACAGAGTTTACAAGGAAATTTGCACTTTCCTTTTTGTCTAAGGGCTTCACTTTCACTAGTCGACGGTGTGCTTTCAACATGATCATCATGGGTTGACGACATCGGGTTGTGCAAACGAGGGGACTAGTCCCTTAAGATCCGAGGGATGCAGGGACAATCTCTGTGATAGTGGTCTCCTTTGCAAATGACACATGGCGATTTAGGCCTGGTCGGTGCAGTGTGTGGGTTTTTGCTAGACGATGCTTGGTTGCTCCTTTTCGCCTTTGGCTCCTTCTTCTTCTTCTCTTTCTCCTTCTTTTCCTTCTTCTTCTCAAGTACTTGATTTTTGGCTTTACCAGCCTCATCAAGCGAAGAGGAAGGAGGAGAGGAAGAATTGGACGAAGTAGAGGGTTGGGGGGTAACTCTGGAATTGTCTAGTTGCTGACTCGATTGTTCAGGAATTGCGGTGTTCTGAACGACGAAGGTTGAGAAAAGCCATATGGGCAAACCAATTGTCAATCCTGGAAGTGACAATGTGGCCATGTGGGGTGCACCAACATCTCCCCAAGAGAAGAAGGGACTAGGATTTCCTCCAAGGGGAACTCCTTGGTTGGTGGACTCCATTCTCTCAACCTAAGACCAATGTAGGAAAGGTGGTGATTATTCCGTTTAAAATAAATTTTAGATGCTTTGACGCAACTTTTTTTTTCAATTTTTAAGAGTCGAGAAAAAACAAAAGATGACTCTAGTCGCCTTCGATTTTTAATGAGCCTGAAGTGACAAGTGCTCAGATGGACTTTTTCCGTTAAGGAGTCTGAAAAGGAATGAAAGGGACTGCTATTGAAATCTAGGCAGAGGGATTACCAAACCAATCACAAAACTGTAGAATACTTTTTACGATACAGCAGTCAATCTTCCTGAATGTTGTGTTCAGTGCATTGCGATTGATAGGGCGGCAAACACGGCTTCCTATGGATAAAGGATTAACCCTATTGTGGTCTCCCAAAATATACTCGATGGTACGTGGGAGCACAAGTCCGTACTGGCACTTATCATCTCAAAGTGGAGGAATCACCCAACCAACAGTGAAAACAACAGTTACCAGGCTTTACGACGGCGGAATACGTCTCGAGCCTAGACTTCTAGATGTTGTGCATTAGGATCCAAAGCGTTGTTAGATTCATTAAATTTATTTTATAGTTGAACTTGCTTAAGAAATTTTCCTTTCAGGTTCACCGCGTGATGTAGAGGTACAATTCCTAAAATGCAATCTAAGATGAGAAACAGTTGTTTTATCTTCTTTGTGCTATGAAAATCCTAGCTACTAAGGAAAGAGAGACAGTATTCTTTCAGCAAAGAGCATAGAGCACACACTATATGCACTATCCTAAATCACACCAATCAAACAATCTAAATGCAAATGCACATGCATTTATTTTTTTTAGCCTTCTTATTATGTGAATGATAAAAAGAAAGCTAATGCGCAAATCTGAATTACTTTTCAAAGCGACAATTACTAACAAGTTTCTTTTCAAAATCAAAATGAAGACAATGATGACACTTTGCGATTTGGAAATGGAAACTTGCTTTCGACACTAGAAAAACTACTAATTCAGATCAAATACAATAGTAATAGGGTAATCGACTATCAAGACCAATCAGACTCTCTTCTATGACTGAAAACAACACTTGCGACACTTTCAAATCAAGAAACGACAGTACAATTACGTTACTTTTTTGCAAAGGAGAATTGAAAATGACTCAACAAATACACAAAAAAATTTACAGTTCTTTGCACAATGGAGGCAGAATAACAACAAGGAAAGGGGTTTCAAACAGAGGTGTACTGATTACAAGTAGCAAAATTCTTGAATAGATCTGAAAAGAGTGAACAGAGAAACCAAAATTTTAGGAACAATGCCTAGTCTGATCAGCGCACCTATAACACAGTGAATTTGAAATGCAGCACGCCTGCTACACTCGAGAAGTGCGCTGAATTTGAGATTCTCAGAACAGAGAGTGTGCTGGACCAGAAACGAGACTTTGATTGGGTTTCGGGTCACAGTTTGCAGTTCATTTCGGGGATTTTGGCCGAGCTAGTGGTAATCAGTAAATCAACAACAGGGGTAGATCTAAGGAGGTTACTAGAGCCACCACAAGGGCAATTAGAGAGTTTGTAAATCAGTTGTTTAATTCATAAACAAAACCCGGAGATTGATTGAAGCGAAATTTATCTACTTTGCATTTGCATAGAAAATGCAGTTCGAAAGCTACTTGGCTCGACTTCAGGCTCCGTCTGTAAGTTCATAAAGTAAACAAATGTAGATAGACAAACAACCTAGTCGCTCCCCAGCGGAGTCACCATTTTGTTACAAGGAAAAGTGTCTATACAGAACTGCTAATCCCACTAAGGCAGGTAGGTGCCTTGGAAACAAACAAAGTAAAACTACTTTCATTTTCTTTTATGAAAGATAGATGAGAGAAGAATAAAGGAGACCAACCTCTGTCTTGCACTTGGTTCCTTGCTCGATTGCTCTCTCTTCTGATAGTCCTTTGCTACTTGCTTCCTTGTATAACCAGCTTTACAGAGTACCTGTAGAATGAAAGCAGCATAACACTATACGAGAACATGGATCTATTATCATAAACAATCTAGGATCAGATGTAAATTGACCATACAAATGCACAAAACATAGATTACACAAGAGTATGGAGGAAAAATTGAATAGCTTTATTGATAATCAAGAAAGAGCCAAGAGAGTTACAACCAGTTGTTTTGAACTAACATCATTCTCTCAGCAAGTAAGCCCTTCTTCACCTCATTCAAAGCTTAGATCACCCAACACTATGATGTTGCCTCAAGAAACCAACAACAATTCCTTACAAGATGCAAAATTCCAGCTTCTGGATCTCTAGGATGAGGGACCCATATATAGATGTCTGTAAGGGAGATGAGTTAGCTTGTGATTTGATTAGTGTCTTCCCCCTGATAGTTCTTTCTTCCACTTGGAGATTGATGATCTCTTACTCATCCTTGGTCGAATTCAAAGAGGCAAGTGTCACAGGAGAAGTTTCTGGAAGATTCCATGCTTCTCCACCTCGCAGATTGACACTGCCATTTGTCTCTTCTCGCCCATCACACCCCATAGAAGGGCTTTTTGAAATGCAATGCACCCACTAAGTGTACTTAGGTGAGATGCAATGAACTTTGCCTATGGAGCAGGTGAAATGATCATGTTTTGACCAGTTCTGAGTAGTTTTTAATGGAGAACTTCTGGGAGAAGCTGTAATCAGTTGACCTTATTCCTTTAGGGGTTGGAACAACACTTTTAGGGACTTAGGAGCCCTTGGTTTATGGACATTTTATGCTTGGGGTTGTAGTGCCCAAAAATGTCTATAACAGTTGCCCCCTAAAGCATGAGGTCGTTAATATTTTTGATGTCGGGTGAAATGCTTTATCACGAGGATCTGAAGTTCTTTCAAGCTGGAAGGAGACCTATAATAAGATACAATACAATACATTATCTTCATAATATTTTCATGATCTAGCTAAGGCAGGCATTCCCATGCTTAGCTTTATAAATTCATTTTCATGTACATAGGACAGACAATCGTCTGAGTGTAGACTGATGATTCTGGTAGAGCCATCATCCCTTTGATTGGATGATTATCTGTGCAGCAATGATGTACATTTGATGTCTTTATTTTCCTGAATATATATCGCAGCCTGGATGGATGAAACTAGATCCGGGGTCTTCAGTCTCGTTCGATCTGCACTCAAAGTACAAGTCGATCCATTTGAGAGACGTTCTGGAGTCGAACATGGAAAGACATCTCCTGATTACCAACCAATGATGTAAGCTGTTAACAGGTGCAAAAGGAATCACCGAGAATGATAATGACCCTCAAGGTACTGCAGTACAATTCACGTGGTGTGAATAAAGGACTTGGCATCGAACACCACGCAAAATCTTTCGGTCGAAGGTAATTGATGTAAACCTGTTGCCGGAAGTGAGAAACTTGCCATTGAGGCATGCAAGCTTCAAAGTACTGAAAGCGGTGTCCCTAGATCGACTTCTTGGATAATGAGCTAATGTCGACAAGAAGCGATCCGTCATAGGAGGGCCTTAATGAATCCAACATCAATGACACGAAACAGAGCAAATTATTTTAATGGAGATGAAAATGGTCTGGTGATATAAGGTTTAGGGTGGCGGTCATGAATGAATGGAGTGTAAATGTATTGTAGTGGGTGATACACAGCTGAATTCTCTGAGCGACTTCTCTTGAACATACCGGCGACACTGACATGATGGATTGGTAGGATTAACCCCAAATGTGGATGGTGTGATGTGACCATGGTGATGTGACCGGTGAATGAAACAACCCAACCCGACTTGGATGCGGAGTGAAAGTGTCATGTTCAAGAGCGACTTGCTACCGATAAAGTTTCTTCAAGTTTTCTTCCCAATTTTTCACCAGTCATTGCTGACCAGTACCTTTTTATTTTTGTCAAGATTGAGGAGGATAACATATGCTTATTCTATAATTTTCCCTTCAAGCAAACCCATCGCTACATTTTAACGAGCCTAGCGATAGTCAAACTTGTTCTTGTCTGCTATGGACAAGTTTGTCTCTATTAGGTTTTAACGAGTTTAACGACAAAGATAACTCGGTCCTTTTCAATTTTAGAGAGTCTAAAAAGGGACGTAAAGGAAACTCCAAAAATCCTTTTTCATCATCTAATCCCTTAAGTCCGAAAAAGCATAAAACAATACAGAAGGGATGAATTTTCGATACTTTTAATGAGCCGAATAAAACAAGCGCTTGATCTTTTTGTGTAATAATCCCTTAGGTCCAAAAAGATTAAAATCTAAAGGAGGGATGGCACTTCCGGTCCCTTTAACGATCTGGAGAGGCCAATAGCTCGGCAATCTTTTCATATTTTACGAGTCAGTTGAAAAGAGCTTAAAGGAGACTCGTCTTTGAGGAACGAGTGATAAATTTGGGTAGCAGCTGATTCCAGGTAAGGTTTGGAATTTCCCAATCACGGCAGTGTTACAAGGATGGCTAACAGGATCACTCTTCATAGCTGTTCCTCAAAAGGGGTAAACGATCAAATGGATGTGAATGATCGGCCAATACAGAGTGGAGGTGATTATGAGAACACGACCAAGGCTTTAAAGGATGAAGTACTGCATTCACGATGGTTATTTACCAGAAAATGGTTCATTTTTTATTGAGCTTAAACGCTGGGGGAAACATTTGCTCAATTCTTATGTTTATTTTTTAACGAGCTTGAAATCCGCATTAAAACTACTCGATATATCCAGTCGTATAATAAGGATGTCTCATATATAAAAACGACAATTTTTCAAATCTTTGCCCCACATCCTTTCTTTATGCAAGTTAGGAAATGACCAATCCTACGAGTTTAAAGGGTTAGAGGACCTACAAATTTAAAAAAATAAATGGTCGCTCTTTGGTTGCAAGCCAAAAGGTTTGCATGCCCCCAGTTATAGAGACATAGAGTTTCAAGGTTACCACGCAATTTCGCAGACAAAACATTTGTTTTGCCAAAAAGGCCTACCTCTTTCAGGTTACCAAAGATTGTTCTATTTGTACCACAAACAAAACACTTCCTCGGCGATGTCTACCGAAATAGACAAAGGTGAATGGCGCAGACGCCTCCACTCACATAAATTTGACAAGGGAATCTTGTTCCAGTCCAACCCCTTTTTCCAATTTCGGACGGGAGTGTCAGACTAGTCATATACCTCCCGCGGAAACCTATGCTATACCTGAAGTTTTCCTGCCGAAGCAGACCAGGGTGCATGCCCCCTGGGTTTCAGTCGTGTCCCCCGAATTACTCGCGCTCATCGGGTGGACGGACTGGAGATTGATGAGACATTCCTTGTGTGAAAAGACCATTCAGGGATGGTATATGACTATTTGCTATGCATGAACCGGGGAATGAAAGCTGGTCTACAAGCTTGACCACTCTTCCTTCATGCAGAAAACACATTACTCTAAAGAGTGATGAGACAATGGCTCCCATGCAATAAATATTATCTCGTCCAAGGAGTAGATTATAATCCAGGGGTCCTTGGACTACCATTACGTTCATGTGAACGGTTTCCCCTCTCAATGTTATCGACACATTGGGAAGGATCCCTAATGGTCGACTGGTTCCTTTGTGAAAGCCTATTATATTTCTCATCTCAGGCAAAAGCGATGGCGAACCAAGCACTTTCCAAGCAGTCGAGGAATTGATACTCACAGAAGCCCCTCCATCTATGATGGTACCGGCCATATCCATTCTATATACTTGAGCAATGATTCAGAATGGTATACTAGCCGGTAAATGGGGTCTGCCTAGCTGATTCCAGTCGAAGGAAACAACTAGGTTGCTTGGAGGTGGGACCGAATAGACGGCCGGGTACGACTCTGACAAACTTCCTTCCTACGGTAAAGGAATGGGTAAATTGCCCCCATGTTCATTGGAGTCTGTGTTTACGAAAAGAATTTGGACGGTGTCATCTTTGTTCTCTTCGGTGAGTGTATCATCTGAAGATGGAACCTCTGAAGGCAAGACCGGGTCAACTGTCACCTCGACCTTTTGACCTGTGTCTGGTATGGGTTCAGATGGTTTATCTTCAATGATAGACAGTTCGGCTGACCACCTGGGCGGGTCATCTGGATTTTCAACTAGTGACAGACTCGGCAAGAGTTTCTTATATCCAGGAGGAAGTCGTAACGGTGAAACCGGACGATCGTCCAAAACTCTTTTAGCCTTGTCTAAGAAGGGACAATGGTGGACGACGTGATCGCCTTCACATAGTTTACAAGGAAATTTGCACTTTCCTTTTTGTCCAGGGGCTTCACTTTCACTAGTCGACGGTGTGCTTTCAACATGATCATCAGGGGTTGACGACACCGGGTTGTGCAAACGAGGGGACCAGTCCCTTAAGATCCAAGGGATGCAGGGACAATCTCTGTGATAGTGGTCTCCTTTGCAAATGACACATGGCGATTTAGGCCTGGTCGGTGCAGTGTGTGGGTTTCTGCTAGACGACGCTTGGTTGCCCCTTTTTGCATTTGGCTCCTTCTTCTTCTTCTCTTTCTCCTTATTTTCCTTCTTCTTCTCAGGTACTTGATTTTTGGCTTTACCAGCCTCATCAAGCGAAGAGGAAGGAGGAGAGGAAGAATTCGACAAAGTAGAGGGTTGGGGGGTAACTCTGGAATTGTCTAGTTGCTGACTTGATTGTTCAGGAATTGCGGTGTTCTGAACGACGGAGGTTGAGAAAAGACATACGAGCAAACCAATCGTCAATCCTGGAAGTGACAATGTGGCCATGTGGGGTGCACCAACATCTCCCCAAGAGGAGAAGGGACTAGGATTTCCTCCAAGGGGAACTCCTTGGTTGGTGGACTCCATTCTCTCAACCTAAGACAAATGTAGGAAAGGTGGTGATTATTCCGTTTAAAATAAATTTTAGACGCTTTGACACAACTTGTTTTTTCAATTTTTAAGAGTCGAGAAAAAACAAAAGATGACTCTAGTCTCCTTCGATTTTTAATGAGCCTGAAGTGACAAGTGCTCAGATGGACCTTTTCCGTTAAGGAGTCTGAAAAGGAAGGAAAGGGACCTCTTTCGAAATCTAGGTAGAGGGATTACCAAACCAATCGCAAAACTGCATAATACTTTTTACGGTACAGCAGTCAATCTTCCCGAATGTTGTGTTCAGTGCATTGCGATCGATAGGGCGACAGACACGGCTTCCTATGGATAAAGGATTAAGGCTATTGTGGTCTCCCAAAATATACTCGACGGTACGTGGGAGCACAAGTCTGTACTGGCACTTATCGTCTCAAAGTGGAGGAATCACCCAACCAACAGTGAAAACAACAGTTACCAGGCTTTACGATGTGGAATACGTCTCTAGCCTAGACTTCTAGATGTTGTGCGTTAGGTTCCAAAGCATTGTTAGATTCATTAAATTTATTTTATAGTTGATCTTGCTTAAGAAATTTGTGTTTCAGGTTCACCGCGTGATGTAGAGGTACAATTCCTACAATGCAATCTAAGATGATAAACAATTGTTTTACCTTCTTTGTGCAATGAAAATCCTAGCTACTAAGGAAAGAGAGACAGTATTCTTTCAGCAAAGAGCATAGAGCACACACTATATGCACTGTCCTAAATCACACCAATCAAATAGTCTAAATGCAAATGCACATGCATGTATTTGTTTTCAGCCTTCTTAATATGTGAATGATAAAAAGAAAGCTAATGCGCAAATCTGAATTACTTTTCAAAGCGACAATTACTAACAAGTTTCTTTTCAAAATCAAAATGAAGACAATGATGACACTTTGCGATTTGGAAATGAAAACTTGCTTTTGACACTAGAAAAACTACTAATTCAGATCAAATACAATAGTAACAGGGTAATCGACTATCAAGACCAGTCAGACTCTCTTCTATGACTGAAAACGAAACTTGCGACACATTCGAATCAAGAAACGACAGTACAATTACGTTACATTTTTGTAAAGGAGAACTGAAAATGACTCAACAAATACACAAAAAAATTTATAGTTCTTTGCACAATGGAGTTGGAATAAAAACAAGGGAAGGGGTTTCAAACAGAGGTGTACTGATTACAGGCAACAAAATTCTTGAATAGATCTGAAAAGAGTGAGCACAGAAACCAAAATTTGAGGAACAATGCCTAGTCTGATCAGCGCACCTATAACACAGTGAATTTGAAATGCAGCGCACCTACTACACTCGGGAAGTGTGTTGAATTTGAGATTCTCAGAATAGACAGTGCGCTGGGCCAGAAATGAGACTTTGATTGGGTTCCGGGTGACAGTTTGCAGTTCAGTTCGGGGATTTTGGCCGAGAAAGTGGTAATCAGTAAATCAACAACAGGGGTAGATCTAAGGAGGTTACTAGAGCCACCACAAGGGCAATTAGAGAGTTTGTAAATCAGTTGTTTAATTCATAAATAAAACCCGGAGATTGACTGAAGCGACATTTATCTACTTTTCATTTGCATAGCAAATGCAGTTCGAAAGCTACCTAGCTCGACTTCAGGGTCCGTCTGTAAGTTTATAAATTAAACAAATGTAGATAGACAAACAACCTAGTCGCTCCCCAGCGGAGTCACCATTTTGTTACAGGGAAAAGTGTCTATACAGAACTACTAATCCCACTAAGGCAGGTAGCTGCCTTAGAAACAAGCAAAGTAAAACTACTTTCGTTTTCATTTATGAAATATAGATGAGAGAAGAATAAAGGAGACCAACCTCTGTCTTGCGCTTGGTCCTTGCTCGATTCCTCTCTCTTCTGATAGTCCTTTGCTACTTGCTTCCTTGTATACCCAGCTTTACAGAGTACCTATAGAATCAAAGCAGCATAACACTATACGAGAACATGGATCTATTATCATAAACAATGTAGGATCAGATGTAAATTGACCATACAAATGCACAAAACATAGATTACACAAGAGTATGGAGGAAAACTTGAATAGCTTTATTGATAATCAAGAAAGAGCCAAGAGAGTTACAACCATTTGTTCTGACCCAGCATCATCCTCTCAGCAAGTAAGCCCTTCTTCACCTCATGCAAAGCTTCGATCACCCAACACTATGATGTTGGCTCAAGAAACCAACAACAATTCCTTACAAGATGCAAAATTCCAGCCTATGGATCTCTGGGATGAGGGATCCATATATAGATGTCTGTAAGGGACATGAGTCAACTTGTGATTTGATTAGTATCTTCCATCTGATAGTTCTTGCTTCCACTTGGAGATTGATGATCTCTTACTCATCCTTGGTCGAATTCAGAGAGGCAAGTGTCACAGGAGAAGTTTCTGGAAGATTCCATGCTTCTCCACCTCGCGGATTGACACTGCCATTTGTCTCTTCTCACCCATCGCACCTGATAGAAGGGCTTTTTGAAATGCAACGCACCCACTGAGTGTACTTAGGTGAGATGCAACGCACTTTGCCTATGGAGCAAGTGAAATGATCCTGTTTTGACCAGTTCTGAGTAGTTTTTCATGGAGAACTTCTGGGAGAAGTTGTAATCAGTTGACCTTGTTCCTTTAGGGTTTGGAACAACACTTTTAGGGACTTAGGAGCCCTTGGTTTATGGACATTCTATGCTTGGGGTTGTAGTGCCCAAAAATGTCTATAGCAGTTAGCAGAAATATATGAAGTCAACAACAACCAAAAAAACCCTTAGATCTCATATATACTTTAGAACATTTGATAGAAAAATTTACCAAAGGGATTACGAAATGGATAGATCAACTGATTTCATGCAGTTTTGAGAAAGAAAGGGACACTGACATGGTAAAAACCTAGATGAAAATGGGCATAGGGGCCGGAAGTAGATAGATTTGAGGGTCTCTATCTCTGTTAGCCTTTTTGGTTGAAAAAACAAAACATATAATTAAGGGAAACATGTCATTCTGATTCAGATGTTAACATAGATGTTATTATTAATGGGAGTACTCACCGGTCTGGCTGAATGTTCATACACTACAACATAGGAAGAGGAAGAACAAGTAGGCAGCATTGGGTATATATGACGCCCCTCAACTTACTAATTTAACTGAGCCGGTACCGACTTGGCATGCCTTGCATTGAGGCATGTAAAGGTAAAGTTAATGCTCGGGGGGTAATTTGATGCAAAGTAAGGGTGAATTATGCCTCCCTGAATGCACATCATGAGACTGTGTTTAAGATTCGCAATTCTAAAGCTGCGAAAATACTAGAGTGTAAGCAAAAGATAGAAGCTAAACATATTGTGATCTAACATTTGAAATGGTGACTTGTTGATTGATTTCTCATTTAGAATGAAGAGAAAAAATTTGATGATTTGGGGAGAGAAATGATGAGTATTCTATTGAGTAAAGGAAATACATCATTTTGAGGCCATGGATAGATCTTAATAGTCTGGGATGCCTGTGTTAGTAAAAAATTACCTAAATGCCTTATGACTGCCACATGGATGAGTGTTACACTTACATTATTGATGCACTAACCATAGGGAGTTGGTATAATATTCATGGTTATGAGTGCTTACAAAATTGGGTTTTTATATACCTATGAAGTGAAAGGGAAGCAAGTACCCTTTCTTCAAGATATGAGTAAGGCTGTAAGATTTAAACCAGCCAACAGAGAAAATTTTTGTTAAAGAATACATTTTACACATCCTCTGTCCATTAGTATGAACCAGTTTATAAACATAGTGTTGGATTAATGTCATAGCACTTCTAGAAGTTGTTTTGATTCTCAGAAAACATGTTGTATGTTGTCATCTGCTTCGAATATCGCACAAGAAATAGTTGTTCCTTTAACAAGACTTGAGTGTGCCAACATTGACTGAAGAAGAGGTTATTAGCATTGCAAAGTAACCCTCTTCTCAGATCAATGTGTCAATTTTAAATTTAGCAGAAATTGGCAATAAAACATATGATGTTCTAGAAGATAAAAGACAGGGAACATAGGAGTCTACAACTTCTTACCTCTATTGTTGTCATGTTTAGCTTGCCCCGCCAAAATGGTATCAAAGTTAAGGTGAGGGCAAGGTATCAGAGCTAAAGTGAGGGCAAGCCGAAGCAAGGAAGAAAGAAATAAAAAGAATTTTTTTGACAACACTGACCTCCTTCCCCTTCAAAGATCAGTCGTCATGAAGCACTGAAACTCCTACTGCAAAATTCTAGGTTGCAGATCCCAGAAAGGAAATGAGATCAAAGCCTCATCAATCAAGCATCTCTAGGATAGAGCTCTCTATCAAATTGTTGGTCAAATGATCTATATCTAAGGCCTTTTGTCATGACTACAGCCATGAAGCTTTGGCTGCTTTAGGGTCAAATATTCTATTATGAAATCACCCTTGAATTGAATTTGGTTTGGAGATAGTGTCTCACTTGGAATTCCTTCTCTGTTGAAGGTTTATATAAAATCATATATGAAGCTATAAAGTTCCTAGCATCTAAGCTCATATATATAATATTATTCTTGAGCTCATTAACATGCCTTCAACCTTGTATTAGGGCTTTGTCTATCTCATAGAGAAGTATAAAATGCTACAAAAGGTGAAGTATCCTCGGCCCTTGTACATCAATCAAGAGGGTTTGAAAAATAGTGTTTGTGGTTTTCCATTGGGTAGATGCTTATTCAAGGTAAATGATCAACCTTTTTGCCTCTCTGAGATTCTGATATCAAAGGAAATGGGGTTCATGACAACTAAAGATCATTTCAAGGATCTTGAAATCTGAAGCACAATGTTCTTAAATCTCATTTAAATAGGTATGACTTTTATTGATGTCTAAGCCAAATGCACCTCAACATTTCTTTTCATATCAACTCATTGAGGCAATCAGGACACACACGTGGGTTTATCCTAGAGCCATCACTTTTTATATGATTTTTACATGTTGGGTTTAAAAAACCTTTATATACTCTAATTAGTAATTTCTAGTACCATGCTTGGTGCATGCTGCACATTATTTTTCATAGCTGCAAAATTTGCATTCCATCAGTTAAAGCTAGGATAGAATTAGTCTTAGTCAAAGAAGTCTATTTTATTTGATGGATTCAAACCGAATTTAATTTACTATGGTTTTTCCTTTCCTTTAATTTACTCTTGTTTCGATAACCATCAAATCTTCCAAAGATAGAAATTCAATAATAGAACTGGAGTCAGATAGAGAATTACTATTGCGAGAAATGAATACAGTTGAAAGTTCTTTCCCAAGGCTTGGCGAGTCGACAGGCTCCATTTATCTTTTTTCCCACCTCCCCAGATTTATTAATGGCCTTTGCTACAACAGCCTCAGAGGGGTTTTTGTTGCTTGTGCTAGGGAAAATGTATGATTCCGAAGGGGATGTCCAACAACCGAAGCTTTTTCATCAGTTACTCAAGTCCAGAATTTCTAGAATAGGTCTATCAACCTCTTTCACTGCCTTGGAGGAGGAGGCGAAAACCTATAGAGAGAGGGGCATTTTTTGGGTGATAGTGGAAAGGAAAAGCCTTGTTTGAACCTTATGTGGGTTTTGGGTTCTATAACGAAATCAAGGAGCTGCACAAGTTCCAGTTAGGTGTCTTGTTCCCTACACAAAACCCCAAAAATCCCTTGCCTCTATTAAACTAGAAGGGAAAAATAGGATACTCGTAGCAAAACGTTGGTCTCCATTGCTGAAACCCCTTCCAAAATTCAAAAATTCATGGTTTGAAAAAAATTGCTAAAACCTTTTCCAGAATTCAAAAATCTAGGGTATGAACAAAATTGCGTCGCCCATTGTTCTTCTTCCATTCTTGGAAGCTCCTTGAGGGTGCTCCTTTAGGGTTTGAAGAAAAGTGGCATCACCCACCTCAAAATTCTATTTGGTGACTGGTAGAAAGGAGACAAAATGTCTTAAATAAAGTTATTAAATTGCCATGGTATGTTTTCTCAAGCACTTATGAAATATATATATATATATATATATATATATATATATCTATATATATATATATATATATATATATATATCTATCTATATATATAGATATATATATATATATATATATATATATATATATATATATATATATATATATATATATATATATATATATATATATATATATATATATATATATATATATATATATATATATATATATATATATATATATATATATATATATATATATATATATATATATATATATATATATAGATATATATATAGATATATATATATATCTATATATATATCTTTTAATGCCTCTCAATGTCTTCCATCGGGAATTTTGATTATAATAAATTTAATAAATAAAATGAAATTTTAAGATGAATTCATGTAGTAGTGATTCAATGGAATGGAATCATTTTTAAATGCTTTGGAAACTTTTTTTCACGATGTTTTCAGATATATTTTTTTTCTAGACAGTTTCACCTTTTTCAAAGGGGGAAGAGGTGATAGTCTCTTGTAGTAGTGATTGAATAAAATGGAATCATTCTTAAATTTTTGGAAACCTTTTTCCATGATGTTTTTAGACATTTACCATTTTTCTAAAATGTTTCACCACTTTCAAAGGGGCAAGAGGCGACAGTCTCTTGTTGCTCTTTCACAAAAGGTGTCATGTCACTCCTTGTTAAAGGGACTAGAGTGACACACTTCAAAATGTCACATTCTACGATGGTTTGAGTTCTAAGCCAGTGAGGTGGAAGGGTCTCTAAGCTTGTTTAGGTGTAAACTTAAAAATGAACATTTCACTGTCATTCTCATCTTCAAATAAAAGCTCATGGAAGAGCTCAGTCTTCTCTTTTTATCAATCTGATAAATAGTTTACATATGGAAGAGGGTATATCTTGGCTATAAACATTGGCTATAAAGTTTGGGGCGGCATGGGGCAACAATAAAAAGGTCTGTTGAAAAATGTAGATCCTCCCAATCTTCCCCCCGGGAATAGGCCTCAGTGCAAAATGGCTACATGAATATTCAAAGGAAATTTAGGATGAATATTGTGCTCGCAAGCTGAAGTTTCATGAACAAGAGATGGGAAAGTATAATGTTGGGATATTTAAGAAGAATTTAAAGCAAGATACGTAAGCTCAGAATTCCCAAGGATAAAACCAAGATAAACATATGAGCTCTACCCCTCATCCTGTGTCATCCAATGTTACTTCTTCACAAAAAGTCTATTATTGGTGTTGGTGGATAAAGAAAAAAAGGAGAGGGATGCTAATGATAGGGAAGGGAGAGTGAAGATGAGATAGATGAGATCGATGTTTCCCCTAGACAACGCCATTTCCCCTATCCCCCAAAGTCTGTTTTCTCTTCTTAATGAAAGACATATTACATTAAATATATAAATAATTGTAAGCCATGCATTTTGATGCCCTTGTACATTCTTTTTGATTAATGAAAAATCTTCGACTTACAAAAAAAATAATAACACTATACTCACACACAACGCAATAAGAAAGCCCCCATCGATGTTATGCACTACTTTAAATGGGTTTAATACCCTTGGATGGCTCTAACAATCATAGTTGAATGTATATGATGTTAACTCATTTAACCAACAAAACATGCCTTCGACAATGGTAACTATAATTACACTCCATTTACTGCATTAAACAATCAATTTAGGCTTTAATAATTGTAACCAAACATACAAGTCATTGAACAAGCTAACCAACCTAACACAACTTTAATAGTGATAACCAAAATGTACATGTTACTAATCAATTGACCATTGTGTCATGCCCCTAACATGTGCAATTGAACATAAACGTTGTTGATGGGGTTGACCTATCTAACATATCTCCCACAATTGTAGTCAAACATGGATGTTGATTCGGTTAATCTCCTAGATAATGTTAATCAAAAATACATATTAATATCCAACCTAACATGACACTAATAGTGACGATGGAATGTGCATGTCAATGGCTAAGCTAATTGACCTTATATGTTGTTCATTGAGATGATTAACACATAGCTCACTAAGGTGACCAATTTGACAAACCATTGGTTTTGTCATTGAACTAACATGCCTTTAATAGACACAACTAAATGTACATGATGTTACACCAGTAAACCATCATGACATGCCTTTAACAGTAGTAACAAAGTGTGCAAGTTTTCGATTGGGAAAACCAAACTAATATACCTATGATAATCATAATTGACCATACATGTTTGTTGTGATCAACTCTTCAAGTTTTCCCTTTCTTCTATACAAAATTAAGCATTCCATGCAACTCACAAAGTAACTTTGATACATATACAAATTAATTTTGTATTTACATGTTCGATTTGTGTTAAATTGTTTCCTCTTTAAAGGTCACAGGATTCGATCCAATGGAAATTAAGGTATGTACACATCCATAGATTAAATAGTTAAAGCATTTAATGGAGGGTATCCCTTGTCTCACAAACAAGGGGGTCTCATATGTCAACTTGGCAGCTACCTGCATTATAACTTAATATTAAATAATATTCTTATTTTTTCAATTAATATGAATGCTTCTAATATTTAATATATTGTTAAGGAGATTACCCCTTGACTAATTAGTGAAGTATTTAATATTGGATGAGAGACTTGTAAGGCTGAAATTTTGGCTACCACGGGTTAAGTTTGTTGTTTGTATTATGTCAATGAAAAATTAGATTTCACACCTCTCCAGGAATCAATCAAAATTATTTACAAATACCAATCAAAGGAATTCAATAGATGGTTAAGGAAGTGGTTGGGAGGAGTTCACTGTCATATCCATCCAAGGGTTTCCAAATTAGAGAAACAAGGGCATGTGTTTGATTTATAGGCTACCGTTTGAAAGATTGCTATGAGGAGAGGTGTTGGTGGGAGTCCTTATTATGAAAAGGCTTTGCACCTCTTTGTTTATTTCTTAAGGTCGGATTGAAATAAGTGATTATAGATATATGATACATATAATATGAAAACCACTCACAACACAACAATATTGAACATTTGCATGAGACATAACTTAATTTATTTTCATTATATTTTTGCTTTAGAAAAGGCAAGATATGCTACGGTGATGTAATACAATGGTTCACCAATATTGGGCACCAAACAAATGACTTGGACCACAGATGTTATGTACGATGACAATCATCCACTATAAGCTATGATTATTAGCCACTCTGACACCCCTCATTTATGGTCACTCATTGAACATGCTCATGAAATTTGATATCATTGGACATCGTTAACATGCTTTGGTTAACACAATCTAGTATGGTGTGAGGCCCTTGCCTACAATGAAAGCTTTCTAACACCCTTTACAACAACATTGCTTCACAAAAGGCATTTGACATTGATTCATAATTTTGCCTTTGTATATGAGAAAGAAACTAAATGTTACTTCTCCCTTATCCAAGATAATGCTCTTGATTACAAATTGAACAATGTATCATGACATTGCCTTTCTCTCTTTGTGTGAACTTGCTCAATTAGCATCTAGATACCTTGTGAGACAAAACTAAATGTATGTATTATATTTGGTATTGTGTCAATTATTCAATTTTTATGTCCCAATATTGTGTTAATGGCCTTACAATGCATGGTCAGTCTTGAATTAAAATTTTGACATGGAAAATCCCAATTTTACAATTTTGACAATCAGAGGCACAATGTTGGGACAATGTGTATCCATCTTGGTGGACAAAGGGGAAAACAAAATTTTTATTGATGCATAGTTGGGGGAGTCTAGAGGCATTCGTAGATTGATATATATCCTAAACAACGTGGGTGAGAGAGGATTCCCATGCTTCATCTTAGTTGTCTTCTTGATTGTTGGTTCGATATGTTGAGGATATGGTTGATGGTTTGATATTCAAGTCAAAATCATTCCTTGACCCTTTAGCCAAAGAGGTGTCTCCTAAAGTATCTCAAATAATATCCTATGAAGAGTCATAACATTTAACCTCAAATTATGGCTCACCATGATCATCTAATAATTAATTGAAATAGCACTAAACCCCAATTTAGGGATCGGGTGAATCATATTGTGGGACTATGCTAGTGGGAACCTTAAATAAATGACTTGAAAAACCCTTGATTTTCTACCTTGATGTCATTCATTTCCCAAAGTTCTTGTTGGATACACAAGTCCTAGAAAACATGAGAAGGAATATGAGAGGGAGTTGACAAGGACATTAGGTTGTCCTAGAACATCATAAAGTGCATCCACATGGATGAACATGGAATGGGAATTAAGGTCATAAAGTATACTAGAGTGTGAGACAAAAAGGGTGCCTCAAAATATTTTTGGAGTGCCCCAAAGGGCAATATACAATTCTTATCTCCTATAAAATACAATATACATTTATTGTGGTGATAGTAACCACAAGATTCTTAGAACTAGTGGTATAGTGTTTGGTCGTGAATGAATATGTGAAAAATAAATCTAAATCTTTTGACTCACTAGCATAAAATAGTTCATGGGGCTGAATCAAAATTTCAAGGGACATGTCAAGGATCTCTGGTGAAATGGGGTTAGTAGCCAAAGGATACATTTCAAATAATTTAAGGAGAGTAGGGAATATCTATAGGAGGCCAACTCAAGAAACCATAAGAAAGAAAAGGGGGAAAGTATCTAACAAATATGGTTAGAGTAGGCATCAAAATCCCCATCCTTGAACGAAATGGTGGTTTACATAGGGCTCATGGGAGAATATAGGATGGAGGGTAGATTGGCATGGTCAGAAAATGAGAGAAGGGTTTTATCTACTAAAGGAATATGGGATGGAGGTTATGTCTAAGTTCAGGGAGGCCTTTAGCTTTTTTGACAAGGACAGAGGTGGATGTATCACAACAAAATAGCTTGGGACAGTAATGCATCCTTTGGGCCAAACCCCCAACGTATATTGGTCCAAATGTTTTATATTCAATAATCTAGTGCCAAATACAATAAAACAGAAAAGAGTAGTTCTAATCTGCCTGTAAATGGAACATATTAAATACACCATTCCAAATTGATTTTACTATGGAGAATCAAAGAAATAGAGGATTCTACTCATCCTTCGCCTCCATACAAAGTAAACAACAACCAAGCCCACTCTATCCTTTACAACACAAATATTCCCATGCCAAGATGAAGCTGAAAAGATACATTTACTAATATTCTTAGGTAGAGCGAAAACATGAAGCCAATATATAGAGATGCTCTGAAGGACTGCTCGAACTAGAGTCAACTTGCCTCCTAGGGAGAGCCTCTTGTGTGCCCACGATAAAAGTATACAATCGGTTTTCTCTATAATTCAGCTCCAACCCTTAATTCCATAACAATTAGGTTGGAGCATAAATCTAAGATATTTAAAATCTGCATCCATTGCAGTGGAGATAACACCACAAATATGATAAATCTCTAGTACCAATGCATCATCTGGGTAAGAATAAATCATATGAGATTTAATATTATTCATAAGGAGTCCAAAGACCAATCAAAAGAGGTCAATCTACCAAATAGTAACACATCATCGACAAAAATCAGAGGAGTAACTGTGACTTGTCTACCTACACACATGCCGCCAAAATTACATTTAATTCATCTACCTCCACACCTGCAACCAAAATTACCACCCTTTTGAATTTTGTGACTAATTCTTCAAAAATCCAATCTTTTATCCTCAACGTCTTCTTCTCGCAAAAGTTGTCATAGATATTTTAAAGTAGGCATATTGTCTACCAAGGAATATTCTGTAATTTGCCTCCACCATCCTTGTAAAAATTATGGTGTAGAGTTGCAACTACTCATGAAGTTTTAATCAAAATCATAAGACACAAGCCTACTCTACTACTCTCTAGAAGTTAATTCACAATTTAGAACAAAAATTTCATACGTGCAATAAGAAATAACAGACATGCACCCAAAATATTTCCTAAGGAAAACAGTATGTTAAAAACCCCAATGTATGTTTGTACTAATATGATCAATAGAAATGTATTTTAATATATTTTCTCAATTGAGCACAACCTACAAGTGAATAACCTCTCTCTCTGCTCACTGAGAAGCTCTAAGCCAGACTTAGTAAATTTCTACCTCTACTTGAGACCATATTTCCTTGCGCAATTCCTTGAGAAATTAGGCCCCTATTATTTAGGAATTTTTACAAAATGGATTGCGAAATTCCCAAGGTTGATCATCTCACTGTATGCAACACCTATACACTCAAGGCTAGTCTATATTTGATGTTACACTACCTTGGAATCTCCACCACAACTAGGGAACTCAAATTCTCCATGCATTAGCTATTTTGGGTTGATTTATTAGTTAACTGGATGATCACTGAGTTTGACTGAAGTCCCACTGCACAATTGGCCTTCCACTAGTTTCTTAGGCAGTTGGAATTAGTTTAACTGAAAATAACTTGAGATAAAGACTTTGATTTCTACAAATTAACAATCATACATGCTTAACTGAACTATAACTCCTCCAACGCGAATTTACTATGTAAACTAGGTGACACAAGCCATGTCACACAAGTTAACTGCATCCAAGCTGTCTGTTGATGTGGAAATTCAATTTTTCTCAATTTAATCAAGGAAAAATCAAATTGAGAATTTCTTGCTACATTTTTTAAGACTCCCTCTCTGCAAGAAAGGGATTATCAACTACCCCTATCCTGCACCTAAGGAATTCAAAATTTCCTCTTGACAAAGATTTTGTCAAAATGTCAACATCTTACTCCTCTATCAGAATGGAATGTAGCAACGCCATCTGCCTCTAGACATAGTCTCGTAAATGGTGATATTGGATATCTATATGCTTGGATTGATCATGAAATATAAGATTCTCAAAGAGATTGATGCAACTCTGATTATCACAATTGGATCCATCATCTGACCAAATAGTCCAACAAGTATCTTTCTCATCCATATCGACTCACATGTTTCTTGACTTGCAGCCATGTATTATGCTTCTGTCTAGCTGAGCACCACAGATCTTTGCTTCGTATCATACCAAGAAACAACTATAAACACAACACTAAAAGTTACACTTGATGTACTCTTTCATTCTAATGGACTTCATGCCCAACCTGCATCTGTGAAGCCACACAACTTCACTCCCTCTTCTCATCTATACCATAGCCCAAACTGGGTAGTGCCTGTGAGGTACCATAAAACATGCTTAGTTTCCTTCGAAAATAGTTTAGTTGACATAACCATAGCATGTCTTAGCTCGTTGACTGCACATCACATATCTGGTCATGTGTTCATAAGATACATGAGTGGACCCACTAGCTGTCGATAAATGGTAGCATCCACTTCACCTGAACTGGCATCCTCCTTCCTCTAGTTGTTCGTTAGAGTTCCATGGGTTTACAACTCTCCATGAAAAATATCTGCAGTATCTCATTTTCATACTTGCCTTGAGAGACAAATAATGATGCATCATCTTGTCATACTTCCAACCCAATAAAGTAGTGCATGAGACCCATGTCCTTCATTTTAAATTCCCTTGCAAGGTCCTCGCAATATATGATCAACGTCTCATCACTAGTTAAAATAAAATTATCAACATATAATACAATAATGAGAAATTTACCTTCTATCCATACGTGATGAGGTTTACATTTGGTTCACTTATGGTGAAGCCGAAACTGGTGAGATAACTATTGATCTTGGTGTACCAAGCATGAGGTGCTTGCTTGAGATCATATAGTGCTCACTTGAGTTTGCACACATGAGACTCTTGATAAAATGTCTCAAAACCCTTTTGTTACTCTATGTACACCTCCTCCTTAATAACCCCATTTAGAAATGTTGTTTTTACACCCATATGGTGGATATTCCACCCCATCTATGTAGCGAGACGAAGAATTGATCTAATGGATGAGTACCTTACTACAAGAGAAAATGTCTCCTCATAGTCAATTCCCTCAACTTGAGAGTACCCCTCGGCCACAAATCCGGCCTTATACTTCCCTATTCTTCCATTTGTTGCTTGCTTCACCTTGAAGATCCATCTCAAACCCAATATTGATTTATATGTTGTTCTTGGGATCTTTTCCCAAACATGGTTCTTTGCAATGGATTCATATTCCTCTTCCAATGCATCAACCCATACAAGTTTCTCTATTTCTTCCTCAAAATAGGATGGCTCAATCTCTATAAGCTCAGTCATAAAAGCCATGTTGCCAGTGTACCTCTCAGGTGACCTCCTTTGCTTACACAAATTTGAAGGATATCCCACATTCTCCCTCGCATCCTGCACAAGTCTTTCAACTTCCTTAGTTCTTTTTTTGCCTTCTCTGGAGGTTTTGCTTTAGTGAATGTCTCCACTCTTCGCTCCACAATTTGTGGTTGCTCTATAACTTCTTGAGGTTCCTCTTTTTGAGCTAAAATCTCATCTTTTCGTGGCATCTAAAGCTCCCTCTCAGGAGAGCACCACATATATTTATCCTCTTCAAAATTTACATCCCTTCACATAACTATCATTATGAGTGATGGCAAGTACACATGTTAGTTGTGGGGAATTTTTGTGTAACCCACAAATACCACAAATTTTGTTGTTGACTAAAGCTTCTTCCTTGATTCATTGGAGACATGGTAGTAAACAGAGGCTCCAAAAATCTTGAAGTGCGACACATCCGACTTTCTTCCCAAGAAAGCCTCCTCCAGTGTAATAACATGCCAAGAATCTGATGAGAACTTCATTTCTGCAAACAAATTGTTGTATTGCATGCCTCAACCTACAAATGCAGAGGTAGGCCTTGGTCATGCAACATCACCCTTGTTGCTCCCAAAATGCTATGGATATTTATCTCAACCACCCCAGTCTGATGTGGGTTGTGGGGTGTTGTCAACTGTCATCGAATGCCTTCTTTCGCACATAAATTTTTAAATTCATTCAACACATACTCACCTCCATTATCTCTCTAGAGAGCCTTCACCTTCTTGTTGGTTTCTTTCTCAAACAGTGCCTTGAATTCTATGAACTTGGAGAATGTCCCATCTTTCTTCCGCATAAAGAGATCTAGCACTTATGTGAGAAGTCATCAATAAAAAGGACAAAATATTTGTGTCGGGTAGTGGAGGCTATAAAGAAAGGTCCAAAAACATCAAAGTGGATCCTTTCTTGGACTGCATGCGCTTTTTTGTCTCGATCATGAAATTCGGATTATATGTACCTCGGCAAGGTACATCCTTTGCATACATCCTGCTGCTCAAGTGCTCCTTTAGGGAGGCTAGTGGATATTTGTTGTATACTCTTCGAGGTGCCATGATGCAAATGGCCAAGGCTTATGTGCTAAAGTTCACCTACATCATGGCCCTTCACTTTCTCTTCCTTAGTTTTTAATGCAACACAATCTTACACATCTAACTTATATATATTCTTCACACAAACCTCGATCTTCTTCACCTATCTCGTGGCTATGTGTCTCAAGAATGTTTTTCCTTTGTTGAAGATCACATCATAACCACGGTCTTCCAAAACTGCAACAGAGATGATATTTTTCTTTAGGCCTACAACAAACATGACATCCTTGAGCCTGAGAGGGGAGCCCGACTCCCTCTGAAAGTTGACTGTACCAATACAGTTTATGTTGTACATTCCGTCATCCCCTAGCTTGATGTACATATATAGATCTTTCTCCTCCAAGTCACTGAAAAGTCTCTACACCCTATCATGTGGAACAATGCACCTGAGTCCTAGTACCACATGCTCCACATCACTATGTTCATCATGCATGCTCTATGAATCCAAGGCTTCACCCACTGCTCTTCCTAAGGTCTTCTCACTTGCCTCTTTCTATGGGCACTTCATGGCATAGTGCTCATATTTGTGACAATGGAAAGATTTAATTTTTGACAAATCTTTCTTCTTTCTCCCTTGGTTGGATTCTGGTTTGGTTTGAGATTTATTCCCCTTTTCCCTTCTTTCCCTTTCCAACGAATGCAAATTTTTCATCATCCTTGCCCTTGGATGAGGTCCCATCTCTATTATTCTACCTTATTTCCTCTTGTACCCAATTGTACCATAAATGTTCCCAATTCGATAGTTTCTCCCTCCTGTTCACTTAATCTTGATAGGTATGCCAACTCTTGGGAAGGCCCAAAAGGGATATTCTTACCAAGTCATCCTTTGAAAGATGAACACCAACTCTTGCAAGCTCATCATGGACATGGGTGAACCTCCTCAGATATTGCAGGGTAAATTCATTCTTCTACATCTTGATATTTCAAAGTTTATCCTTAAGCACCAACTTTTTGTGGTCACTACTATTCTAGAATAGATTTGTGAGTGCCTACCACATTCCATAAGGATTTTCTTTCCCATGGATATTGCTGGCAATGTGGTCTCGTACTCCCTCCAATATTATTATCCACATCTTGGCTACAACTTTCTTCGACTGAGAAAGGTTTTGGGCATCAGATTCTATTGGTTTCGTAACATCTCTCTTGATGTATTCTAATGATCCATTGTCATCGAATACCTCCTCCATGCGATCCTTGTAGTCAATGAAATTAGAGTTGCCTTCCAGGGAATACTCTAGCCTTAGCTCGTTGAAGGTCATAGTTTCAGTTCCTAAGAGCTCTTGCTACACTGAACTACAAATTCGAACCTCCTGAGAAACTAATTTGAAATTCATGCTCTAATGTGAATCCTGCTATGATACGATGTAGAAATTATGGTATAGATTTGCAACTCATCATGAAGTCTTTTCAAAATTATAAGACACAGACCTACTCTACTACTCTGTGAAAGTTAATTCACAATTTAAAACAAAAAATTCAGACATACAATAAGAAATAAAATACATGCACACAATATTTTTCATGGGGAAAACAATCTTCTGATAACTCCAATGCCTTCTTTCATCAATCCTATGAATATAGATGTATTACAATTGATCTACTCAACTGTGCACAACTTGTAAGTGAATAACCTATCCCTCTACTCACTAAGAAGCTCAAACCAAAACTTTGTCAATTCCTACCTCTGCTTGAGCCCCTATTTCCTTGTGCAATTCCTTGAGAAGTTAGGCCCCTATTATTTAGGTTTTTTCCAGAATGGATTAAACAATTCCTAAGGTTTATCATGTGACTGCATGCAACACCTATACGCTCAAGACTAGTCTACAACTAATATTAAACTACCTTGGAATCTCCATCCTAGCTAGGGAACTTGAATTGTTTGCATGCACTAGAAATTTTGGGATGATTGATCACTTAACTAGATGATCATTGCATTTGATTGAAGTCTCACTACACAACTAGCCTTCCACTAGTTCCTGCAACAGTTAGACCTAGTTTAATTGAAAACAACTTGAGATAACTGACTTTCATTGCTACAAATTAGAAATCACATGTGCTTAATTGAACTCTAACTCCTCCAACTCGAATTGATTGAGTAAAATGGGTGACACAAACCATCTCATACAAACTAATTGCATCCAAGTTGTCTGTTGATGTGAAAATTCAAATTTTCTCAATTTAATCAAGGCAAAATCAAATTGAGAATTTCTTGCCACATTTTTCAACAATCCTTCAAGTGAATCTAATACATGTTGCCAATATAGCACAAAAATTTGCTAATAACAACAACCAATGTATATAAGTAGTGTTCAAAATTAAAAAAAACAACAAAAAAACACATATTAAAACACAATCAATGGAGACCCTAAAAAGTACTCCAACTATGTTACCACCCATTAACGTTCTTCAAAAGTGTCTCCATCACTCCTCTGATGACGCACACCTCTGTTTTTAGCCTCCATCACCCTAAATCCCATTAGTTGTTGTCAACCTCCATCACTCTACTTCCCGAAGAAGTCATCAATAGCGTAAAGACAAACCCTACCTTTTTTAACTAGCGCATCAAATTGAAAATTTTAAGACAAAAGATTTATTTTGTCTTAAAAAATTGTCTTAAAATTCTCGTCCATGTAGTAGTCTACAATGCAATGACATACTTTAGGAAATTGGTTCACTAAATTATTGCCTAAGGTAAAAGAAGGTTTTAATATGTAAAAACCTATCCTAGTAATGGTGCATTTTGATCAACCTAGTAATACATGACTAGGTGATCATTTTTTGGGTGATAATAGATTGTTGCCCAACATAAGAGTTTGAGGAGCACATTGTATGATGGAAATATGTTGTAGCTTTACTTTCGCAAAACACCAAAGGGAAGTCATAGGGAGAGAGGAGATCACTAAAGTAATAGGAAGGAGTGAAGTTGGAGGGGGTGAAACCTACCTATGAGATAAAAGTTTCCTTTATTGATGAGTACAAGATCTCAATAAGGCGGGGGAGATATACCCATACCTATGAGATAACCAAGTACAAATGATAATGGTGTGCCTAAAAATCTAGGTCTGAGGTACATAGTACATGATATATGATATGCTGACATCAATGGGGCAAAAAATGATACAATGAGATAATGATCCCCATATACATAATTTCCTCGAATATAGTAGCTAGGATTGATACAATTAAGTATGTTGATTTGAGGACATGAGACATAATTCCCCCACGTTGGTGTGGTGAAGGGGGGGGGGGGGAGATCACAACCAAAGAAGCCCCAATGAATAGGAGAGGTATTTAATATCTCAATGGACCATTTTAAGTAGAGGTTCATGTTGTGAGTTATGCAATCGGTAGAAACAAAGCCATTCAAGCATAAGTAACTTCTTTTGAGGCTAGATCATAATTTTCTGACATCTAGGTATGTTTCTTGATCGTACGATAATGACATGAATTTTAGCATGCGAGAAAAAACCAAGTTAAAGGGAAATAATGATTCACTTTGCTTGATTAGAGGCACCAAGAAAGGAAGAAAGATTAAACCAAGGTACATCATCGTCTAGACTACTCTCTTGGAATAAATGTGTTGATGTTAACAAAAGCAGACCCACAAGAGTTTAGGCAATTATGAATCCTCAACAAAGGCACAAGGATCATAGTATTATGGATAATAATGGCTAACACTGGGGATGATAATTGGAAGATATGTGGACTCGTGGAGTTATGATTTACCTTGTCAGAGCATAACATGCAAGGTTGACCTCGTAGTGACTTGACACAATTCCATAAAGGATGGTCAATTACTTAGACAGAGGATTTTCAAAGGCACATGAGGATAGATGGAGGTCAAATATAAGAAAAATGGGATGAATGCGACACATAGATGGGTAATTTATTGTAACAGGACTCAATGGGACTTTGAACAGACTCCGTAGATATAGGGGTGACTCATCTCTAATGCTTTGAGGAAAGGTGACTATATGATGCTTCCACATGGGAAAGGCCCGCAGCGCGCCATAATAGAATGAGTAAATAGTGATTGCTCATGACAGAACTTGACTCATAATTCTAAAAGTTCAAAGGAAAAGTGGTACGAGAGTACATGTCACTCATATTAAAATATTTGATTTAAGGTGCCAAAGTGAGACCTCATGGAAAAAATGGCTTTGTGGTGATGTTTCAAAATACGAGAAACATGGAGACCCATTGTAGAGATTGGTGAGAGAATTCCAACAGTGCTAACGGTTTGTCAAACCGAGCTACCATTTACTCCTATTGGCAAAAAAAAACTAGAATTTTTCCTATAAAAGGGATTCTTGCCCACAGTTCCAATTCATTTGTACATTGATTTGTTGGAGAATATAGAGAAGAGTAAGAGGTACTAAATCTTGGTGAGCTCATAGTAGAGTCGTTGGATTTCGAATCTATGACTTAGTAGGTGACCTTACTTGTCTAGAAATGGCCTTAATGCCTCCTAGAAGGATGGTTTCTCATGAAGAATTAAGGAAAGAAGGTTGTCCATTTAATTTATGAAAAAGAGACATTACGTATGGAAAAGATACAAGTGAAAAGATGTTTATTTTTGAAACAGACAATATCTCCTATCTCTCTCTCATCCCAATCCCAAAACCAATAAGGAATATTATTTAGATTTAATGCCTCAAGCTACATTTTTAAGACATAGTTAGGATTCTTAAGAAAATTACCCAAAAGGTAACACAATTCTTGTTATTGTTAGACCTATGCATTAGGGATTTCTCTAACATCCACTTTAACAAGCATCTTTCCATGTGCTCAATATTCTCAATAAAAATAACATACTTTGTTGTGTTGATGAGTAATTTATATTAAGTTTCTGCTTTTATGGATCTTGGGGAATTCCTAAACATAAACTTCTTAGACTAAATAAGAAGTGATTGATTTGTAATATTCTTTTTTTTGTGGATATGGTTAAAGTGGACGGAATCTACCCATGGTATTTAACATGGTAGTTGCCCATGGCATTGACCCATGGTATTTGCCTTCATTTTTTGAGTGAAAACAATAAAATAAAGTCTCTAGAGATTCAATGAAGAATATAAAAGGGGATAGGAGCCTAACAATGTAATCATCGAGAGTAATTTATCTATTTTCTTTTGTTGAGAGCTTGTCAAGGCAAGTTCTAGTTGATCACAAGGAAAAAAACCCCATGGGAGTAATTTCTCTGGTGGATCCATCAAGGATCTAAGATTGTGCTTCAACATCTTTAATTTATCTGTTGATGGGAAGCCATACATGCCAAGGCACGAGCTTTAGTAGTGCTTCTGTGGGCATGTAATTTTGTTTATATTTATTTACATAAATAAGATGCTGCATTCTCAGATCTTTATTGCGTTCAGTTTTTTTACTCCAAGAATTTTATTAGAACACCTATAATGTACCAGAACTCATTAAAATTTTGATGATTGGGAAATTACAGTGGTATCAGAGCTGTGCATCATGCCAGCCTGAGGGTTTTATTGGAAAATTCTAAATTATTTGCAGGGTTACTTGGAGGTTTCATGCAGGGAACTTTGGTGGAATTTATGCTCACCCTAGCCAACATTTCCATCTTCGATGGTATTTCGTATCATCCTAGTTGGTTCTATTTTTCGGTTGATTGGAAGGAGAATTTTCTACATTATTTTGAAAGATATTATTTTATTGCAAACAAAAGAGAAAACATTACTTTGCCAAATTTTTAGATTGGACCTGGGTGTGCTTTACCATATTTATCCATTCAAGTTTATGGGGTGGTGATCGAACCCCTATCAGATTTGAGGGTCTCTTTTCAATTGTATTGCAAGGCTGTGAGATTTATTGTAGGAAGTACTACCATCTTGACTATAATTTGATTACAGGTCTATAGAAATCCAACCGAAGAGTTCATCTCCTTCTAGTTGGTCAAATACCATGGGTTCAAAGGCTAAATTCTAAGCACAAGTATCATATCGGATTATATCTGTTTCATTTCAAGATCAATGGTATGAATATATTTTTGTAATCTATATTTCAAGGAGGAGACCCAGGATTTCGACACAATTTTTAACTTACTCATAGATCTAAAGTGTCTCGTTGAAATAATTGTGGATTGCTTTCATTGGAGGTAAAAGAGGTCAAATTGTAAAAGTTGGAAGGTCAAGTTTCTAAACTTGATCCCAAGGAAGACTATAAATTGTTTAATCAAGCTCATCCTAGGATTGAGGTTGACCCCATAGCCAAACTTGGAGATTGATCACTTGGAGGCCACATTTCTCTTACAAAGACTAAGGGTTTCAAGGGTCCTTGCTCCACGCATTTTCAAGAATTCTTTCTCTTGTAGTGTTTTCTTCTCAAAGATGTACGAAAAGGACCCACTTAAGACCATGGATGATAAACGGTATCAATAATATAAATGGCTTCTAAAAATTGTAGATCTGCAAAAAATGATAGAAACAAAACCCGCGAAAGTCCAAATCTATGCAAAAGTCCTCGAATAATGAACAATAATAAAACATTATTAACCCCATTCTTGGAATAACCACTTGGAATATTTTATTGTATTTGGTTAGGCGGGAAAAAAATATTTAAACTTTTATTTAGAAATAAGAAATAAATAAATGATTTATTTATCATCTCAACAAATTGGTTAAGGAATAACAAGGAAATGATGATTTATTTAATTATTCCCAAGGGATTTTTCAAATTTGATAAGGAATAATAATTAATTATTCATAGAGAAAAGTAATATAATTAATAATTTATCTGTTGATTTTTCATAATTGGGTCAAATATGACAAGGAATAATAATTGAACAATTGTTTAATTAATTATTCCTAGAAGAAAATCAAATAAATAGTGACTTATTTAATTATTCTGCATGAGAATTATAAATTACTTAACAAAGGTGGTTTATTAAGTAATTTTTCACACTGAAAGAAATTTTACTATTGTAAAATTTGCTTTACATGGTGTAGTTTGATCCATCTAGTAAATTAGGCTAGATGATCAATATTTTGGTGATAACAGATTTCCCCCTAACGTACGAGTGTTCGGAGGAAAACATATGACCGAACTGTGTTGTAAAGACATAATCACTACACAACAAAGTGGAGTGACAGAGAGAGAGAGAGAGACCAATACAACTGAAGCAGGAAGATAGGGAGAGAGGGGGCAAGACCAATGCAAGTCACCTTTTATGTTGTGGTACGAGACGTCAATGAGGTGGGGGAGGCATATATATACCCGCTGAGATAACTTAGTAGAAAAATAATGGTGTGCTGAGAAACATCAAACTGTGCAATGAAGTACATGCATAATGGTACATGACATGTTGGCATAACTAAGTCAGAAAATAATACAATGTGTCCCATATATATAATGCACCTGGAAAAATATGAGCTAGGATTGAATATAATATGAACTGATTACATGAGATATAATGGCCCTTTCCTCAAAAAATGGGTTGGAGGGAGGGTAGAAAAACTGAAGAAGCCCTGTTGAACAAGGAAGGGATCTGCAAAACTAAATGGATCATCTGAAGGAGATGTGCATGCTATGAACACTGTGATTGGTAGGAACCAAACCCATTATATTTGCATAACTGCATCTAAGGTTGTAGCATAATAGGAATGCATCCGAGCATGTGGGGGGGTACATGAAGGGCCACCCCCTCATGAGGTCTCAAACATCTCACGCACACCTAGGAACGACTGGTATAATTTGCTGCATCGCTGGACCATCGAGTGTATGGATCACGAACATGAAACAACCAAGTCAAAGGGCAATAATGAGTCCCTCTACTTGATCCAAAGTACTGAACAAGAATGGAATTTGGAACCAAGATACACCGCCCTCTAGGTCATTCTTATGGAATAAATGAGCTGATGTCGATAGAATAAGGCCCACGATAGGTGAGGCAATGAGGATCCTCAATTAAGGAATGAGGGAAAGTAGTTATGTGACTGGTGGATTGACACTAGGTATAATGGAAAATGAGTGATTGAGGGACAAATAGACGACTTCCGTTGTCAGAGCATAAAGTGCATGGTTGACCTGGTAGTAACTGACTCAACTCCAGATGGGATGCGGGCAGTATGACTGGAGGCCAAAATGGGTAAGATGGGATGAATGATATCAAAATATGGATGGAATACTGTGATATGATATAATGGGATACGAAACAGACTCCATGGATGCAAGGGTAATGCGATGATGCTGCGACACAGAATAGGCCCGGTGGGGACCATGAAAAAATGAGTAAATAATGGTTACACATGATGAAAATTGACACGTGAGATGACAAGTTCCAAGGGAAGGTGGTCCCAAAATTATAAGTGTCGCATATGAGGAAATCTGTTTTTGAGAGGCGACGAAATGACCCTTCTTGGAAAAATGGCTTCTTAGTAAAGTTTCAAATCATCCAAAACTGAGAAAGACTCATTATAGTACTCGATGAGAGATTTCCAATGATGTTGATGGTTCATCAAGCTGAGCTAATGTTTGGTCAAATCAGGTGACAAAAAAATTGTGGATTTTTCTATGAAAGGAAATTTTCCCTCCGGTCGAAATTCATTTTTTAAGTGAGTTGTGGTAAATTTGGAGAGGAGGAAAAGGCCCTAAATCTTGTGGAGATCATAGTGGACAAACCGGCCATCAGAATCATGATCTGCGACTTTCAGGTAGGTGGCCTTACTCATCTCTTCAATTTCAGTTATTTATTTCGAGATTTTTCGCTCTTGGCAGCTCCTTGGGAGACCCTTGCTCCTCTTCATGGTCTAATCACACTTTTGGTGCCTAGAAGTGTAATTTGGATAAGAGGAAACAGGTGAAAACATATGAGCTCACACTTTCTGGGCATAAAACTGTGATTTGGGGCTGAAAAGAGGGGTGGTTTGCTCTCTTGGTGGGGGTTGTAGGTTGTTTAGTGTAGACTAGTGTTTTCTTCTCTCAACTAACAAGACATGTGGTGTTTTGCAGGCATGGCAGAACTAAAAATTAACTGGTGTGAGTGAGACTTGGATACCCTCCGATCCGAGATTCAGATGGATCATAGGGTTCAACGAGCATTGGCTTGCTATGGGGTTCTCAAGTTGGTAGAGAACCCATTGATGAGGGCAGGTGAGCCCTTGCTATTGAGAATTGTGAGCTATTGGGATCTAGACCATGAGGTATTTGTCATGCAAGTGCATAATATTGAGCTCACATTACAGGATATTTATTTCTTCACCAGACTCCCTCCCCTCGGAGTGGTGTGGGATATATATCTGGTGTTTCCTTTTGGGAGGAACATTACAAAGTTTGTGGAGATGTGCATGTGAAGGGCACGACTATCCCGATTGGTGATTTAGACCAGCTAGAGACATAGGTTGTTTCCATAGCTGTGCTACGGGCCTTCGGCAGCTATGCGTTCCATCACATCACTGGTGGGCAGATGATGCTGTTTGAGAGTGTTTTGGGTAGGACCTACTATGGGTGGGCAGAGATGATGCTGTCGTCAATGAAACGATAGTTAAGTCTATGTAGGTGAGCCATGACTATGTTTCTGGTACAATACTGTTAACATTTGTCTTTGAGAAGATACCCACCATCCTTCCTCATGTATCGATCCGATATGGGGGCCCACAGGAGCCCAGGATCTGCCACTAGGGGCAGCTACTACAGAGAGGAGGACAGAGAGTCGGACGAGTATTCCAACCCGCGCTTTTTGCACATTGGGATCAGATGCCCCTTTAGATTGATGATTATCCTTATAGTGGGATGAACTATCAGGGAGATCCTGACTTGCCACTTTCGCTCAGGCAAGCATGGGGACAAAATGGTAATTGTTAAGTTACTATTTTTATGGTGCATTTCATATTTTTATCACATGTATATGGTACTAAGTGTAAAATATGTGGTATGCAGACATAGCACCAGTAAAAATCGCAAGAAATGCAGGATGAGCTGCAGCACTTGTGGCTGCAGATTGGGGAACATCGTCATCTTGTCAGGGTTTGGAGGATAGTGTGCTACTCATTTATCTACACCATAGATGTGGGGTACTCTTGACCAGAGTTTCTGAGCATGGATGGCATGAGCTAGATGATCGATACATATATGAGTGTAATGACCTTCCCTTAGAGTGGTGAGGTATCATGCGGTGCATGGTGATTGCTGGTCATGTAGTACGTGATCTGCGTGCAGGTGAGGTAGAGCATTTAGTGCGTGATCCTTCGGATAGTGACTAGATATGGGGACATGTGGGTCCCTTTGATTTTGATTTTTGTAACATGTTATGGGCATGTCGAATGTATTTAGAGCTATGGGCTCTAAACTCTTATATGATACATAATATGATTATGTATTTTTAGGATTGATCAAGGATTTAGTGGTTACCCTTGCCCAAATTCCAGTTAAAAGTGTAATACTTGACACGAGGCTTAACATTTTTGTCATATTGTGCCTTGATGCGTTTCTTATGTGCTTTGTTAGCCAATGCGGCATCACGACAGGTTTCGTCTAGATGGATTAATTCCAAGAAACAAGCTTCTTCTTCATGAGTATCGATAGCAGGTCAATTGTGAGCTTGAGGGATGAGATTTCACATTGAATTAGTAAGACTGCTTCCAAACCATATAACAACTAAAAAGGTGTAAATCCAATCACATTTCTTACCGAGGTCCGATATGCCGATAAAGCAGAGTACAAGATTAAACCCCAATTCCGTTTATGGACTCCAATCATTATTTGCAGCATGCATTTAAGGACTTTATTGATTGCCTCAACTTGTACGTTAGCCTGCGAATAATATGGAGTAGAACTATCATGAGACAATCCTAATTTGGTAGTTAACTCATTCATCATGTGATTGCGAAAATGCAACCCATGATATGTGACTATAGCTTGTGGTACACCGAATCTAGAAACCACGTGATTGAAAAAAAAAAAGAGCAATTTTTTCGCCACCGTTGTTCAATGTAGGCATCACCTCAGGCCATTTAGTAAAATAGTCAATGACAACTATAATATACCCATGACCCCAACCGAGGTGGGGTTACATGTCATGAAATCAATGCCCCATTTTGCGAATGGGCCAACAACAATGAGTAGATGCAGTGGTGCAGGTGGTAATCTGGTTTTACGATAAAAAATCTAACAAGCATGGCACTTTTTGACATCCCATCCTCTATGGATGAAACTAGATACATGGTCTTCTATCTTGTTCACATGACCAACCAATGTATGTGTCTAACCATCCCATCATGTCACTAATAGTGAACAATCCCATCCTCTATGGATATTAACATAGAGGATGGGATTGTTGTTTAGGACATCACCCATAGCCAATCCATGGTCAATCGCATGGACAGACAGTGCAGGCCCTTGGGAACAGTCTTTGCTGCAAGCTGACTTAAAAATGTACTTTGCTTTTTCAAGGTCATTACTTGCTCATCTGCAAACTGAAGCATGGCTTGCAAATTCTTTGTTACTGTCGCACTATTATAAAATTGTTCTCTAGCCTTGGATAGGACATCACCCATAGCCTTGATCTCCTTAGGTGCACTGAAACATTCGTATCAATTATCTGCCATGAAAAAGAGAATGAAAAGTAGAAAGATTGACACACAGACTGCAACTTTAAAAGAAACAAAGGATATGAACACCAAATGCAAACGGAAGCACTTACTACTCTTGATTTAGAACCATCCAATGTCAAAACTATTACCTTTGAGGTAGATCAGAATCTGCATTAGCCTCATCCAATGTATGCTGACATTCTTTAATACGAAGCATCAATTCATGGTATAAATCAAGATTATTCCTAGCTTGGTAAATGGTTGAATACACCCTATCCATGATCAGTTGGTCTCGCATCAATCTAACAGTGGAGTCAGAATTATTGTTCTCATTTGCCTGCCTCCAAATGTTGTATTTTACCAGGACAACAGAATCTACCTCCTTGGAAAGTTTAATTGCTGCATTTTTGAAGTTCAACTCGGTTTTCTTCATCCTGTTGGATCAACTCTGTTGACCTTTTCTCCCTCCTCTTTTTTCTCAATTGCTGTAAGCATTAAACTACTATAAATTAAAGCATACTATACTACAATCTAAGAAATATAATTTTTTTCTATTGGAGATGTAACATTCAAAAAGGATTTTGGAAAATAATATAACAATTCCCTTTTCCATGAGAGCAAAAAGTAGCAATCTAGTGTAGCAAAGAATTTTACCCTCTGCAAAACTTTCGTTGGAATTTCTTCAAGCTGCAAATGGTCTGCATTACAACAACCATTGTCCTAAGAATTTGACTAGACATTACTGTTACCGGGAATAGTGTCTATGCAGAACTGCTAATCCCACTAAGGCTGGTAGATAACTTAGAAACAAACAAACTAAAACTATTGTCGTTTTCCTTTATGAAAGATAGATGAGAGAAGAATAAAGGAGACCAACCTCTATCTTGCGCTTGGTTCCTTGCTCGATTCCTCTCTCTTCTGATAGTCCTTTGCTACTTGTTTTCGTACCCAGCTTCACAGAACCTGTAGAATCAAAGCAGCATAGCACTATACGAGAAAATGGATCTATTATAATAAGAAATAGAGGATTAGATGCATATAAACCACAAAAATGCATAAAACATCAATCACACAAGTCTATGGAGGAAAACTAGAATAATTTTATTGATAATCAAGAAAGAGCCAAGAGAATTACAACCAATTGCTCTGACCCAGCATCATCCTCTCAGCAAGTAAGCCCTTCTTCACCTCATGAAAAGCTTAGATCACCCAGCACTATGATGTTGCCTCAAGAAACCAACAACAATTCCTTACAAGATGCAAAATTCCAGCCTCTGGATCTCTAGGATGAGGAATCCATATATAGATGTCTGCAAGGGAGATGAGTCGGCTTGTGATTTGATTAGTGTATTCCCTCTGCTAGTTATTGATTCCACTTGGAGATTGATGATCTCTTACTCATCCCTGGTCGAATTCAGATAGGCAAGTGTCACAAGAGAAGTTTCTGGAAGATTCCATGCTTCTCAACCTTGTGGATTGACCCTGCCATTTTTCTTTTCTCACCCATCGCACCCCATAGAAGGGCTTTTTGAAATGCAACGCACCTACTGTGTGTATTTAGGTGGGATGCAACGCACTTTGCTTATGGAGCAGGTGAAATGGTCCAGTTTTGACCAATTCTGAGTAGTTTTTCATGGAGAACTTCTAGGAGATGTTGTAATCAGTTGACCTTGTTCTTTTAGGGGCTGGAACAACACCTTTAGGGACTTAGGAGCCCTTGGTTATGGACATTTTATGCTTGAGGTTGATGCTTGGGACCCTACCAGCTAGGTATTCCTGATTAGGGGCAAATCCATCCCCTTGACTGTCGTGGACATCTATTTTTTACGGCTTATCAAGGCGGGGTGCCCCTATCTCTTTATCAGGTTCAGCCCGTGGAGGTGAATTTGTGAGAGATTATGTTCGCAGGTATTGTAGAGAGGGATCTCAGCCGAGTAAAGACGGCAATATCATCATCCGCGATGTCATTGACAAGTCTTTGAGGACCATTCTGTTCACTTTTGGTAGGATGGTTGGTGGTGCAGCTCTCCATGTGGCCAACTGGTCTTATATGTAGTACGCCTTACAATGTCTCGAACAGAAGGTGTTCAACTGGTGTGATGCAGTACTCCTTGTGATGAAAGAACAGTTGACCAAGGTGAAAAATGGAAGATTGAAGAACTTTGGATATGGTTCTATTTTGACCGCCTTTGCCTTGGAAAAGATCCCACTGATGCAGCCGCAGTATATTTCACTTGGTTTGCCTCCATCGACTGAACCACGGATGAAGAGATGGGTCGACCATATGTCCAGACATGCTGGTCAGTCTCAGATTTCTTTTTCTGATACCTTCTTCGGGTGGTTCGATCGTCAGGAGATGGTTTTTTCCGAGTATCCATATGCTGGTATGGACTTCCGGGGTGACCTAGATTTGGTACTGCTGGCTGGCGAGTAGTGGGGTGCCATTGGTAAATTCTTTGACCATTTTTTTTTGTTTATCATTTCTCTTTATAATGTCCTTGTGCTTTATTCTATCACGACTAATCAGAACTCATGTGCTCATGCAGATATTGGTCCCGTCCAGCCAGTAGTACGCCTGAGAGTGCCGGTCGCCGCTCCAGCAGGAGAGGCTGTGGGAAGGGCTATCCTTCGCGACCTTGATGTGGCCGAGACTCTTTCAGCATTATAGGTGTTATCACAAAATCATGTACTAAGGGCTGCTACTTAGCAAGATCTCATGCAACTATTTCAAACCAGGCTTTAGACTAAGGCTTAGTCTCCTTAGTCAGAGAGGGCTCTCTCACAGATTTTTGATATGGATTGATAACAAGAAAAGATGGCTAACTCTTCAAATAGTACACGAAAATAAGCTGGTTGGAACAACAAAATAACACTTCTTCCATTGGGCTCATGGAGTCAAACACCTCTGCAGTAAACTATTAACTACTCAATCATGGAAGCCAAGGCATATAATGTTTAAACACTCAGAACATTTCTCAAAAAGAACCTCAACTCATAAACATACATAGGAAGTCTGAGCACTAGGTGAATTCAGAGTGATTGCATGTCTATTGAGCTGTAAAATAGAAAGGATAAAGACAAAACCACATATATTCTGAGCCTTTGAACACAAGATGAATCTTGGGAAGAAAAAGTAATCTTTCTATTACTGTCAAAAGTCTTTTACATTAGCCAATATAAAAACTCTGTTTTTTTTCATAAATCTCCAACCCTCATTACATCAGAGTTTCCACTATATATAGAAAAACAATCTTAACTACTTTGAGCCTCTTCCTCCAGCATGAGGGGAGCTCGATGACTGTCATTAACTACCCCTATCTATTTTTAACAGACTCATTAAATACACTAAGTGTTGAGCTGTAATTACAAAGAGTCCTAATCAAACTAAAACTCTAACTTCATTCTCCTCGTAACATGATTCTTTTCTTGATCTTTGACAGCTGTCTTCTTTTGGTTAGGCTGAGATGACTGAGCTAAAGGTGCAATGAACAGGCTAACTTTGGATACCTGAAGGCGCTGATGGATCATTTATCACTAGGATCAAAACCCCTGTTTTTCCGGTCCCTGTCTCCTACCATCCTTCGAAAGTTAAGAAACATGTCCCAGCTCTTTAATACCCCAAAATTTATGAGCATCACCATATTTCAGATGCGTTGGAAGCTTCGTTGATAGCCATGTGTATGAACCAAAACAATACTCCTCGTATGCCATTTCTGCTAAACCCTAACTTGGACATAAAGTACCTTTATAAAAGTTTTAACTTGAGACAAAAAAATTCACCTTTACAAAAAGGCACACTTGTCATTCTCTGAATAGCTAGGATAGCCTTAAGTGGTCTCCCTTACGTTCCTTACGCGTTTCCTTCAAAAATTTGTTGACCTCACCATTAAATTGCTCATTTTCATCATAAAACAGCACCTACAGCAGTTTCGTAGCGCGCTACGAAACTGCTGTTTTTTGCTAAAACAATGTGTATTTTCCTTGAGGAATTTTCTGATTGGACCTTTGATTCTTTAAACCCCCTTATTCAAATGCGTTCTTTACCACGAGCAGCATCAACTTTCCTATGAACCCATTCAAGCTAGGCCTGTAACTTAATAATCTTCATGTTGCTTATTGCTTCATTAGTGACCTGCATACAGTTATCTTTGAATGAAATGAGCTTTTCGGCCATAGACACTCCTTGCTAAACTTCAATCTGATCTTTGATTACAGCATGTATTCCCTTTTCAACATTTCCACTTGTAGTTCAAAACTAGTGACTGAGATTGGATTGTTTAGCTTCAGCTACTACGAAACTGCTGTTCTGGCTGAAAAATATGTCTTGGGACAGAGCTCATAATTTCTCACAGAAAACGTATTTGGAAAAACTGAAGGAGGTTTTTGTGAACCAATCCGTTTTTAAAAAAAAACTCTTTTGGTTTTTTGAAAAACTACTCCAGCTGCCCAGAATCGATCCTTGAAAAAGATGTGTAAAACAGGAAATTAAAAACTGCATCTACAGCAGTTTCGTAGCGCAACTTTAGTCACTCGTTTCTTCCAGGTCATAATCAATTTGAAGAAACTGAAAGAGGTTTTTCTAGTTCAGTATGTTAGGAATAAAAACCTCTTTCAATTTTCGAAAATATTCTTTCATCTGCGCTAAATACCTCCTGGAAGTTGGCTGCTTAAAACAGAGAAATATGCCTGTAACAAACATCACCTACAGCATCTCATTAAAACTAATCTAGAGATATTCAAGTAATATCCCAATTTTAGCATCCTCTGATAATATTGATTAAACTTGAACCAAACACTAAACACCATCAGCAAGGCCAGTAAACAGATTTAAATGCTCTATGTCAACAGCAAGAACAAGCTCCTTAGGATATCTTTCTGTTCTTCAAGACTTTTTTGCAAATTATAAACAAGAAAAGGTGACAAAAGCCCGTTCTTCCCAGAAGTCATACTGCCATCTTTATATTTTCATCTGAGGGTTTTAAGTGTGCAACATGATCAATAGAAATACGCTCTACCTCCACAGTCCCTATGATGTTCTGATGGTGAAATTATTTTGAAACAAAACCGTGAATCTGTCTATGCTGCATCCACCTTCAGATATTGCAGTTGCATATTGAATTAACAGTTGTTTGGAAGAGCTCCCTATATGAACATTATCTTGCCAATGTAGCGGGATTATAGGAAAAACCTTGAGAATGAAACACAGTAGTATTATTTGTATATTGATGATAAGATCCAGCACTGTGACATGTCGAGTCAGATATTCCCACAGAACCCATAGGAGACAGAGGTGATATGGGTGGGCTATGGTTGTGTTGTTTTGCTTCCCTGAATATAGCTTGCCTCTCAACATCAGGCAATGAACTCATTTCCCCAATTTCGTAGCGCAGCCAGTGCAAAATATGAATTATGCGCTACGAAACCACCTAAACATGTTGCGCTGCGAAACTACAAAAAGGCTTTATGCGCATCAAAATAATGTGAGCGGTTTTGAAATTTTGGCATTGGAATTTTCAGTGATAACAGTGGCTCCACTTGGGATAGTGTGCCCTTGTGGTACACTAAGAACTCGTAGGTCCAGTGCTTTGTCCTTTTTATAACAAACATGGATTTGCTTGACAAACATCCCCTTCAAGCTTCTTGGGCCTTCACCTCGGGCTTAAGCTTGATGATCACTGTAGGAGAAAGAAATCTACATTTATTGAAAAAAGAAATGCTCAGTGAACCTTGATCTTATTTGCAATTTCCTACCTACCTACCCTAACAATTCAAATTTCTTTCAGCTCAATCAATGTGAAATTTCCAATGTAGCCAATCATTTGTCTTATCTGATGTTTGATTTCTTTGACTGCATCGGAGTTCAGAGTCACAATGATATTTTGATGACCACTGCCATTGAAATTGCCTCTGATCTTCATAGAAAAGCTGAAACAGTGGAGAGTAAAACTCTTCCATGTATTCAGCTATAGGATCCCAGAATACATGATCAGTTTGATGATTCTTGTAACTTTCTGGTTGTGCAAACTGATCTTCAACAACAGTGTTCAGCTCCTCAATTGTGAAAGAGAAAGGAACCAGCATTCTCTCCTTGCGTTCTTGAGATAAGAATGGTAGCATCTGGGTCCTTCATAACTCTAGTGGAATCACCATGAATGTATGAATTTTGAATTCTTCAACAATGGAGTCACCAAGGTAGATTTGCAGCCTCAAAAACCTTCTGAGCTCCTGCTACCTTCAGAAGTTCAGCTTCATAATTTCAGGAATGATTAATCTTCAGGCTCCCGGCAGACGCACCAAAATGTTATCACAAAATTGTGTACTAAGGGCTGCTACTTAGCAAGATCTCATGCAACTATTTCAAACCAGGCTTTAGACTAAGGCTTAGCCTCCTTAGTCAGAGAGGGCTCTCTCACAGATTTTTGATATGGATTGATAACAAGAAAAGATGGCTAACTCTTCAAATAGTACACGAAAATAAGCTGGTTGGAACAACAAAATAACACTTCTTCCATTGGGCTCATGGAGTCAAACACCTCTGCAGTAAACTATTAACTACTCAATCATGGAAGCCAAGGCATATAATGTTTAAACACTCAGAACATTTCTCAAAAAGAACCTCAACTCATAAACATACACAGGAAGTCTGAGCACTAGGTGAATTCAGAGTGATTGTATGTCTATTGAGCTGTAAAACAGAAAGGATAAAGACAAAACCACATATATTCTGAGCCTTTGAACACAAGATGAATCTTGGGAAGAAAAAGTAATCTTTCTATTACTGTCAAAAGTCTTTTACATTAGCCAATATAAAAACTTTGTTTTTTTTCATAAATCTCCAACCCTCATTACATCAGAGTTTCCACTATATATAGAAAAACAATCTTAACTACTTTGAGCCTCTTCCTCCAGCATGAGGGGAGCTCGATGACTGTCATTAACTACCCCTATCTATTTTTAACAGACTCATTAAATACACTAAGTGTTGAGCTGTAATTACAAAGAGTCCTAATCAAACTAAAACTCTAACTTCATTCTCCTCGTAACATGATTCTTTTCTTGATCTTTGATAGTTGTCTTCTTTTGGTTAGGCTGAGATGACTGAGCTAAAGGTGCAATGAACAGGCTGACTTTGGATACCTGAAGGCGCTGATGGATCATTTATCACTAGGATCAAAACCCCTGTTTTTCCGGTCCCTGTCTCCTACCATCCTTCGAAAGTTAAGAAACATGTCCCAGCTCTTTAATACCCCAAAATTTATGAGCATCACCATATTTCAGATGCGTTGGAAGCTTCATTGATAGCCATGTATATGAACCAAAACAATACTCCTCGTATGCCATTTCTGCTAAACCCTAACTTGGACATAAAGTACATTTATAAAAGTTTTAACTTGAGACAAAAAAATTCACCTTTACAAAAAGGCACACTTTTCATTCTCTGAATAGCTAGGATAGCCTTAAGTGGTCTCCCTTATGTTCCTTAGGCGTTTCCTTCAAAAATTTGCTGACCTCACCATTAAACTGCTCATTTTCATCATAAAACAACACCTACAGCAGTTTCGTAGCGCGCTACGAAACTGCTGTTTTTTGCTAAAACAGTGTGTATTTTCCTTGAGGAATTTTCTGATTGGACCTTTGATTCTTTAAACCCCCTTATTCAAATGCGTTCTTTACCACGAGCAGCATCAACTTTCCTATGAACCCATTCATGCTAGGCCTGTAACTTAATAATCTTCATGTTGCTTATTGCTTCATTAGTGACCTGCATACAGTTATCTTTGAATGAAATGAGCTTTGCGGCCATAGACACTCCTTGCTAAACTTCAATCTGATCTTTGATTACAGCATGTAGTCCCTTTTCAACATTTCCGCTTGTAGTTCAAAACTAGTGACTGAGATTGGATTGTTTAGCTTCAGCTGCTACGAAACTGCTGTTCTGGCTGAAAAATATGTCTTGGACAGAGCTCATAATTTCTCACAGAAAACGTATTTGGAAAAACTGAAGGAGGTTTTTGTGCACCAATCTGTTCTTAACAAAAACCTCTTTTGGTTTTTTGAAAAACTACTCCAGCTGCCCAGAATCGATCCTTCAAAACGATGTGTAAAACAGGAAATTAAAAACTGCATCTACAGCAGTTTCGTAGTGCAACTTTAGTCACTCGTTTCTCCCAGCTCATAATCAATTTGAAGAAACTGAAAGAGGTTGTTCTAGTTCAGTATGTTAGGAATAGAAACCTCTTTCAATTTTTGAAAATATTCTTTCAGCTGCGCTAAATACCTCCTGGAAGTTGACTGCTTAAAACAGAGAAATATGCCTGTAACAAACATCACCTACAGCATCTCATTAAAACTAATCTCGAGATATTCAAGTAATATCCCAATTTTAGCATCCTCTGATAATATTGATTAAACTTGAATCAAACACTAAACACCATCAGCAAGGCTAGCAAACAGATTTAAATTCTCTATGTCAACAGCAAGAACAAGCTCCTTAGGATATCTTTCTGTTCTTCAAGACTTTTTTGCAAATTATAAACAAGAAAAGGTGACAAAAGCCCGTTCTTCCCAGAAGTCATACTGCCATCTTTATATCTTCATCTGAGGGTTTTAAGTGTGCAACATGATCAACAGAAATACGCTCTGCCTCCACAGTCCCTATGATGTTCTGATGGTGAAATTATTTTGAAACAAAACCGCGAATCTGTCTATGCTGCATCCACCTTCAGATATTGCAGTTGCATATTGAATTAACAGCTGTTTGGAAGATCTCCCTGTATGAACATTATCTTGCCAATGTAGTGGGATTATAGGAAAAACCTTGAGAATGAAACACAGCAGTATTATTTGTATATTGATGATAAGATCCAGCACTGTGACATGTCGAGTCAGATATTCCCACAGAACCCATAGGAGACAGAGGTGATATGGGTGGGCTATGGTTGTGTTGTTTTGCTTCCCTGAATATAGCTTGCCTCTCAACATCAGGCAATGAACTCATTTCCCCAATTTCGTAGCGTAGCCAGTGCAAAATATGAATTATGCGCTACGAAACCACCTAAACATGTTGCGCTGCGAAACTACAAAAAGGCTTTATGCGCATCAAAATAATGTGAGCGGTTTTGAAATTTTGGCATTGGAATTTTCAGTGATAACAACAGGATCAGGTCAAGGGCCTCACTCTCGGTATTCCAGATGTGAGGACTGACGAGCTGCCTCTGAGGTTGCAGCGACATACCACTGGCGTGCCAAGTCAATGGACCAGGCTTTTACGCATGATTGCACAGGCGGTGAGTTGTTATCACCAACATCATTAGACTAGGGTGCCCCCTAGCCTTTTGAGTTTTGGGTCATTTGACCAATTTTGTCTTGGTTACAGAACATTATGTGTAAACCATAAACAGTTATATATATATATATATATATATATATATATATATATATATATATTTATTTATTTATTTATTTATTTATTTTCGGAGTTTTATTTTGGTTAAGTTATATGATCCGCATGCAAATATTGATGAAATGCTTCTTTTTATAAATGTTGCAGATGCATATCTAACACATAATTTTCCAATGAGTTAGTTAATGTGTTTAAGCTTCTGGAAATATGCTGATATTGAATAAAATCAAATTGCCTTTCCAAAATCTTGACCCTTAGTAACATGCGATAGATAGCTGGATTTCGGACGAAGTAGATACCAATGAGTTGTAGTATGACGAGCTGTGAGTCTAGCCTGACAACAAGTCGGCGTATGCCATGTGTGATGGCATCAGAGAGAAGTTCTATCAATGCGCTATATTTAGCGATGTTATTCATTGATCGACCAATACATACCCTTCTGAAACTTACTAACTCGCCGCTTGGATCAAAAATGGCCCAGGCTGCAGAAGATAGGTTCCGCGAACTACGACTTGCTCCGTCGGCATATCCAACAAAAGATTCCAATAGGTTCGACATCTGCGACAAATGTAAAAAGTGGATTTACTTGACCAAAACGATTACCCTTAGCGAAAACAAAAATGTAACAAAATCATATAGGTTACCATACTGATTATGCATAGTAACGCTTAAGGTACAACCCGTTACGGGGTTGCGCCAGTGGAATTCCGTCGTAATCCATTAACTCGTAGGCTCCTTTTGCTAATACACGTTTAACAATATAGGGGCCCATCCATAAAGACTTGAATTTACCTGCTCCCAATTTATTGGATTCTTGGTCATAAAGTAAGACCAGGTCACCTTCTGAGAAGATATGGGGTTTGACATTCTTGTCGAGCTACGCCTTGACTCGTTTCTTATGGGCTTCGTTAGCCAAAGAGGCATCATGACGGGTTTCATCCAATTGGATTAGTTCCAAGAAACGAGCCTCCTCTTCTGAAGTTCCAGGGAGAAGGTCGATTGCGAGTTTAAGGGACAAGATTTCACACTGAACTGGTAAGATTGCTTCTAGGCCATACACCAATTGGAAGGGTGTAAACCTAGTTGCATTCCTTACCGAGGTTTGGTATGCCCACAAGGCTGAGTACAGGATCAGGTGCCAACTCCTTTTGTGGACTCCAATCATCCATTGCAGCATGCGCTTTAGGACTTTGTTGATTGCTTCAACTTGTCCGTTGGCTTGCGGGTAGTATGGAGTAGAGCTGTCGTGAGACAACCCTAATTTGGCAGCTAATTCGGCCATCATGTGATTGCGAAAATGCGATCCATGATCTGTGACTATAGCTTGTGGAATGCCAAATCTGGTGACTACATGATTGAAAAAGAAAAGGGCAGGTATTTCACCAGTGTCATCTAATGTAAGCATCGCCTCGGCCCATTTGGTAAAATAGTCCACTGCAACTATGATATACCCATGCCCCCCGGTCGAGGTGGGGTTACATGTCATGAAATCGATGCCCCATTTGGTGAATGGCCCAATAGCAACTATTGGCTGCAGAGGTGCAGGTGGTCTTCTGGTTTTGCTATCGAAAATTTGACAGGCATGGCAACTTCTGACTGTGGTTATGCAATCTTTGAACATTGTTGGCCAGAAGTATCCTGCTCGTAAAAAATTTTGCGCCGTAGCGTAACTGGATTTATGCCCCCCACACGCGCCTGAATGGCAATCATTTAGGACTTTTTCGGCCTCCTCATGAGTGAGGCACCTCCTCAGAACTGTATCGACACCACGACAGTAAAGCATGTCACCGACGATCATGTAGTCTTTTGATTGGTATCGAATACGTTTTTGTTCGGTGCGGGACGTATTAGGCCTATATTTTTGGGTTTAGAGATAAATGATTATATCTCCATACTGCTGATTGCTTGAAGATATCAGAAACAAAGATTCATCCACGATTGTTTCTTCGGATGTTTCATCGTTGGACGACGATGGGAGATCACATAATAATTCTGCGAAAACCAGGGCTTTCTTTGACTTGGATTTTACAAATTCTAGATCAAACTCTTGTAGAATTTCTATCCATTTTGAATATTTGCCCCCCAGCAACTGTTGCGACAATATATAAGTCATCGGGTTGCAATCTGACAGAATGGTAGTTTTTTCAAAGAGGACATAGTGTCGAAATATCTGTATCGTTTGAACAGCTGCGAGCGGTAGCTTTTCAACATAGGAATATTTGCTTTCTGTATCCTTTAAGTTCTTACTTAAATAATATATAGGATGTTCAATTCCGCTGTCTTCTTGAACTAAAACCATTGCGATGGTTGTATCCGCCGCAGCCAGATACAAGTTAAAGTGTTTTTTATAATCAGGAGCGTACATTAATGATGCTTTCATTAGGGATTCCTTTAAAGCATCAAAGGAAGCTTGCGCGACCTGATCCTAGACGAAGGGTACTTCCTTTTTCAATAGACGTGTATAACCTTTACCAAGTTCAGTGCAATTTGGAATGAACCTCCTCAGAAAGTTTGCTTTGCCTTGGAGTTTCTGTATCTGAAGCAAACTTGAAGGTGGAGGCAAATTTATGATTGCCTGAACCTTGCATGGGTCGAGACGAATCCCGTCGTTTGAGACTAAAAAGCCAAGTAAGCGACCAGAACTCACATAGAACACACATTTGTGCGGATTGAGTCGTGTCTTATAGTGTCGGCAGCGTAGAAATATCACTCTTAAATGCTGCGGATGATCAGTCCGTTTTCACGAATGAGCGAGAAGGTCGTCGAGATATGGTTGAATGATGTTTTTGATGTCATGGAAGGCATAATTCATTGCCCTCTGAAACGTTGCCCCTGCGTTATTTAAACCAAAGGGTAATTTGCGGTATGCGAATGTGCCCCATGGACAAATAAATGCAGTCTTTGACTGGTCCTGTGGGCGGATATTTATTTGATTATACCCGGAGAATCCATCCATGAACAAAAAGATTTCACATCCAGCGCATTCATAAATTATCTGGTCAATAAAGGGTGTAGGGTAGTTGTCTTTTGGACAAGCTTGATTTACATCCCTATAATTGATGCACACTCTAATCGTTCCTTGTTTTTCATAACAGGAACAATGTTCGATACCCAATCGGTTAGAGGAACTGGGTAAATGAAACCAGCATGGAGAAGCTTTTCAACTTCTGCTTTGATGGTAGCGGCTTTCTTGGGGTGCACCTGATGTAGCCGTTGTCGTACTGGTTTGACATCCGGATACATCTTAATTTTGTGTTCAACTATACTCGAGTCAATGCCTGGCATTTCATCCTATGACCAAGCAAAGACATCTCTGCATTCGCGAAAAAGAGCGTTATATATTTCAATTTCTGAAGGGGAACAACATTTGCCAACATAAATATTCTCTACAACATCTATTTTGGTCGAGATATTTATGGCGATAATCTCTTCAATGTTGGACAAGTTTCGCTCGGAATCCACAGTGTTTACAGTATTTGATAGGAAATCAAAAACCGACGGATGATGAAAGTCATCAGGAGTATCTTCTTTACAAGTTGGAAGATGGGAATGATGGTGGTAATATTCCCATGGTGCCCCTTCAATTACCATTGATTGAACAATTCCTTCGTCGGTGTAATGCACTTGCGACCAAGGATCTGAAGGGGTGCCATATTCCTTAGACCTATCTATCCAAACGCTTGATGAGCGTTGATTTGGGTTTGCGTCCCATGCTAGAAAAATTGATTGCTACAATATTTCTATTAGGCTTGGAGGCAATACCTGCATATGATCCATGTTTATATCGTTTCCTGAGATCTTTTCAATCGAAGATATCATATTGCAGGTTCCTACTGATGCTACTTCCACCAAATTGATTGGAGACGGAAGGGAAAAAGTTCCCATTAATATAGGGTCTTTAGTAGGCCTACTCCGATATTTTGAAGCAAATGGGGGCTTCCATGGATCATCGGAACGCTTCCCGTAACTTGGGAACCATTGGGGAGGAAAGTTTGTTGATCGACGATTGTAATCCATCCTTGAAAGGGAAATGCAATCTTTCTAAAGTAGGTCGACACAACCGCAGCCATAGCATATATCCATGGTCTTCCCAGTAGGATGTTGTAATTGAGGTTTCCGTCGATTACTTCGACATCTATTTCCACTGTTTTCCCTCCTAGTTCAACTTGCAAGTTACTTAGAATACCATATGGGGTATATGTTCGTCTGTCAAATGCTTTGAATGTTGTTGAATACCTCGACAAGGTTGGAGAGCCTAAAGTTTTCTAGCAACTCATCGACATAATACATGTAGATGCCCCCTCATCAATAATTGTTCGATGAACAGTTTTGTTGAGGGCTTTCACTTGAATGAGGAAAGCTAGTTGAGCTGGTAATTGAGGATCCTATCCTTTATGATTAAAGGACACAAGATTAGAATCCTTTGGGTCTATCCCACCGATAGCTGATAATAAAGCTTGCTTTTTGGATGGGAAATTTTGCAGTACCTCAAGTGTCGACATAGCGGATGGCGATTGGGCCAGATCTGCCACTATATTATAATGCTGTGCCACTCTGGCACGAGGATTAAATGTCAACTTGTGTACTACTCCATTTGGCGGTTTTATCGGCAGTTCAGGAATGATGGGTGGCGCAACTTCTGTCGAAGTTGTTTTCGAACTACTAGGTTGATCTTTATCCTCGTTGTTCGACAGCTGTGGATTCCAATAATCTTTATTCCTTGTCGATATCAAAGCATCATTCTCCTGTTTTTAAACCGACAAAATCAGCATTTGAGACGGGGAAGCATTTCCACTGTCAACCAGATTTGTTCCTGGATTCGGAAATGGATCAGTTAATACTGCCGAGGTTTTTGAATTCTTGCAGAATTTTTTAAGCTCAACTTTAAATGGACAGTCTTTTGTCTAATGATCCTCATCACATATTATGCATGGATTTATTGGTTTCCTATCTCCAGGAGGGTTTGCAAAAGATTTTTCAGGTGATGATTCCTCCTGTTTCTTCTTCTTCCCTTTGTTTTTCTTGTTGCCTCCTGGTTGCTTGGTTTTTTTGCCTTTATCAGTCGACATGGCATTTACTTCCGAGGCGAAAAGTTCTTCCTTCGCATTTTGACTGGAAATCTTACGGGCCTTTTTAGATGTAGCCTTTTTCGATTTCATGTCTGTCGTGCCAATCACACCATCGTCGGCCTGAGAGTCATTGTTTGATTTAGGAGGGGGGTATCGAAAATTCCGGTCTGGGATCGTCAGGGATTTTATCGTAGAGCGTGCCAGACTGAGTATAAATAAAGTCTAAATATTGCGCACGAGCAATAACTTGCTCTTCGGTGACAAATCCTCCTTTTGCCACATCTTCTGTAATGGAAGGTAACAAAGACTTAATAAACCATTCAGCTAAAAGCTGATCAGGAACATACGTTTTTACCATTCTACGACGACGTCGCCACTCATGAATATGATCGGATATGTGAGTGGCTGTTGTTTGCTTGAAATTGGTAAGAAGTTCCGTTCTCGTTTCGTACCTTATCTGTAACTGAAAATGGGTTAAAAAGGTTGTGGCTAGCGCACTGAAGTTGTCAAACGAAGCTCTGGGTAATTCGATATACCATTTTAATGTCGGACCAGTTAACGTCCTCTGAAAAAGGTGAAGCCCAATCGAATCATCGTTTAGGGTGTTTGATGAACGCCACAGATGAAAGGTCATCACACGATTCGATGGATCCTTGCCCGGATTTCCATTAAATTTAGGAATATCTGATGGAAGTTTATACGGAATCACCTGCCACCAAGGGGCATAAGCGATTGGATCATTTGTTAACCGATTTAGATCCTTTAACTCTAAAGTTTCCACGAAGGGTAACTGTTGATTCAGGTTAGGCGAAGCATACCCAGGATAAGATGGAATCGCTTGAGCAGTTGATCTCTGCATACCAGCATAATGCATTTGATGCTGGTAACTTTGGTAAGGTTGATGGGCATAACCATTGTAGAATGATTGATTTTGACCGTTTTGAATATACGGTTTCCCACTATTTTCAAAGATTTGTTTCTCAGATCCTTGGTATACGTGTTGGAATTGCAGTTGTTGGTATTGCACCAGCCATGGTTGCGAAGCCATGCGCTGTTGTTTAATATCGACTGTTTGACCAAGATGAGGGGTAATTGTACTCGTTTGGGCCTGTGTCATTCCACTAGTTGGCGATTGTGGCTGTGTCACAGGGACAAGAGGCTGTTGCATTACCACCTGAGAAACCTGAGGTTGGCATACAACAAGCAGCACTTGTACCTGCGACACCATCACAATAGCTGGCGTAGTCGGTATATTTGACATAGGTAAGCGTTGTTGCATCGAATATACAACTCTTGGTTGTTGAGGTAGTATCGGTACCCAACTGCTAGATGTATTTCCAGCATAACCTAAATTTTGTTGTGAACTCCCGTATGGTTGTCCTCCTGGAGGAGACAATGAAAGGGTATACTGCCCCCCATACGGCGGTAATCCGGTACTTAAAGGTATGGTTTTCCCTTGAGGACTGGACTGCCCAAATTGACACTTTGAAGGATCAATTTGCTGAGACTCAACATAAGAGTTTCCGAATACTATTCTGGATGAACAAACAGGAATGGACCATACTGTCAAAATAGCCCCTGAGTGGGCCCCTTCTAGTGATTGAGAACTAGTTGGGACAGATGGTATACCGGTGAACATTGTTGGAGTGACAGCAGGAAGTTTTGCCGTCGCTGTGTCGGATGACACAGTCCTAGATGTTGACAGTTGTTCAGATATTTCTAGTCTATCCAAAATATTGCCTAGCGATTCTACAGGAGCTTCCGATGGTGGTAGACTAATTTCTGATGAAGAAGGATACAGAGTGATCCCGACTCCAAATTGCGATGGAGTACTAGATGGAGGATCCTCCACAATCTCTTCTATAGCAATCAGACCAGGTGTAAGAGGTAGACCGTCTAGTCCATAAAATATTTTTGGTGCCGAAGAAGGTATGTAATCTGCAGCGACAGACGTTTTGGGAATAACACCCTCCAAATCAGTTGTAAATGGAACTGGTTCAGTAACACAAGTGTTTACTCTCACACTAGGATCAGTGCTACTGTCTTTCGGTGGCTGCTAAACTTCTTCTGTAAAGGCAGGGATACCAGAAATTTTTGGAGTAACCGAAGTCTCTGATGGTGTTGGAACACTTGTTCTAACTTTACCAGGGGATTTGGAACCGGTTAAACGAGTTCGCTTTGTTCGTAACAGTTTTGATTCCGGAGACAAAGACGGTTGACTCGTAAGCCTCCGCGAACAACGGGGTTTCAATTGACTTTCTTCCACGATTGCGGATTACTCGATCAACTAAAAATCAAGGGGAAGTATATTTCCGAATTAGATGAATTTTAGACGCTTTGACACAACTTGTGTTTTCAATTTTTAAGAGTCGAGAAAAAACAAAAGATGACTCTAGTCGCCTTCGATTTTTAATGAGCCTGAAGTGACAAGTGCTCAAATGGACCTTTTCCCTTAAGGAGTATGAAAAAGGAATGAAAGGGACGACTCTGGAAGTCTAGACAGAGGGATTACCAAACCAATCGCAAAACTGCAGAATACTTTTTACGGTACGGCAGTCAATCTTCCCGAATTCTGTGTTCAGTGCATTGCGATCAATAGGGCGGCAGACACAGCTTCCTATGGATAAAGGATGAAGCCTATTGTGGTCTCCCAAAATATACTCGATGGTACATGGGAGCACAAGTCCGTACTGGCACTTATCGTTTCAAAGTGGAGGAATCACCCAACCAACAGTGAAGACAACAGTTACCAGGTTTTACGATGCTGGAATACGTCTCTAGACTAGACTTCTAGATGTTGTGCGTTAGGTTCCAAAGCGTTGTTAGATTCATTAAATTTATTTTATAGTTGATCTTGTTTAAGAAATTTTCCTTTCAGGTTCACCGCGTGATGTAGATGTACAATTCCTAAAATGCAATCTAAGATGATAAACAGTCGTTTAATCTTCTTTTTTGCAAATGAAAATCCTAGCTACTAAGGAAAGAGAGATGGCGTTCTTTCGACAAAGAGCAAAGAGCACACACTATATACACTGTCCTAAATCAAACCAACAAACAGTATAAATGCAAATGCACATGCATGTATTTGTTTTCAGCCTTCTTAATGTGTAAATGGTAAAAAGAAAGCTAATGCGCAAATCTGAATTATTTTTCAAAGCGACAATTACTAACAAGTTCCTTTTCAAAACAAAATGATGACAGTGACAAAACTTTGCGATTTGGAATTGAAAACTTGCTTTCGACACTAGAAAAACTACTAATTCATATCAAATACAATAGTAACAGAGTAATTGACTATCAAGAGCAATTAGACTCTCTTCTATGACTGAAAACGACACTTGCGACACTTTCAAATCAAGAAACGACAGTACAATTACGTTACTTCTTTGTAAAGGAGAACTGAAAATGACTCAAAAATACATAAAGAACATTTACAGTTCTTTGCACAATGGAGGCGGAATAACAACAAGGAAAGGGGTTTCAAACAGAGGTGTACTGACTACAGGCAGCAAAACTCTTGAATAGGTCTGAAAAGAGTGAACACAGAAACCAAAATTTAGGAACAATGCCTAGTCTGATCAACGCACATGCAACACAGTGAAACTGAAATGCAACGCACCTACTACAATTGGGAAGTGCACTGCATTTGAAGTTCACAGAACAGACAATGCGCTGGACCAGGGATGAGACTTTGATTGGATTCTGGGTCACAGTTTGCAGTTCAGTTCAGGGATTTAGGCCAAGCAAGTGGTAATCAGTAAATCAATAATAGGGGTAGATCTAAGTAGGTTACTAGAGCCACCACGAGGGCAATTAGAAAGCTTGTAAATCAATTGTTTAATTCATAAACAAAACCCAGAGATTGACTGAAGCAGTGTTGATCTACTTTGCACTTGCATAGCAAATGCAGTTCGAAGGCTAGCTGGCTTGAATTCAGGCTCCGTCTGTAAGTTTATAAAGTGAACAAATGTAGATGAAAAAACAATCAACTTTCCTCCCTAGTGGAGTCGCCATTTTGTTACCGGGAATAGTGTCTATGCAAAACTACTAATCCTAATAAGGCTGGTAGCTACCTTAGAAACAAACAAACTAAAACTACTGTCGTTTTTCTTTATGAAAGATAGATGAGAGAAGAATAAAGGAGACCAACCTCTATCTTGCGCTTGGTTCCTTGCTCGATTCCTCTCTCTTTTGATAGTCCTTTGCTACTTGTTTTTGTACCCAGCTTCACAGAACCTGTAGAATCAAAGCAGCATAGCACTATATGAGAACATGGATCTATTATCATAAGCAATATAGGATCATATGTATATTAACCACACAAATGCATAAAACATCAATCACACAGGGTTATGGAGGAAAACTAGAATAATTTTATTGATAATCAAGAAAGAGCCAAGAGAATTACAACCAATTGCTCTGATCCAACATCATCCTCTCAGCAAGTAAGCCCTTCTTCACCTCATGAAAAGCTTAGATCACCCAGCATTATGATGTTGCCTCAAGAAACCAACAACAATTCCTTACAAGATGCAAAATTCTAGCCTCTGGATCTCTAGGATGAGGGATCCATATATAGATGTCTGCAAGGGAGATGAGTCAGCTTGTGATTTGATTAGTGTCTTTCCTCTGATAGTTCTTGATTCCACTTGGAGATTGATGATCTCTTACTCATCCCTGGTCGAATTCAGATAGGCAAGCGTCACAGGAGAAGCTTCTGGAAGATTCCATGCTTCTCCACCTTGTGGATTGACCCTGCAATTTGTCTTTTCTCACCCATCGCACCCCATAGAAGGGCTTTTTGAAATGCAATGCACCTACTGTGTGTATTTAGGTGGGATGCAACGCACTTTGCTTATGGAGCAGGTGAAATGGTCCAGTTTTGACCAGTTCTGAGTAGTTTTTCATGGAGAACTTCTGGGAGATGTTGTAATCAGTTGACCTTGTTCTTTTAGGGGTTGGAACAACACCTTTAGGGACTTAGGAGCCCTTGGTTTATGGACATTTTATGCTTGGGGTTGCAGTGCCCAAAAATGTCTATAACAATTACCTAACAGTAGGCTACCAATAGCACAAATTAGTTAACCAAGGAAAATCAAAACCTACCATCAAGAGAATTCTCTTTGACATCTCGATGTTCACTTCCTATGTCATCCTCTTGAAACCTCGTAATAAGTTCTTCGTCATTGGAAGTTTTTTTATACACGTCATCATTCATTTTACCCCCCTCAGGATTTCCCCACCTTCTTCATTGAAGATCACACCATCTTGTTGCGAATGTAACTTTTTTGAGCTGTCTCCAGAAGACGTTTGCCTTTGCTTGATGTACACCGTTCGAAATAGAGAAGCACCCCTGCCAATGTTAGATTTCACTTCCTGCTTAATACAACACAACTCAACTACATAGATAATCTTCACACAGTATTATGATTAATGGAAAAAACCTGTGAGCAATTTATGAAACCGACGTTTCGGACTAGCTAGGTGAGTCCATCATCAGGGAAATGAGATCTGTATTTTGAGAAGAGAGAGTTAAGAAGATGTGAACCTATTAATAGAAGGATAGAGAGATAACTTAGGGTTGGAGAGGTCGACTTAGTTTTCATATATTTATTAATAAATTGATTAAGTTAATTTTAATAATTTTTTTTTTTTTTTTTTTTTTTTTTTTTTTTTTAATTAATAAATTTAAAAATTAATTAAAAATAAAATTAATTTAACCTAAATTAAAATAAAATTAATTTAAACTAAATTTAAAATACAATTAATTAAATTAATTAATTAATTAATTAATTACTTAATTAAATTAACTTTAAATTTAGTTTAGATTTTATTTAAATTAATTAATTAATTAATTTAAAATACATTTAAAATAAAATTAATTTAATTAATTAATTAAATAAATAATTAATTAATTAATTAATTAAATTAATTAATTAATTAATTTAACCTAAATTAAATTAAAATTAATTTGAACTAGATTTAAAATAAAATTAATTTAACCTAAATTAAAATAAAATTAATTTAAACTAAATTTAAAATAAAATTAATTTAATTAATTAATTAATTAATTATATATATATATATATATATATATATATATATATAGATATAGATATTATTTTAATTTTTAAATTATGAGCTGTAAATGCTGTCTCAAGGAAGAATTTGTATAAATTAAAGTTACTTTATTTTATTCAGCAAAGGTTTCCATGTATTACTTAGTTTAAGACCATCATCCCTATTCATATTATTAGAAGATTTTTCAATTTCAATTGCCTCTTTAATTCTTCTTTTTAAATAGTGGTCTTCCTTATGGATTAATTTAGCTTGTTCCATGCATATATAGTGAGAGGAGGAACAAGCGTGCTCTGCAAGACCTGATTTATCAGACCTATTTCTAGTAATATCGCTAATGTGTTCTTTTAATCTTACTCCAAAGGATCTCCCTGTTTCCCCTATATAAACTTTACCGCATGAACAGGGAATCGAATAAACGCCTTTGTGATTTTTTGGGTCAATTGCATCTTTCGCGGATTCAAGCATGTTTTTTATGGTGTTAGGGGGGGTGAAAGCTACCATAATGTTGTGCTTAGCGAGAACTTTGGCAATTTTGTCAGTGGTTCCTTTGATATAGGGAAGGGAGATTCTAGGGTTTTCAAACGATTTCCTTTTGTTTTGTTTATTGGTTAAGGAATCTTTAATTATTTTGCGGATGGTGTGATGTTGATAGCCATTGTTTACAAAAACTTCATGGAGATGGACGGAGGACATCTAAGAAGGGGAGCTGGTTGTCTTTCTCAATTTCAATGCTGAATTTTATGTGTTGAGAGAGGTTATTTATATGGGATAAGAATTCCTTGAGCCTATCCAAACCATGGCTCCATTTAGCAAAAATATCATCTACAAAACGTTTCCATTCTTCAGGTGTAAAGGGGAAAGACTTAAGGGCCAATTGCTCAAAGTGTTCCATGTAAAGATTGGCAATCAATGGAGATAATGGAGAACCCATTGCAACACCATGAGTTTGCTCATAAATTTTACCTTTAAAACTGAAGTATGAAGATTTAAATCTTCATACTTCAGTTTTAAAGGTAAAATTTATGAGCAAACTCATGGTGTTGCAATGGGTTCTCCATTATCTCCATTGATTGCAATCTTTACATGGAACACTTTGAGCAATTGGCCCTTAAGTCTTTCCCCTTTACACCTGAAGAATGGAAACGTTTTGTAGATGATATTTTTGCTAAATGGAGCCATGGTTTGGATAGGCTCAAGGAATTCTTATCCCATATAAATAACCTCTCTCAACACATAAAATTCAGCATTGAAATTGAGAAAGACAACCAGCTCCCCTTCTTAGATGTCCTCCGTCCATCTCCATGAAGTTTCTGTAAACAATGGCTATCAACATCACACCATCCGCAAAATAATTACAGATTCCTTAACCAATAAACAAAACAAAAGGAAATCGTTTGAAAACCCTAGAATCTCCCTTCCCTATATCAAAGGAACCACTAACAAAATTGCCAAAGTTCTCGCTAAGCACAACATTATGGTAGCTTTCACCCCCCCTAACACCATAAAAAACATGCTTGAATCCGCGAAAGATGCAATTGACCCAAAAAATCACAAAGGCGTTTATTCGATTCCCTGTTCATGCGGTAAAGTTTATATAGGGGAAACAGGGAGACCCTTTGGAGTAAGATTAAAAGAACACATTAGCAATATTACTAGAAATAGGTCTGATAAATCAGGTCTCGCAGAGCACGCTTGTTCCTCCTCTCACTATATATGCATGGAACAAGCTAAATTAATCCATAAGGAAGACCACTATTTAAAAAGAAGAATTAAAGAGGCAATTGAAATTGAAAAATCTTCTAATAATATGAATAGGGATGATGGTCTTAAACTAAGTAATACATGGAAACCTTTGCTGAATAAAATAAAGTAACTTTAATTTATACAAATTCTTCCTTGAGACAACATTTATAGCTCATAATTTAAAAATTAAAATAAAATTAAAATAAATAAATAAATAAATATATATATATATATATATATATATATATATATATATATATATATATATATAGATATATTAATTAATTAATTAATTAATTAAAATAAAATTTAAACTAAGTTTAAAGTTAATTTAATTAATTAAGTAATTAAATTAATTTTATTTTAAATTTAGTTTAAATTAATTAATTAATTAATTAAAATAAAATTTAAACTAAATTTAAAGTTAATTTAATTAATTAATTAAATTAATTTTATTTTAAATCTAGTTCAAATTAATTTTATTTTAATTTAGGTTAAATTAATTAAATTAATTAAGTAATTAATTAATTTAATTAATTAATTAAATTAATCAATCAATTAATTAATTAATTTAATTAATTTTATTTTAAATGTAGTTTAAATTAATTAATTAATTAATTAAAATAAAATCTAAACTAAATTTAAAGTTAATTTAATTAAGTAATTAATTAATTAATTAAATTAATTGTATTTTAAATTTAGTTTAAATTAATTTTATTTTAATTTAGGTTAAATTAATTTTATTTTTAATTAAGTTTTAAATTTATTAACTAAAATTTATTAATTAAAATAAAAATTAAAAATTAAAAAAAAATTAATTAAAATTAACTTAATCAATTTATTAATAAATATATGAAAACCAAGCCGACCTCTCCAACCCTAAGTTATCTCTCTATCCTTCTATTAATAGGTTCACATCTTCTCAACTCTCTCTTCTCAAAATACAGATCTCATTTCCCTGATGATGGACTCACCTAGCTAGTCCGAAACGTCGGTTTCATAAATTGATCACAGCTTTTTTCCATTAATCATAATACTCTACCAGCCTGTATGGAATCTCTCTTCAAAATCTTCACACAGGTTTCCTTACATGTTCAATAGAGAAAATAACCAAAATCTTCACCAATCGTACCTCAGAGTTAGTAATATCCCTTTGGTTTACTTCAGAGGTCTATTCTAATAACCATGAGGAAGATAAATCATTCCGTCCAACAATATTTAACTTTAGAGTTCCCAAGTCCTTTATGTTAGCTGTTATGACATCAATCACCTGTCCAGTAAATAAAATTTATTTTCAATTATCTTCTCAATAGGGGAGAAAGCAAATTTAAGATATCCAAATGCTGCAGGTTTCTTATACTTGCCTCCTTTGGGAAGAAAGAGTCAAGCTCTCTGTTAAACTCTGATTTCTCTAGTCGTCTGCCTATTCCTGTGAATCCCACAAATAAATAGATAAGATTGATTTTAAACATATGATAGAGCTCCATTATCGTCAATAATTCCTCTCTATTTCAATCCACTCAGGTTGATTAAATTTCAGTTTAGGGACATTGTTTATTTTCTGGGATTAACGTAAGTGCAAGTGCATTGCCCAAATCCTGAAAAAGAACAAAATCGCCATAGAAGAATAGAATTGGTTTTCAAGATGTGGAAAGAGAATACCATTCTAACAGATCCATCTCCTAAGAAGTTGTGCCCTGCTATTTTAAATGACAAAAAATGCATAAAAGATCAGGTAGAAAGACTTGATAGAGAAGAATATCTATAAAAATACTGAAACGCTAAAAAGGGGGTTGCTCTGCTATCATGCATATGCTAAGATCGAGTTTTCAATACACATCAATAATAAAATGGTGTGTATAATATCTATCATTTGTTTTGGCCAATGTGCTCTGAACACTGTGGGAACAATGTGAAAATGATATGTATAGCAAAAAGTAGCTCGTGAACAAGATTGTTGTTGTGAATTGGGTCTAGGTTGGGTGGATCAAAATTGGTTTTAGCTTGACTGATGAGAAGTGGATTTAGCTTTATGGATAGAAAGTGTGTCTAGCTTGGATAATGAGTGGATGGGAAGAATGATTGTTACCCTTCCCACCTAGATTCAATTCCCACAAGATTCAATTCCCATGAGTAAGATGTTGAATTGAATCCTTAACAAATATATTTTTACAATACCCATCCATCTTATGCAGAATCCAGTGCACTCTTAGTACCATTCTCTTATGAACGAGCAGTGCCCAGCGAATTTACCAGTCATATGCATTTCCCTTTGTTAAAAAATGGAAAGAGCATTGTTATTTCTTGCTATCAGGATGAATGGTTTCATTATCTTTGGAAAGGAAAATTACCCTAGGGGTAGTTGGTAAAATCTTTGCTCTTGCATGAGAGAGGTACAAACTTTGAATCTTTCTCCTGGTAGGTATTGTACTGTGTTAATGCAGATATGGAGTTCACAGCTTCACACATATCAAATGAAATGAAACCTATAAAGAAAACTCACAAAAAGTCTGTAAAAATGCTAGAGGTGTTAAACTTTTGACAATAAGAGAGGAAAGTAAGTTTGATAACATCTGCGCCTACAGAGCCTGCGAAAAAGCTAAAAGGAAAATCAAATTCCAAAGTAGGTCCATGGGGTTTTCGTTTGATAGTTAACCAGGGGTGGTGAAGGAAAATCAAATTTCGAAGCAGGTCCATGGGGTCTTGGTTCAATGGTTAACCGGGGGTGGTGATAATTCCCCGCCAAGGCTCAAATCACATAAATACATTGTTCAGTGGGTTCTCAATGAAAGGGATCTTTCTGAAATAGTATAAGATTAATACACTTCATTGTAATGGAGATCTTTCTTGAATGTTGTAAGAAGTCTAGACTTCATTGTAATACTACCAGATTAAGAAAGGGCATGCTTGCCAATAAAGATAAATTAAATGCTGACCCACCCCAAAAAAAGAGACAAAACCAACCTGACAAGTGAGGAGGGCAGGAATAAGCTTATCAATGAGGGAGGAGGGCAGGAAGAAGCTTACGAGTGAGGGAGGAGGGAAGGAAGAAGCTTAGCAGTTGTAGATGTAGATGCAGAGTGACAAAACCTAGCTGCCAGAAAAAACAATGGCATGACCACAAAGATAACAAGGAAGCCCACCATAGCTATTCGATGATGAAAACCCTGACCTCCCCATCCTCCGTTTCTACCACGCTGGTAGCCCTGCCACCCTCCATTCCACACACCTCCTCTTTTCACAGGCATCTTTAGCTCTCAACCCTAACACCACTTTTCTCCTTCTCCTCCTCCTAAACAGATATCGACCAATGCAACCCTTACTCAATCATAATCCTCTACATAAAACCCATATCATGGTTAGCATAAATATATCAAGTTAGCAACAACCGAAAAACCCCTTAGATATCATATATACTTTAGAGCATTTGATAGAAAAATCTACCAAAGGCATTACGAAATGGATAGATCAACTGATTTCATGTAGTTTTGAGAAAGAAAGGGGCATTGACATGGTTAAAACCTAGATGAAAATGGGCATAGGGGCCGGAAGTAGATAGATCTAAGGGTCTCTATATCTGTTATCCTTTTTTGTTAAAAACCAAAACATATAATTAAGGGAAACACGTCATTCTGATTCAGATGCCAACATAGATGTTATTATTAATGGGAATCCTCACCAGTCTCCCTGACTATTCATACACTACGACATAGGCATAGGTAGAACAAGCAGACAACGTTGGGTATATATGATGCCCCTCAACTTACTAATTTAACTAAGTAGGTACTGACTTGGCATACCTTGCACTGAGGCATGTAAAAGTAAAGGGAATGCTAGGGGGGTAATTTGGTGCCAAGCAAGGGTGAATTATGCCTCCCTGAATGCACATCATGAGATGGTGTTTAAGATTCGCGATTCTAAAGCTGTGAGAAAACTAGAGTGTAAGCACAAGAGAGAAGCTAAACATATTGTGATCTAACATTTAAAATGGTGACTTGTTCATTGGTTTCTCATTTAGAATGAAGAGAAAAAAATTGATGATTGGGGGAGAGAAATGATGAGTGTTCTATTGAGTAAAGGAAATACATCATTTTGATGCCATGGATAGATCTTAATGGTCTGCGATGCCAATGTTAGTAAAACCTTACTTAAATGCCTTATGACTGCCACATGGATGAGTGTTACACTTACATTATTGATGCACTAACCATAGGGAGTTGGTATAATATTCATGGCTATGGGTGCTTACAAAACTGGGTTTTCATATACCTATGAAGTGAAAGGGAAGCAAGTACCCTTTCTTCAAGATAGGAGTAAGGTTGTAAGCTTTAAACTAGCTGACAGAGAAAATCTTTGTTAAAGAATACATTTTACACATCCCGTGTCCATTAGTACGAACTGGTTTATAAACATAGTTCTGGATTAATGTCATAGCACTTCTAGAAGTTGTTTTGATTCTCAGAAAACATGTTGTATGTTGTCTTCTGCTCGAATTTCGCACAAGAAATAGTGGGTCCTTTAACAAGACTCGAGTGTGCCAACATGGACTGAATATTAGCATTGCAAACCCTTTTCTTAGATCAGTATGTCAATTTTAAATTTAGCAGAAATTGGAAATAAAACATATGATGTTCTAGAAGCTAAAATACAGACAACACATTTATCTACAGCTTCTTACCTCTATTATTGTCATGTTTAGCTTACCCTCCCAGAATGGTATCAAAGCTAAGCTGAGTGCAAGGTATCAGAGCTAAGCTGAGGGCAAGCCCAAGCAAGGAAAAAAGAAATCACAAGAAGTTTTCTGACAATACTGACCTCCTTCTTCTTCAATGATCAGTCATTATGAAGCACTGAAACTCCTACTACAAAATTCTAGGTTGCAGATCCCAGAAAGGAAATGAGATCAAGGCCTCATCAATCTAGCATCTTAAGGATAGATCTCTCTATCAAATTGTTGGTCAAATGATCTATATTTAAGGCCTTTTGTCATCACTACAGCCAGGAGGCTTTTGGTTGCTTTAGGGTAAAATCTTCTATTATGAAATCACCCTTGAATTTAATTTCGTTTGGAGATGGTGTCTCACTCGGAGTTCCTTCTTTGTTGAAGGTTTATATAAAATCATATCTGAAGCTATAAAGTTCCTAGCATCTAAGCTCATATATATAATATTATTCTTGAGCTCATTGACATGCCTTCGGCCTTGTATCAGGGCTTTATCTGTCTCACAGAGAAGTATAAAAGGTTGCAAAAGGTGAAGTTGCCTCAGCCCTTGGGACATCAATCAGGAGGGTTTGAAAAATAGTGTTTGTGGTTTTCCATTGGGTAGATGCTTATTGAAGGTAAAGGATCAACCTTTGTGCATCTCTGAGATTCTGGTATTAAAGGAAAGGGGATTCATGACAAATAAAGATCATTTCAAGGATTTTGAAATCTAAAACGCAATGTTCTAAAATCTCATTTAAATAGGTATGATTGTTATTGGTGTCTAAAGCCAAATGCATCTCAACATTTCTTCTCATATCAACTCATTGAGGCAATCAGGACACACACGTGGGTTTAGCCTAGAGCCATCACTTTTTATATGATTTTTACATCTCAGTTTTAAAAAACCTATATATACTCTATTTAGTAATTTCTAGTACCCATGATTAGTGCATGCTGCACATTATTTTCCATAGCTGCCAAATTTGCATTCCATCAGTTAAAGCTAGGATAGAATTAGTCTTAGTCAAAGAAGTCTATTTTATTTGATGGATTCAAACTGAATTTAATTTACTATGGTTTGTCCTTTCCTTTAATCTACTCTGGTTTCAATAATCATCAATTCTTCCAAAGACAAAAATTCGATAATAGAACTGGAGTCAGATAGAGACTTACCACTGCGAGAAATGGATATAGTCGAAAGTTCTTTCCTAAGGCTTGGTAGTTCGACGGGCTCCAGGAATTTTTTTTCCCTCTTCCCCAAATTTATCAACAGACTTTGTTGCAGCAGCCTCAGAGGGGTTTTTGCTGCCTGTGCTAGGGAAAATGTATGATTCCGAAGGGGATTTCCAACAACCAAAGCTTTCTCATCAGTTACTCAAGTAAAAAATTTCTGGAATAGGCCTATCAACCACTTTTAGTACCTTGGAGGAGAAGGTGACAACCTGTAGAGAGAGAGAAGTGCTTTTTGGGTGATGGTGGAGATGAAAAGCCTTGTTTGAACCTTATGTGGGTCTGGCGTTCCATAGCGAAATCAAGGAGCCGCATAAGTTCCAATTAGGTGTCCTGTTCCTTGCACAAAACCGCAACAATCCCCTGCCTCTATCAAACTAGAAGTGAAAAATATGATACTCCTAGCAAAACATTGGTCTCCATTGCTAAAACTTCCTCTAGAATTCAAAAATTCATGGTTTGAACAAAATTGTTGAAACCTTCTCCAGAATTAAAAAATCCAGGGTATGAACAAAATTGCGCCGCCCATTGTTCTTCTTCCATTCTTGAAATCTCCTTAAGGGTGCTTCTTGAGGGTTTGAACAAAAATTTCATTGCCCACCTCAAATTTTTATTTGGTGACTAGTACGCGGGAGACAAAATGTCTTAAATAAAGTTATTAAATTGCCATGGTATGTTTTAACAAGCTCTCATGAAAAAAAAATATATATCTTCTAATGCCTCTCAATGTCATCCATGGAGAATTTGATTATGATAAATTTAATAAATAAAATGAAATTTCAAGATGAAATTAAATAAATTTCCTAAAAATTTATTCATGTAGTAGTGATTCAATGGAATGGAATCATTTTTAAATGCTTTGGAAACTGTTTTTCACGATGTTTTCAGATATATTTTTTTCCTAGACTGTTTCACCTTTTTCAAAGGGGGAAGAGGCGATAGTCTCTTGTAGTAGTGATTCAATAAAATGGAATCATTCTTAAATTTTTTGAAACCTTTTCCCATTATGTTTTTATACATTTACCCTTTTTCTAAAAAGTTTCACCACTTTCAAAGGGGGAAGAGGCGACAGTCTCTTGTTGCTCTTTCAAAAAAGTTGTCATGTCACTCCTTGTCAAAGAGACTAGAGTGACACACTTCAAAATGTCACATTCTGCTATGGTTTGAGTCCAAATTTTAAGCCAGTGAAGTGGAAGGGTCTCTAAGCCTGTTTAGGTGCACAGTTAAAAATGAACATTTCACTATCATTCTGATCTTCAAATAAAAGCTCATGGGAGAGCTCAGTCTTCTCTTTTTATCAATCTGATAAATAGTTTACATATGGAAGAGGGTATATCTTGGCTACAAACATGGGCTATAAAGGTTGGGGCAGCATGGGATAACGATAAAAAGGTCTGTTGAATCTCCCAATCTCCCCCTAGAAATAGGCCTCAGTGAAAAATGGCTACATGAATCTTCAAATGAAACATAGGATGAATATTGTGCTCGCAAGCTGAAGTTTCATGAAGAAGAGATGGGAAAGGATATTTTTGGGACTTTTAAGAAGAATTTAAAGCAAGATATGTAAGCTCAGAAACCCCAAGGAGAAACACAAGATAAAAATATGAGCTCTAACCCTCGTCCTGAGTCATCCAATGCTACTTCTTAACAAAAAGTCTATTATTGGTGTTGGTGGATAAAGAAAAAGGAGAGGGATGCTAATGATAGGGAAGGGAGAGTGAAGATGAGATAGATGAGATCGACATTTCCCTGAGACAAAGCCATCTCCCCTATCCTCCAAAGTTTGTTTCCTCTTCTTAATGAAAGGTATATAACATTAAATATATAAATAATTATAAGCCATACATTTTGATGCCCTCGTACATTCTTTTTGATTAATGAAAAATCTTCGACTTACAAAAAAAAATAACACACTATACTCACACACAATGCAATAAGCAAGCCCCCATCGATGTTATGCACTACTTTAAATGGGTTTAATAGCCTTGGATGGCTCTAACAATCATAGTTGAATGTATATGATGTTAACTAATTTAACCAACAAAACATGCCTTCGACAATGGTAACTAGACTTACACTCCATTTACTACATTAAACAATCAAGTGAGGCTTTAATAATTGTAACCAAACATACAAGTCATTGACCAAGTTAACCAACCTAACACAACTTTAATAGTGATAACCAAAATGTACATGTTACTAATCAATTGACCATTGTGTCATTCCTCTAACATATGTAATTGAACATAAATGTTGTTGATGGGGTTGACCTATCTAAGATATCTCCCACAATTGTAGTCAAACATGCATGTTGATTCGGTTAATCTCCTAGATAATGTTAATAGAAAATACATGTTAATATCCAACCTAACATGTCACTAATAGTGACAATGGAATTTTCATGTCAACGAATAAGCTAATTGACCCTATATGTTGTTCATTGAGATGATTAACACATAGCTCACTAAGCTGACCAGGTTGACAAACCATTGGTTTTGTCATTGAACTGACATGCCTTTAATAGACACAACTAAATGAACATGATTTTACAACAATAAACCATCATGACAGGCCTTTAATAGTAGTAACAAAGTGTGAAAGTTCTGGATTGGGAAAACCAAACTAATATACCTATGATAATCATAATTGACCATATTTGTTTGTTGTGATCAACCCTTCAAGTTTTCCCTTGCTTCTATACAAAATTAAGCATTCCATGCAACTCTCAAAGTAACTTTGATACATATACAAATTAAGTTTGTATTTACATGTTCGAGACATGTTCGATTTGTGTAAAAGTGTTTCCTATTTAAAGGTGACAGGATTTGATCCAATGGAAATTAAGGTATGTACACGTCCATAGATTAAATAGTTAAAGCATTGAATGGAGGGCATCGCTTGTCTCACAAACAAGGGGGTCTCATATTTCAACTTGGCAGCTACCTGCATTATAACTTAATATTAAATAATATTCTTATTTTTTCAATTAATATGAATGCTTCTAATATTTAATATATTGTTAAGGAGATTATCCTTTGACTAATTACTGAAGTATTTAATATTGGATGAGAGAGTTGTAAGGCTAAAATTTTGGCTACCACGGGTTAAGTTTGGTGTTTGTATTATGTCAATGCAAAATTAGATTTCACACCTCTCCAGGAATCAATCAAAATCATTTACACATACCAATCAAATGCATTCAATAGATGGTTAAAGAAGTGGTTGGGAGAAGTTCATTGTCATATACATTCAAGGGTTTCCAAACTAGAGAAAAAAGGGCATGTGGTTGATTTATGGGCTAACATTTGAAAGATTGCTATGAGGAGAGGAGTTGGTGGGAGTCCTTCTTATGAAAAGGCCCTGCACCTCTTCCTTTATTTCTTAAGGTAGGCTTGAAATAAGTGATTATAGATATATGATACATATAATATGCAAACCACTCACAACACAACAATATTGAACATTTTCATGAGACATAACTTAATTTATTTTCAATATATTTTTCCTTTAAGAAAGGCAAGATATGCTACCATGATGTAATACAATGATTCACCAACATTGGGCACCAAACAAATGAATTGGACCACAGATGCTATGTACGATGACAATAATCCACTATAAGCTATGATTATTAGCCACTCTGACACCCCTCATTTATGGTCACTCATTGAACATACTCATGAAATTTGAGATCACTGGACATGGTTAACACGCTTTGGTTAACACAATCTAGTATGGTGTGAGAGTCTTGCCTACAATGCAAGCTTTCTAACACCCTCTACAACAAGATTGCTTCACAAAAGGCATTTGACATTCATTCATAATTTTTCCTTTGTATATTTGAAAGAAACTAAATGTTACTTCTCCCTTATCCAAGATAATGCTTTTGATTACAAATTGAACAATGTATCATGACATTGCCTTTCTCTCTTTGTGTGAACTTGCTCAATTAGCATCTAGATGCCTTGTGAGACAAAACTCAATGTATGTATTGTATTTGGTATTGTGTCAATTATTCAATTTTTATGTCGTAATATTGTGTTAATGGCCTTCTAATGCATGGTCAGTCTTGAATTAAAATTTTGACATGGAAAATCCCACTTTTACAATTTTGGCAATCAGAGGCACAATGTTGGGACAATGTGTATCCATTTTGGTGGAGAATGGGGCAAAATATTTTTTTATTGATGCACAGTTGGTAGAGTGTAGAGGCATTCATAGATTGATATATATACTGATCAATGTGGGCGAGAGAGGATTCCCATGCTTCACTGCAGTTGTCTTGTTGATTGTTGGTTCAATATATTGAGGATATGGTTGATGGTTTGATATTGAAGTCAAAATCCTTCCTTGACCCTTTAGCTAAAGAGGTGTCTCCTAAAGTATCTCCAATAATATCCTATGAAGAGTCATAACATTTAACCTGGAATTATGGCCAACCATGATCATCTAATAATTAATTGAAATAGCACTAAACCCCAATTTAGGGATTGGGTGAATCATATGGTGCGACTATGCTAGTGGGAACCCTAAATAAAGGACTTGAGAGCCCCTTGATTTTCTACCTTGATGTCATTCATCTCCAAAATTTCTTGTTGGCTACACAAGTCCTAGAAAAGATGACAAGGAAGATGAGAGGGAGTTGACAAGGACATTAGGTTGTCCTAGAACATCATAAAGTGCATCCACATGGATGAACATGGAAGGGGAATTAAGGTCATAAAGTAGACTAGAGTGTCAGATAAATAGGGTGCATCAAAATATTTTTGGAGTGTCCCAAAGGGCAATATACAATTCTTATCTCCTCTAAAATACAATATACATTTATTGTGGTGATAGTAACCATAAGATTCTTAGAACTAGTGGTATAGTGTTTGGTCATGAATGAATATGTGGAAACGAAATCTAAAGATTTCGACTCATTGGCATAAGATAGTTCATGGGGCCGAATCAAAATTTCAAGGGACATGTCAAGGATCTCTGGTAAAATGAGGTTAGTAGCGAAAGGATACCTTTGAAATAATTTAAGGAGAGTAGGGAATATTTAGAGGAGGCCAACTCAGGAAACCATAAGCAAGAAAAGGGGGAAAGTATCTAACAAATATGGTTAGAGTAGGCATCAAAATCCCCATCCTTGAATGAAATGGTGGTTTACATAGGGCTCATGAGAGAATATGGGATGGAGGGTAGATTGGCATGGTTAGAAAATGAGAGAAGGGTTTTATATACTAAAGGAATATGGGATGGAGGTTATGTCTAAGTTCAGGGAGGCTTTTAGCTTTTCTGACAAGAATGGAGGTGGATGTATCACAGCAAAGGAGCTTGGGATAGTAATGCATTCTTTGGGTCGAACCCCTAATGTATATTGGAAGTGGTCCAAATGTTTTATATTCAATAATCCAATGCCAAATACAATAAACCACAAAAGAGTAGTTCTAATTTGCCTATAATTGTAACATATTAAATACACCATTCCAAATTGATTTTACTAAGGAGAATCAAAGAAATAGATGATTTTGGTCATCCATCGCCTCCATACAGAGTAAACAACAACCGGGCCCACTCTATCCTTTATGACACAAATTGTCCCATGCCAAGATGAAGTCGAAAAGATACATTTACTGATATTCTTAGGGAGAGCGAAGATATGAAGCCAATATACAAAGATGCTCTAAAGGGCTGCTCAAACTAGAGTTAAGTTTCTTCCTAGGGAGAGCCTCCTGTGTGCCCATGATAAAAGTATAAAGTGGATTTTCTCTATAATTCAGCTCCAATCCTTAATTCGATAAAAACTAGGTTGGAGCATAAATCTAATATATTTAAAATCTGCATCCAATGCAATGGAGATAACACCAAAAATATGATAAATCTCTAGTACCAATGCATCATCTGGTTAAGAATAAATCATATGAGATTTAATATTATTCATAAGTAGTCCAAAGACCAATCAAAAGAGGTCAATCTACCAAATAGTAACACATCATCGACAAAAATGAAAGGAGTAACTGTGACTTGTCTACCTACACACATGCAGCCAAAATTACATTTAATCCATTTACCTCCACGTCTGCAACCAAAATTACCGCCCTTGTGAATTTTGTGACTAATTCTTCCAAAATCCAATCTTTTATCCTCAACGTCTTCTTCTCGCAAAAGTTGTGATAGTGTTATAGACATATTTGGGCACATCAATCCAAAACTCACATGTCAATGATATTAGGGTTCATAAACCACTAAAATAGTTGTTTTATGCCCCAAAGGAACTTAGTCATCTGAATGCCTCATTCCGCAAAAAGTTCCATCTCAAAAATCATCCAGAAACTGCCTAAAATTAATCATTGCTAAAAGCCATGTGTTAGGGTGCTATGCATCTCAGGTGCTGCACTGTCAAAGTGAGATGCATCACAGTTTGGCCCTCTAGAAGGTGCAATGGCGAGGTAGGACAAAATTCCGGGAGAGTTTGAGAGTTGGTTGCTCATGGAAACTTCTAGAAACTTCTCCTGTTCCACCTGTCCCTCTGAGTTCACCCAAGGATGACTAAGCAAACTAGGAAACCATCTCTAATTCCCCTCTTTCATGTAACCAATTCCTAAATATAGAAAGGCATTCATCATCCCCATTGATGACTCAAACCCCTGCACTCATCTCTAAAAGTATCTCTCATCCAAGAGATCAGGAAGCTGAATTATTCTGAGTTGTAAGGAAGTGTTTCTAGTTTCAGTATTGAGGTGAGAGCATTGTGTTATTGTTGGTGTGTTCTTGCTGGTTCATGAGGTGAAGAAGCCTTGAAGCTGGGAGGATAGTGCTGGATTAGGATTCTTATGGGTTGTAATTCTCCTTGTTATTAATAAAGTTCTTCAAGATTTTTCCCAATTGTTTGTGTTAACTGTAAATGCATTCATTTGTTCATTATATTTCTAATTCTATGATGTTTATGCTGTGATGGATCACTATGCTTTGACAGGTATTTGTTTTTGTAGCTATATAGCTACTCTCCAAGTGTGTTATGTACAGGTAGGAGTTACAAGATCAACCAAAGGAGAGGGAGATCAAGCGAGGAATCAAGCGAAAGTTATAGGTTGGTCTTTCATAATATTTCCCTTATCTATCAGTCATAGGAAAGACATTGAATTGATTTGACTGTTGTTTCCAGGTTAGCTACCAAACCCAGAGGGCCAGCATTTCCTAGAAATACTAGTTTTCCCAGAAACAAATTGGCAACTCTGCTGGGGAATTGATGATTTTTTTTGTTGTTTCTTGCTCTATGTTGAATTATATGAACTATAGGCAGATTCTGAAGCTACCCAGGAAGCTTTCGAACTGCTTTTGTTATGTAATTTCATAGTAGATAAATGCTAGTTCAGTCAATCTCTGGTTTAGTTTATGTATTGAGCATTTGACTTACAAAAGAACCAATATGCCCTTTTCATAGCTAAATATCGTCTTAGGACATTCCATTACACTCTACTTGTGATTTTTCATTAAAACCAAGCTTAATCCATTGAAAACTGTTGCAAATTTGAGCAAAAGGCACTTTCAGAATTGCTCCCTGTGACCATCGCACTGTCCTGAACTGTAACCTGATATGAATCTCAGTTCTGAAATGGGAAAGGTGCTATGCATCACACTGTCTATCACTACAAATTGCGATGGATGACTGAAACTCAATTTTCCCATCTAGGAGTTGATGTTTTTAACTAGTTTTCATTCTTGTTTGGTTGCTTGTTGAATATGAACAATGTCTCATCACTGAAGCCAACTTAAATCACTTAGATCAACCTCTATTTAGATTAAGATTGGTGAATGTTTTTGTGTATTTGTTTGTAGAAAAGTAGTGTTAATCAATTTGTCGTTTCGATAGAAAAAGTGTCGTAAAATCTTCAATTTTCATCGAAAAAGTGAAGTGTCACAAAATCCTACTTCATAGCTAATCGATTAAACTATTTTAGTGCATTTGATTCGATTTGATTCCATTCAAAGTGTTGAAAAGATATTTCTTCAAACTTGAAAGTGTCATTTTGAGTCTTCCTTTCTCCCTTTGAAGAAAAATTATCGAAAATTGTCATTTTTTGTGAAATATTTTGAGTCATTGCTACATTTAGTTTTCCTTCTTGAATCATTCACATTAAGGAGAGCTAAAAACAAATACATGCATTTGCATTTTTAGCATTTTTGGTTTGTGTGCAAAAAGTATATTTTAGGGAAATTGCATTAGTGTGTGCTCTTTGGTGTTTGCTCAAAAATGCTCCTAGGTTCTATCCCTTGTAGTTAGGATTTTCATTGTTCAAATAAACAAAAAGATTGCTTATCATCGTAGATGCATCTTTAGGAATTTCAGATCGCATTTTCACAATGAACCATCAAAGGAAAATTTTTAAGAAAGATCAACTTAAAATGAACCTCAATGAACTTAGCAACGCTTTGGAATCTAACACAACACATTTAGAGGTCTAGGCTAGAGACGTGTTTTAGAGTCGTTAAGCCTAGTGGCTATCGTTTTCATTGAAGGTTGGGTGATTCCTCCTCTTTGATATGACAAGTGCTAGTACAAACTTGTGCTCACAGTACCATCGCTTATACAGTGTGAGACCCCAATAGGCTTAAATCCTTTATTCATAGGAAACTGAGTCTGCCGCATTATCGATTGCAATGCACTGAACACAGCATTCAAGAAGATTGATTGCCATACATAAAGTCCTTGGTAATTTCTCTTTAATTTATCACCAAGGTGTATATTGCAGTTTTGCGATTAGTCAATAAACCTTCCTGTCTAGATTCTCCAGAGTAGTCACTTTCGTTCCCTTTTTACTCTCTAAAAGAAAAGGTCCATCTGAGCACTTGTCCTTTCAAGATCATTAAAAATTGAAGGCAACTAGAGTCATCTTTAGCTTTCTGTCAACTCTTTAAAACTAAAAAAGCAAAGTTGTGTCCAAGTGTTGTTAAAATAAATTGACTACGAACAACATCACTTCCCCTTAGTTGATTTTTCAAGTTGATCAAGTAATCCGCAATCATGGAAGAAAGTCAATCCAAACCCTGTCGTTCACGGAGATTACCGAGTCAACCATCTTTTCCTGTAGAAGCGAAACCAATTCAGACAAAGCGGTCTCATTTAACTGTGTCTAGTTCATATGGGTTATTTGGAACATTAGTTTCAACATCTCCAGAGACTCCAGTTACTCCGATTATTTCTAGCACATCCACCTCTAAAAAGGAAGTTTTGACATTACCTGAGGACACTAGTATTGATCCTAGTGTAACCGTAACCAAAGTTGTCCAACAACAAATTGATCCTCAATTTGAAATTGTTCAACCAAGAGATACTTCTGAACCTAAAACAACTCCATCTAGAGTTGGTCCGGAACCCATTCCAGTTCAAACCGAGGTTACATTTGAACCAGGAGTTGTTCAAGAACCTCCCTTTGAGACGGTAGTTTAGTTACCTGAACATTTGGACTTTGAATTTCAGTATCCAGAAGTTGTTACCCCTCCAGCATCTGTCACTATAGAAAATACACCTTCTTCTGCACCAGAAATCATTTACAAACCTGACGGTCAACCTCTTCCACCTGGTTTGATTTCTATAAAGGAGATAGTAGAGGATTCCACATCTACCACCCCGTTTCATTTTGGAACTGGGATTAACCTCTACCCTGCTACTCCTAATTTTTCTTCTTTTAATCTTGCTTCATCGTGAATTCACGTCGAATCATTGGGACAACTTTGGGACAAGTTAACCATGTCTGAACCTTCAACATCCAAGACTGTATCTTTTGATGCAGCTGCAGCATAATATTCTGCTGCTACCCCTTTGATGTTTTCTGTTACACCTGATTCATACTTATGCAGAGAATCATCCATTCCATTTGGGTATTAAACATTATCTGGAACCCACTCAAAGGTCGTTTCAACACCATAGTCAACTCCCATTTACTCGCCCAGATTTCAATATGGTTTTTCTCACATGGAAACTCAACAATTTGATCCTGCATATCAATATCAAATTCGGAAATCTAGTCATCAAAGACCGATGTATCTGTTAGACATTGGATTGCTGCCATATGGAGAATAGTACGCATACTCACCATTTCCTCCCTTCTCCGGGGGGCAACCATATGAGATTTTCCCGTATTATTCAAGTCAAACTGGAGTTAGAGTTAGTCGATGGCAACGAGTACTGCTACTACAACTGAGAATTGTGTATCCTACACAACCAATGAAATCTATGTCCAATATTCCCACCACACATATTGTTATAATTGTAACATAGTCACAAGCATAACCTATTGTATCTCAATCGGTACAAACTGTCCCCTCTTCCTCGCAACCTCAAGTTTGAAGGAAAGGGGCTCAAGTTTCCCAGGTTGTTGTACAACAACTGCTTGTTGCTAGTGCTCAACAACTAACTCAACTTAGTGTACCTTTATCAGGAGTGACCCAGGCATACACTGGTATAATTGATCCACAACTTAGTCAATCTGTCAATATTGTACAACAACAGCTGGTTCGAAAACCGTGGTTTTTGCAATATCAAGAACCTCAATTCCAACAAACCCAACCCCAGCCTGGACTTGGTTCTCAAGCTCAAACTAGTTTTGAACAATATCAAACATACCAAGGATCTGGACAACAACATTTTGCAGGTTATGGACAACCATATTTCCAAACCAGTTATTAACAACCGCCCTCTACTGGTTATGTCCAACGACCTTATCAAGGTTACCAGACACAGATGCCCTATGCCGGTATGCAAAGACCTATTGCTCAAGTGATTCCATCTTATCCTGGGTATGCTCCACCCAACTTGAATCAACAGTTGCCATTTGTAGCAACTCTAGAATTACTAGATTTGAACCAGCTCACTAATGATCCAATTTCTTATGCCCCTTGGTGGCCAGTGATTCCACATAAATTACCATCTGACATTCCAAAGTTCAATGGAAATCCAGGGGAAGACCTATCGAATCACCTAATGACTTTTCATTTATGGTGTTCATCTAACACCCTGAATGATGATTTGATTAGACTTCATCCTTTCCAGAGAACGCTTACTATTCTAGCTGCAAAATGGTATATAGAATTACCTGGAGCTTCTTTTGATAACTTCAACATTCTAGCCACTACCTTTCTAACCCACTTTCAGTTACCTATCAGGTACGAAACTGGAACAAAACTTCTAACCAACTTTAAACAGACTACCTCCACTCACATATCAGATCATATTCATGAGTGGAGGCGTCATTGTCGAATGGTTAAGACGTATGTTCTTGATCAACTTTTAGCTGAGTGGTTTATAAAGTCCTTATTGCCATCTATCATTGAGGATGTGGCGAAAGGAGGAGTTGTCACAGAAGAGCAAGTCATTGCTCGTGCCCAATATTTGGATCTGATTTATACACAATCAGGCACACTCTATGACAAAATTCCTAATGCACCTAGACAGGCCTTCATCGTTCCACCACCTCCAAAATCGGTTAGGGACTCTCATGCTGGTGACAGCGTGATCAGTTCCTCAAGCACACAAATGGCAAGAGGTCCATCTGGTCAAACTCTTACTATTTCAAGTCAAAATGCAAATCCATCTAAGAACACTCTTGCCTCTGAGATTAATGTTGTGTCATTTGACAAAGGAAAAAATCTAAAGCAACCAGGAGGCAAGAAAAAGGGAAAAAATAATAAGAAGAAATAGGAGAATTCCACTCCTGAAAAATCATCTGAAACCCCCATTGCGGCTAGGAAACCTCATTATTCGTGTTTAATATGCGATGATGAGAATTTTACAAGAGATTGTCCACATTGCTCTGAGGTCTTTAAACTTTTAAAGACCTTGAATACCTCAATAGTTCCGACAGATCCGTTTCCGAACCCAAAAACACATTTGGTTGCCACTGATAATGCTTCCATATCCCAAGTGCTTATACTATCCATCGCAAATAAGCAAAATGATGTTTTGGTATTGACAAGGAATAAAGATTACGAGAATCCATCGTCGTGGAATAACCAGGCTACTGATTAACCTAGTACTTCAACCACAACTTCACCAGAATTTGTTCAAGAAATTATTCCTGAATTAACAATTAAGCCACCCAAGGGAGTTGTACACAAATCAACATTTAATTCTCGTGCTCAAGCAACCCAAAATTATAATATAGTGGAAGATTTGGCTCAATCGCCTTCTGCTATGTCGACACTTGAGGTATTGGAAAATTGTCCCTCCCAAAAGCAGTCTTTGTTATCAGCAATAGGTGGAATCGATCCTACAGATTCCAATCTTGTGGTCTTTAATCATACAGGATATATGCCACAGTTACCAGCACAACTAGCTTTTCTTATACAGGTGAAACACCTCAATAAAAATGTTCATCGAACCATCATTGATGAGGGGGCATCTACTTATATCATGTCAATGAGTTTCGGGAAACTCTTGGTTCACCACCCTTTTCACAATCACCAACAACACTAAAATCTTTTGATGGAAGAACTTACACTCCATATGGGATTTTTAAGTGGCTTGCAAGTTGAACTATGGGACAAAACAATAGATACTGAAGTTGAAGTTATTGATGGACTCATTGATTACAATATTCTACTGGGAAGGCCTTGGGTTTATGCTATGGCTGTAGTTGTCTCCACATACTTTTGAACAATTGCATTTCCCTTCAAAGGTGGAACCACAGTCATCAATCAGTTAGAATTTTTTTCTAATCGTTCACAAGCTACAAGAAGCATTCCATTAATGCATGGAAATTCACAATCACTTCAGAATGTTGGAGTAGGTCTCCTCAAAAGATCCTTCCTTGATGGGTACCTTTACCCTCCCATCACCATCTGGTTTCGCGGAAGTGGCCACAGTGGAAACCTGCAACATGATCTCTTCTACATCATCTCAATATAAGAAGAGTTCTAACTATTTTGAGAGTGATAATCATGGTGAGGCAATGTTACCAAGACCCATCAAATATTTGTAGCAATCAATATCTTTGACTTGTGCGGCAAACACTAAACCGCACTCAACGGTTGTATGGGTAGATAGATCTTTAGAGTATGGTACCTCTTTGGATCCTTTTTCACGTATACATTCTATGGACGAAGGAATCATCCAATCAATGATGATAGGAGAGACGCCGTGGGAAGATTATCATCATCGTTCCCACCTTTGAGATAACAATGAGGGTTATTCAAAAGAACTTCACCACCCTTCAATTTTTGATTTTTTATCGAATTCTATAAATACAATTGATTGTGAGAGAAATATGTCTAACATAGAAGAAACAATCTCCATAAACATTTCGACCAAGCCTAATGTTGTAGAAAATATTCATGTCGGTAAATCTTGTTCTCCACCCGAACTAGATAATTATTGTGCTCTTTCTCGCGAATTCAGAGATGTCTTTGCATGGTCTTATGAAGAAATGCCAGCCATTGACTCAAGAATTGTTGAACATGAGATCAAAATGTATCCTGATGTCAAACCAGTATGACAATGGCTTCAACCTATTCATCTAAAGAAAGCCGTTTCCATTAAAGCAAAAGTTGAAATTTTTTTGCATGCTGGCTTCATTTTCCCTGTACCTCTCACTGATTGGGTATCAAGTATTGTTCCAGTGATGAAAAAACAAGGGATGATTAGAGTGTGCATCGATTATAGGGATGTAAAACAAGCATGTCTGAAGGAAAACTATCCTACACCCTTTATCGACAAGATTATTGATGAATGTGTCAGATGTGAAATCTTTTCATTCATGGATGGATTTTCTGGCTACAATCAAATCAATATCCGCCCATAGGACCAATTAAAAATTGCATTTATATGTCCATGGTGCACATTTGCATATCATAAATTACCTTTCGGTTTGAAGAACACAGGGGCTACATTCCAGAGAGAAATTAATTATGCTTTCCATGACATCACACACATAGGTCAACCATATCTTGGCGATCTACTTGCTCATTCGCGAAAATGGACTAATCACCTTCAACATTTGAGAGCAATATTTTTACGTTATCAACAAAATAAGACTCAATCCACACAAATGTGTGTTTTTTGTTGGCTCTAGTCGATTGCTTGGATTTGTAGTTTCTAAAGATGTAATTCGACCCGATCCAGTAAATGTTCAGGCAATTCTTAACATGCCTCTACCTTCAAATTTGTTACAGATCCAGAGACTTCAAGGGAAGGCAAACTTTCTGAGGAGGTTCATTCCAAATTATGCTGATCTAGCTAAAGGTTATACATGTCTATTGAAGAAAGGGGTACCCTTCCATTGGAATCAGGTTGCACAAGCTACCTTTGATGCTCTCAAAGATTCCCTGATTAAAGCATCATTAATGTATGCCCCAAACTATCAAAAATACTTTTACTTGTATCTTGCCGCTGCAGATACAACCATCGGTATGGTTTTAGTGCAAGAAGAAAATGGAATTGAACATCCTATATATTATTTAAGTTGTAATCTTAATGATACAGAAAGTAAATACTGATACGTTGAAAAGTTATCTTTAGCAGTCGTTCAAGCTGTGTAGAGATTTCGACAATATATTCTCGTTCGCAAAACTACCATCGTGTCAGATTGCAACCCCATGACATACATTCTATCACATCAATTGTTGGGGGGGAAATATTCTAAATGGATATTCATCTTGAAGGAGTTTGACTTGGAATTCGTCAAATCCAGATCAAAGAAATCTCTCGTCTTTGCAGAGCTACTTTTCGACCTTCCCTCGTCCTCCAATGATTTAACATCAGAAGTATCAATCTTGGATGAGTCTCTGTTTCTAATTTCTTCAAGTGATCCATGGTATGGAGATATACTAATCTATCTCCAGACCCAAGCATTTAGGCAAAACACCTCTTGCTCTGAAGAGCGACGTATTCAATACCAAGCCAAAGATTATCTAATCGTTGGTGATACACTTTATCATCGTAGTGTCGATATGAATTTATGAAGGTGCCCTACACATGAGGAGGCTGAAAAGGCTTTGAATGAATGCCATTCAAGTGCTTGTGGGGGCATTTATCTAGTTATGCAACTGCACAAAAAATCCTACGAGCTAGTTACTTCTGGCCATCTATATTCAAGGATTGCATACTTGCTGTCAGAAAGTGCCATGCTTGTCAAATTTTTGATCGTAAAACTAGATTACCACCTGCACCACTACATCTAGTTGTTGCTGTTGGCCCATTCTCAAAATGGGGCATTGATTTCATGACATGTAACCCCACCTCAGTCGGGGGGCATGGGTATATTATAGTTGTTGTTGACTATTTTACTAAATGGGCCAAGGCAATGCCTACATTGAACAACAGTGGCGAAACGGCTGCTCTCTTTTTTTCAATCATGTGGTTTCTAGCTTCGGTGTACCACAAGATATAGTCACAAATCATGGGTTGCATTTTCACAATCACATGATGATTGAGTTAACTACCAAATTAGGACTATCTCATAATAGTTCTACTCCATATTATCTGCAAGCTAACGTACAACTTGAGGCAATCAACAAAGTCCTTAAACACATGCTCCAAAGAATGATTGGAGTTCATAAACGGAATTGGGATTTAATCCTGTACTCAGCTTTATGGGCATATCGGACATTGGTAAGAAATGTGACTGGATTTACACCTGTTCAGTTGGTGTATGGTTTGGAAGCAGTCTTACCAATTCAATGTGAAATCTCATCCCTCAAGCTCGCAATTGACCTGCTACCGATACTTATGAAGAAGAAGCTTGTTTCTTGGAATTAATCCATATGGAAAAAACCTATCATGATGCCGCATTGGTTAACAATGCACATAAGAAACGCATCAAGGCACAATATGAAAAAAATGTTAAGCCCCGTGTCTTCTCAGAAGGTGACCTGGTCTTGCTTTACGATTAGGATTCTAACAAGTTAGGAGCAGGGAAGTTTGAACCATTATGGATGGGCCCTTATATTTTTAAATGTGTGTTGACAAAAGGAGCCTACGATTTAGTCGATTATGATGGGATTCCACTGTTGGAACCCCAAAATGGGTTGTATCTCAAATGTTACTATGCTTGATTAAGTGTAGTAAAAATCACTGTACATATGCTTTCATTACATTTTTGTGTGTTTTCTTTTAGAGCTTTTCAATTTGGTTAGGTAATCCCCTTCACCTTTGTTTCAGATGTCAAACCTTTTGGAACCATTTGTTGGGTATGCCATCAGAGCTAGTCATAGTACGCAGAACCTATCCTTTGTGGCCTGGGCCATCTTCACTCCAAGCATCGAGTTAGTGAGTTTCAGGGGGATATGTATTGGTCAATCAACAAAAAACATCACTGAGTATAGTGCATTGATTGAACTCCTCTCTGATGCTATTTCACATAGCATACATCGAATCATTGTCAGGCTAGATTCACAAGTTGTCATTCTACAACTTACTGGTGTTTATTCCATCTGAAACCTAGCTATTCATCGCATGTTCCTAAGAGTTAGAATTTTGGAAAGACATTTTGATTTCATTCAATATCAACATATTTCCAGAAATTTAAACACATTGACCGATCCATTAGCAAACTTTGTTAAATAGACATTTGCAGCATATGTAAAGAAAGAATTTCACATCATCATTTGCATAGGATTTCATCACTTAACCCAAAATAAAACTCCAAAAGTAAAATAGATAGTTGTTTATAAGTTTTCACAAATATTTTGTGTCTAAGACAAAATTGGTCATCTGACCCTAGAAACTCAAAATGAATGCAGAAAAATATCCTAGACTAGTGATGCTGATGATAACAGGTCACCGCCTATGCTATCATGCGCAGGAGCCTTGTTTAACGACTCGGTACACCAGTAGTATGGCACTGTAGCCTCATGGGTAACTCATCAGTCTGGACATTCGGAATGCTAAGGGTTAGGCCCTCTACATGATCCTGCAACTAGGCCAAGGTCTCTGCTATGTCTAAATCTCGAAGGACTACCCTCTCGACAGCCCCCTCCACTAGAACATCTGCTTCCCGTGGGCGTGCCACAGGTCAAAATGGTCCAATATATAGACACACACATGAGTTTATTTAGTCTTGGTAATAAGCCAAAACACAAAGACCAATAGAAAACCCAAAAAAACAAAAGATGTGGTCAAATCGTTTTACCAACAGCGCTCCACTACTCTTCGACTGGTAATGCCAAATCTAGATCGCCTTGGAAGTCCATCTGCACATATGGATATTCTGTAAAAGCCATCTCTTGATAGTTGAATCACTAAAAGAAGGTAGATGAAAATGAGATCTGCGATTGGCCAACATGTCTTGCCGTAAGGTCTACCCATCGCTGCATCCGTGGTTCTCTTGGTCTAGGCACTCCCAGAGAAATGTTTTGTGGTTGCATGAGCGGGATTCTTTCCAAAGCTAGGAAATCAAAATGGATCCATAACAAAAATTCTTGGTCTTTCCAGCCTTCACTTTAGTTAGTTGGTATTTTATGAGTGGAAGAACTGCCTCACACCAGTTGAATACCTTCAGTTCCAGTCATTCCAAGGCATACTGCATATATGATTTGTTTGCCAAATGTAAAGCGCACTGCCAGCCAATCTAGCAAGGGTAAGGAGAATAGTCCTCAAAGGTTGACCAATAACATCTGGGATATTAATCTTTCCATCTCTACTGGGTTGGGATCCTTCCCGACAAAAATGACGAATATAATCTCTCACTAATTTTTCTCCCTGGGCAAGTCGTGATAATGAAAGAGGGGCACCCCGCCTCGATAAACCCATCAGAAAATAAATATCCTTGATGGTGATAGGAATAGCTTTACCCCTAATTTGAAACACCTGGTCAATAGGATCCCAAGCATGAACAAGATACTGTAGCAAATCCATCTTTTGCCTCATGTTGGACAAGCGGAAAAACTTTAGCAAACCACAGTTCTTTAAGGCATTTACTTTGCCTTGGTCATTCAATGCAATCATATCCTACTCTTCGTGTTCTTGTTCTCACCATGTAACAACCTTTTTTATCCAATGAATATCTCAAACACAAACACTAGATAAGCTAGGATCCAACTTGGGCAAAAATCAGTTCAAGATTTGATGAAAAACAATTGTGCAAACTTGGCTCTCTGCGCCCATCACACTTAGCACTTGAAGACAATGAGATGCATAACAGGTTGTTTGTTAACAGCCCAGTATGCATCTCACTTTTTGATAGGGACAAGGTGCGATGGTAGGAAAATGAGATTTTGAACCCTAGAGGCCTAGAAAGCTGAGAAAAGTTGCCCAAAACTGAAAAAGAAAGGAATAGAATTGAAGAGCATAAGGATAGATCCTACCTGGTCCTAATGGCATGGGAAATGATCCACATAATCTCTCACAATCAACTGGTGAAATTTGGGGGAAAAGCCTCTTCAGAGCTCCAAAAAACCAATATTAGAAATGAAATGGTGAAAATGAAATGTTAAAACTAGTTTTTATGTTTACTTTTTCATGTACATCAAGTAAATGTTGGTTTTTATTCATTTTTCATCCATAAATATGTATTTTTAATCAGTTTGATGGAGTTTTGAGCAAGATGAACAACTAACAACAGAATCTAATGTGCCGATGGTGAATTGAGCTTATTTGACCACCAAGTAAACTTTTCATTTTCTTTTCGAGCTTTGATTTAAAAAATGAAAAGAAAACTATAGAGTCCTCTTTAAACTCTTTTCAGACTCTTTAAACATGAAAAGATAGTCGAGTGCTTGTCTCTTCCGGCTCGTTAAATTATTGGAAATGACATCCCTCTTGTATTATTTTACCCTTTTTCAAACATGAGGGATTATTCTACGAAAAGAACCTACGGAGTTTTCTTTTCATCTCTTTTCAAACTTTCTAAACATGAAAAGGACCGAGTTATCCTTGTCATTAAACTCGTTAAAATAATAATGACAAACTTGTCCATCTAGACAAGACCAAGTTTCACCATTGCTAGACTCGTTAAAACATGAAATACCGTTGGGTTTGCCTAAAGGGAGAATTATAGACCAAGCATATGTTATCCTCCTCAAGCTTGGTAAAAAAATAAACAGGTTCTGGTCAGCAATGACTGGGGAAAATGGGGAAACGTCTTGAAAACTTATGGTGGCAAGTCACTCTTGAACATGATACTTTCACTTCATCTCCGTGATTGAGTTGGGTTGGGTTATTCCGCTTACTGGTCGTCATACCATTGGTCTATCACACCATCCATCCTTTTGGGTTAATGCTACCAATTCATCTTAGTGTCAGCGATATGTTCAAGTGAAGTCATCCAATTGAAGTCTCATCTATTGCAATACTACAAACCTTCATCCTCATGACCGCCATTCCTAAACCTTGTGTCGTCAGTTCGTTTTCATCTCAAAAAATCATTTGCTTCATTTCATGTCATAGATGTGTGATACATCAAGGCACCCATGCTGTTATAGGAAAAATTGACCTCCTCATCAACTCAAAGGTGAAAGACAAGATGACTGAAGCAAAGAACACAATTGCAGGCCTGGAATCCACACTAACGCTCTCTATACACTATCAACCTGCTTTATAAAGCTTGTTACCAAGCATAAAGGAGCGTTAGTCACCCTGCTAACTCATGTTGTTAGACCAGGGGGAGCATTAGTGAACCTAAGGGAAGTTCTGAAGCTCAAGCCAACGAATCTACTCATAAATATCTAGATATTAAATCCCTAAATTTGCTCAAGAAAAGCAAGGAAACTCCAAAAATCAAGATATTTTGAGAAATTCCATTCTGAGAATGAAGGCAAATGGGAAAAAGCATGTAAACAGGGCAGGTTCATGGCTTTTTCCCTAATGAACTCTAGGAATAGCTTGGCAGCCCTAACTCAATTGCTACATAAGCAGCGAGAGGGCCATTGCAAAGGGGGTCAGAGCATTTGGAAGGATAGCCCATAGAGTTGTTGTGAACTGTCATATTCTTGAAGAAGCCAGCCGAAAGAGGGAGAGAGAGAGAGGAAGAAGCGGTAAGGAAGGCTGATACAATGGATGGTTGTAATCACTCTTCCATTCTGAATATAGAACTACAGTTGTGTTCCCTACTCCAAAGTGTTGGTGATATTGTTCATTTATTTGTTCATTCTAATGCTTTTCGAGATGAGTAGTTAAGTTATACACTAATACATGTTTGTTATGGATTCTTACATTAGTTTTCAAGAGTGTATGTTGTGATTGGTTTGCCTTGTCCTTTATGTAGGAATTATCTTGGAGCCAGCCTTGAAGGAGTTGTTCTTGCCACATAGAGATCCCCAAGCAAATCTAGAAGGAACCGAAGGTGATCTTCTTTCAATACCTTGTCAATTTATGTTTGATAGATGAACATGTGTTTAAATTGGTAGCTTTTGTAGATAATCTTACAATCTGTCAAAGGTCCAGGGAAGACATTTGAGGGTAGTTTTCATCCCGTGCATTTTACCCCATAGCAGAATTGGCGACTCCACTGGGGACTATACATCTAGTTCCCGGTCAACCTGAACTCCTCTCAGTTCTTCTCTTTCTTCTAAGAGTTTCCTAGTTCTTCAAATCCTTTTCTAATCCACCATATATCTTGTTACATCCTGCTAGTTTGCATTCTCCTCAGAAACTGATCCTAAAGGCCCTTTGTTTGAGTTATTTCCCTCACTAAGGCAGGTTGCCAGTCTACACGAAGCTTTATAAAGCTCTGTGCCTATGTACAGGGAGCATTAATGGCCCAACCAACTCCGTATTAACAAAGAAACAGAGTGTTAGTCTCCCATTTCCATGTTTTCCAGAAGATTCTATGGACCAAAAGGGGGGGAACTTATCTAAAGGGCTAAAGTAAAATCTGCAACAGTATCATGTTAACAAATTTGGTGTCTTGAAAATTTATTTTTAAGAAAATGTTTTAGTTTTTCTATCTTAAAGTACATTTTTTTTTGAAAGAAAGACTGATAAATTGTATTGATCCTTCTGTCGAAATAGTTGTAACATGCTTCATTTTGGTTTTCAGTAGTTGTTAGGGAATATTGAGAAAAGAATGTTTTGGTTATGCAAGTGTTGAATGGCTTTAGATGCACTGACGAATCCATGAATATGTGAAAAGATGAATGTGTAGAATAAGACTTGTTTGCATAAGAAATTGAATTTTTTTCAGAGCATTGTTCTGCATGGTTTATTGAGTCAAGAGTCTCACCATATTCATACGTCAACACCCCTACTGAAGACAAATAATCAAGTACACTGAAATTTACATTAAAATCGATCAGTTACTCTTTTTGAGCAAACCAACATTAGCTAGATTAGGACCTTGGGATAAGCATGTGAGTGAACTGCCCAAGGTTGAAAATCAAAACTAGTGTCGTTAATGAGTGAGAAATCCTTCTGCACTCATATTACCAGGACCACTCTGCTAACAACGGAGCGAAATACGAGACAACATCGGACTATAATTGAAGGTAGCCCGCCTTCTCTTACAACTCCTTTGGGCATTCTGTGTATTAGGGTCCCTTCGGGGATTTCGGAACTGAGTTGGGGACTCACGTATCCTGCCCACACGGCGTGCTGTCTACAATTATGTACCCCATGGTAATGTCTGTGATTTGAGGTATCTCTAGTGGCAAAACCTTCTAGGTACTTACACAAGGTGGCTGGGATGGGCTATCCTGGTACCTAAAACACACAGATCTACTTTGTCTTTAGTTTCTGGGAGGGTGCTCATGTTCAAGAGAGTAGTTGATGCCTCAATCTGAGGTTTTGGCGAAGCTCAAAAGTAACCATAAATGTAAATTTGGTCATCCTTCCCTGTTATTCATTGAGAGACTAGGTTTCATCTCCAGTAATCAGTGCTTATCAAACGAGGTAACTTCCCTATGTTTGTTGATTGATATATTTAGTGTATTTTTTCTTTTTAGGTACCTAAGTGCTATAAATCTTTCAAGACTTTAAAGTATCACATTAAAATCTATTTGATAAAACTTAATAGTCACTGTGGCTACATCCGACCCTCATCGTCACTCTAGACAATTGTTCGGACTTCCCCAACTCATTATGGAGGATCCGCCGAGTTCCACTGACTCAGATTCCTCATTTTCGAGGAATCAGTCTCCTAAATTGCACACGGAATCTGTGTGGATGAATGAAGATTCCAGTTTTCCAAAGGATTTTTTCACAGAAGGATTTCTTCGCCACTTTAACACTCCACTTACAAATCCGTCAGATCCTATCGTTGCTCCCGTGGTACCTGTACTTCCTTCTTCAATAGGTGGAACTTTCCCATCTGTCTAGTTGACGCCTCAAGGGTTGTGGAATTATAGAGACATTGTTGGTCCTCTACCACTTCCCCAGTTGATGGTCATCACAACACCGGTAATGTGGAATCCCGCTACCCCATTTGTCCTAGGTACGACAACTGACATAACGTCCTCTATAAGTGGAACCCAGCAGATGCCAGGTTCCACTCCTATGGTGCCACAAAGCATACCTTCGACTAGTGCCACATATAATGATCCATATAACACTCAATGCGGCACTATGGGCATGGTTCGAGTTTACCAACAACAAGGTCAGCCGCCAATGTACTGTTCAAAACCACTGATTCAGATATCTGGGGTGGTTCCCAATATGCACATGCCAGTGGGGAATGTTACAGTTCCCCCTCCATTCTCAGGCATGCATGGACAATCGCTGATTGACATGAGTGTTCCCTCAGCCAATCAAATCCATATGGTTAGTTCTGTGTCGGTTGGGAATCCACAAGGAATTCCCAACCAATCCATGGGGGCACCCTACTCACAAACTCAGATGAGTCAAGGGGGCACCACTTATATTGGGGGCAATTTCATACCCCAGTATCAAAAACCTCATGGAAATCCACTCTAGAACACTGTACCACAAAGCAACTACTACACCACGCAACCCATGTACACTATGGGGAATCAAATGATGGGTGAAGCACAAAGCTCCTCAGGTCATCCATCATCACCAAGGTCCGAGTTGGGGGCACCCAACAATCTGCATTTTTGGCTACGTTGGATATTCCCAACTTATACAAATTGGAAAATGAACCCATCTACCACAACTTACAATGGTCGTCGATCCCGCATAAAATACTGAAAACAAGGGGAGGATCCAGGCACACATGTCACCACCTACCATCTCTAGTGTGTTTCTAACTCTATGGTTGATGATAGTGTCCGGTTACATATTTTTTCCTGCACCCTCACTGGCAATGCCGCAAAATGGTATATTGAGTTACCATGCGCATCAGTGAATACCTTTGATGCTTTAGCGATGGAGTTCCTAAAGCACATTCAATTACCTATCCGCTATGAGACAGGGACAAAGCTCCTTACTTCATTTCATGAGGATACCACCACCCACATCCCCAATCATATTCATGAATGGAGATGTAGGTGGAGGTTGGTCAAAGTTCCCATCCCTGATTTTCTCTTAACGGACTGGTTCTGTAAGTCCTTACTCCCACAAATCACTAGAGATGTCGCTCTAGGTGGTGCGGTGACAAAAGACCAATCCATACATCATGCCCAGCACTTAGATTTGATTTATTCACAGTTTGGCACTCTCTGCGACATAATCCCCTATACTCTCGGTAACCACAACCCTCCCACCACTCAGTGCCCTGAAGCGCACACCAACGGGATTGTCGGCACAACGTATGGGGTCGTTGTAAAACAACTCAGTGGTTCCATTGCCAAGCTAGCAGTGGACCCCTCTACCAAAGAAACTGCTCTTCCTGCCACTGTGATAATCTCTTTGCAGTCTACACAGAAATCTGGTGGCAAGAACAAGAAGAATAAGAACAATACCACTCCATATGAAAAGTATTCATCTAAGCAGCCCAACCCGAAACAAAAGGCCACTGTGCCTACTAATGAGGAAAAGGATAAAGGTACCAAATATTCGTGCAAACTCTATCTCGAAGATCATGTAACCTGGCTTTGTCCGCGTCTTCAAGAACATACAGATTACCTTGCTCAAAGAGATTCTGGTAAGGCACCTTCTATCCTTATAAATCCTTTTCCTACTCAATAGCAGCAAAATCTCATTGCCAACCAACCACAACCCACGTCAGGGGGTAGCGACGGTTCGCAACATCCTTCAGCTGGTGAAGGAAGTTCTATCGTTTACACATTTGAAACGGTAGAACTAGCCACAAGAGCCAAATCTTATGGAGCTCCTGTCGCTCTGGCAACAGAACCATCCTTAGGTGAAAACCCATCGCCGCCCAACGATCTACATATCAAATGGCCAGTTGAGGACTTTGTAATTGAAACCCCCAAGGGGGCACCTTGACGCACAATGCACAATACATCTGCACGTGCCGCCCAACACTACAACATCGTAGAGGATTTGCGCAAGCACCATCGGCTATGTCGCCACTCAAAGTATTACAAACATGCCCTAGCCAATGAAAAGCTTTACTTTTGGCTATCAGGGGTATTGACCCTACATATTCCATGCTTGCTATTTTCGACATGGACAAGTGTAAACCTCCCCTTTCCCACTAGCTTGTATTTCAGGTGCATATCACTTCGAAAGGTAAAGGTATACACCAAACTGTCATCAACGAAGGTGCTTCAACCTGCATCATGTCAACTTCATGTTGGCTGACCCTGGGTTCCCAACCCTATCCCCACCGTTGAACTCCCTTAAAGCTTTCAACGGCCACACCTTTGTCCCAAAAGGATATCTAGCTAGTTTTCCCATCACTTTGGCTGGGAAAACAGTAATGGTGGATGTAGAAGTCGTGGATGAGAAACTCGACTATAATCTATTGCTGGGTTGCAGTTGGACATATGCCATGACGACCGTCGTATCCACTATCCTTCGTATCATCCTATTTCCATTGGATGGAAAGGCCATTACAGTGGATCAGTTGTCTTTCTACACCCCCGATTATTCACCATTACCAAGTGGCTCTGTACCCCTAGTAGGAGGTGTAACTGACAGTGTTGATAGTATAGGTACTAGTCTATTGAAGGCTTCCTCCTTGATGGGTTGTTTTCCTCTTCAACCACCACAGGTTCCAAAATTAGTCAACATGGTTTCATCAATTCCTCATCAACTAATTGATCCCTGGATCCTAACAGCACCTTAAGACCTTGACACATTCGAAGACCAGATGCCACTGCCACCAGCTGAATCGGCCTACCAAGGCATTCAATCCGCATCCTCATCTCTAGTCATGTTGGCTATCACCAATGGTACCACTACCCTTCCCATAACCACTCCTCCTTAAGATCCACTCAATCAACTCATACCTACGGATGAAGCCGTTTGAAAGATCATGAGCTTTAGAGAGCAACTTTGGGAGGATGGCATCTTTGGGCTCCGAAATCTGATTCGGACATGATGCCTCTCCAAGTCCTCTCCTCTAACATAAATGAAATCATTTCCCCACCCTATACAATCATCCAAACTCTTGGGGTGGAAGAAAATATGGATGACACTTCCAGATCATTGCCCATATATATTTCAGTCAAGACAGATGGAAGACACCCAGATGCGCGCAGATTGCAGTCCTGAGGAAATTGCAAGCTCTACCTGCCTACATGAGGAATTCCATGATGAGTTTTTTTGGTCTCACGGGGAAATTTCCAACTTTAATTCGTTGTTTGTCGCACATGAGATCCAACTTTACGACGAGCAAAACGAAATTGGTGGCCAATCCCTTCCCTTGAAATAGTCGTTGAACCCATGCTTGGCCATACTGCTGAAGAAGAACGCCTACTATACCTTAAACAGCTGTATAAAACTCGTCAAGATGTCGATTTGGCACTCGCAGCTCGCGAGGAGCGGGTACAAACCTAATTTGCAAAAGAGGTTAGATTTTGTTCTTTCCAAGACGGTGATTTGATATCGCTCTATCATCTAAAAGATAACCTCTTGGAGGCATGCACGCTTCGACCCTTTTGGCTAGGTCCCTATGTCATAACGAAAGTCCTCCCCACGGAGGCATATGAACTGTAGGACTGGGAAAAAAATTCCACTCAAGGAGCCCACATATGGGATCTATCTAAAAAAGTATTGTGCCTAGTATCGCACTAGGCATATGCTATGTAGTTTTATGCAATAGAGCACTTTTGGAGACATTTTATTGCTCTTTAAAAAATATAAACATCTCCAATTTTTTGTGGTAGGGCTTGTTAAACATATATACCGCAATCAATCGAGCACTTTTAGGGATATTTTATCACTCTTTAAAAAATACAAACATCCTTGAGTTTTCATCATTGCACTCGTTAAATATATGCAACAATGGTTAGAGCACTTTTTGTGATATTTTATTGCTCTTTAAAAAATAATAAACATTTCTAAGTTTTTCATCATTGCACTCATTCATACTGAATTTGGAATGTGATGAGTTGATCTTTTAGTTGCTCCATAACTTTTACACCAGTATTACATCAGCTCATTTAGACCATGTCAAAACAAGCATGCAAAAGATTGTGTCTCTATTATTAGAAGGCCATGCTCACATATGCAAGATACTAAGATGTAAATTGTTGACCATTTGGAGGAATGACCATGGGGATCCTATGATCTAGTCGAGAAGTTTGTCAGGAAAAACATAAAATTACTCAAAAGGGTGCTCACTACGAAGGAGATGATAAGGATTGATGGAGGAAGCAAGAACAAAATATGCATCAATGATGAACTAAGGATGAGAGGACTATGCTTTATCTGCAAGGGACCTTGGGCCCTTAACCATTCATGTCCAGGTGATAAGAGGAAACAAGGGTAGATCATGAACATTCATCCATAGTTGGTTTCACCTATTTTTAGAAGAGAACCTATGAAGGATCCAAGTAGTCAAGTACAAATGTTGAGCAACAATGACATGTTTTTCAGAGAAATTTATAGGATAGGTTGATGATAATCAATTAACTTGACAACGTAAATCGGGAAAGGAAGGAGGGAATTCCTCTTGATGATGAGGTAGTTGAGTCTATAGATATCCAGGAGAACATCCATAAAGAGTATGGACAATTAGGTATAGATAACAGTCCACCAATACATCCATGTTTGACAATCAAAGAGGGTGGACAACTTATCCCCACATGTGAAAAAGGCCAAGAAGAAGACATTCTAGGAGAACCAAATGAGCGACCAATAATAATAAACCAACATGATGAGCATGATCATGCAGGGTATCATGACAAATATAGTATGCGGGATAAGCCATTTCTGGAGGGTCAAACAAAGGTTAAAGTTAAAGTTGTGGTCATGGGGCATCCGATGCAGTCAAATATAGAGACATTATATAGGGCACGAGAATATCTAGTAGAGGACTTTTGGGAAAGGATCACGCATTTCAAGATAGATCTTACGATGTTGAAGTAGAGAGTCGGGGCAGCCTGAGAGACTGTCTTACAGGAGAATATAAAATTTGAGAACCTCATGGGGGTATGTGTTGAACCAATGACCCAGTTGTCTACTGTTGAGGAACGACTCAAGTCCCTCACAAAGCAGGAAGAGGAGTACATTTGGGAGTTGTAGAGCAGCCCTCTACAAGAGTACATAGATAAGGCTTGCAGCTCTACAAACCTGCAATTATGCATTGGGGATAGCATGGAAGAGTTATACAAATGGATCATGATGGGTGATCGGGTGGAGCAACATGAGTTTAGCATTTGGCAACATCAGCATGGTAGATTTATTCCATGTATAGGGATTCATGCATTATATACTTCCCACGAGATGGATTTATGAGAGATTATGAGTTGGAACTCTATTGAGGAGATACTCTTAGCCAAGGGCATATTGCAACTTGGGCCCTCAAGCACAAGCAATGATCGAGGGCTGAGGTGGTGTCATAACCAACATGTCCTAGGACTTAGGTGGCATTGGGATCTAGGAGAATCCATTGGGGGTAGGATTGACAAAAGGATTGTTTTGGATTCAGGTATCAAAGGATCCATTCATGATCATTTAGAATGAAGGCATGGAATAACACATTGGGTTGTATGGGATCTTGGTATCAATATACAAATGCTTCTTTTGTGGATAGCAGTGGATTACTTGAGGGCAAACAATCTTTGGGCGGGAGGATTTGTAAGATTATATATATATATATATATATATATATATATATATATATATATATATATATATATATATATATATATATTTGGATATGGTCAAAATGGATGGAATCTTCCCATTGTATTTAATGTGGCAGTTGCCCATGGCATTGGCCCATGGTATTTGCCTTTGTCTTTCGAGGGAAAACAATAAAATAAAGCCTCTAAAGAGTCAATCAAGCCTATAAAAGGGGATAGGAGAGTTATTTATCTATTTGGCTTTTGTTGTGAACTTGGCAAGGCTAGTTCTAGTTGATCCTAGGTATGAAAACCCATGGGAGTAATTTGTGTAGTGGATCCTTCTAGGATTTACGAGTATGCTTCAATATATTTAATTTCTTTGTTGATGGGAAACCATACACGCCAAGGCACAGGCTGTAGTAGGTCTTGTGTGGGCATGTAATTTTGTTTCTATTTATTTGCATAAAGAAGAGGCTGCATTCTTAAATCTTTATTGTCTTAGGTGTTTTTAGTGCAAGAATTTCATTAGAACACCTAGAGTGTACCATATCTCATTAGAATTTTGATGTTGGGATATTATAGGATTCAAGCATGCAATATTTGCATGTTAGCGGAGCCCTATAAGCAAAGTATAATTTCTTCATGGTTTTTCTAATATTTTGACAAAATTATCACCATTCAACAATGGGGTTAAGGTCCACTGCAATTTATTCTTTTTAAATGAAATAGTCAATGAACACTACTTCCATAATTAAGGATAATTTGTATAAGTTCAAAATATAGATCCAAATATGCATATACCAAATAAATGGCTAACATGCATGCATATAAGTGTAGTAGTTATATTTCTCATAATGCGTTTTTAATGGGGGATTAGCCAAAAAATATATTCCATCATTCCCAACATAGCTTCATCTACAATATCCTAGTACGAAAGAAATAACCAAAATTTCTTCTCTAGAAGGCTTTGAGAAGACGGAAACTTCGAAAGGAAAGACAATTTCAGGAGGAGCCACTGCTTTTAGGAGGTAATGAGACAATAGGTGTTTTACTTGAATTGTTATTAGAGTTTTAAATATTGTGATGAGGGATTTTCGTTGTTTTTAAGTATTTTTAGAAAGTATTGACATCTTGAAAATAAAAATAGAGATGTAGTTAGAGTAATAATAATTGGGAAACAATCATGAGACATCATGGCTTATTGAGGAGGACATCATAGCTTGCTTAGAAAGATTTTTGAGTTTAGCACATTGATAAATAAATTCTAAAAAGTGTTATTTTGGACAATAGCTTGGCAAGGCCACAATAAGTGGTGTCTAAGAGGAGTTATGGCCACAATTCGTGGGTGTCTAAGATAAGATTACATAACACAATGCCTTAATTTGTGGATGAGATCATCAAGGCTACCTTTATTCATGAAATTTTAAAAATGACTACAATACTTACAATCTCAAACTCCTTCCTAAAAAACAAAATTGTAGGGGCCAAAGGAAGGGCTTTGTGAGACCTCTTTTCAACTTGAAACAAAATATAAGGAGGCAGGCCATAGGTTCTCCACCACCCCAACTTAAGTTCAAATGAATGGTTTATAAAGTAGTATGAGAGATTCATCACAACTGATTTGAGGGGTAAATCCTCCAATTTTGAACTAAATTGTTTTTCATTCAAAATATCTTCAATAGCCACCAAATATCTATAATAGTAATCTTATTATGAATCAAGCTAATATTATTACATGAAAACACTTGATACTAGATAAAACTATATACATTTTTAATAACATTAACCACGAAAAATACATTTCTAAAAAGATAATAAATAAAGTGATTCTATTAAAATAAATTCTCAAAAAAAAAAACATTTATTAACAAGAATACCAAAACCAAAATATCTTACATAGACAAACATATTATTATCTTACATAAAAAGACCTTATTATTAGTAATAATTAAAAAATATACCACACATACACTAGATTTTCCTTAGGAAGTATAAAGTTACATGTGATACCTAAATTCAATGCAAGATTACCTTATTATTAATAATAATTAAAAAGTATACCACATACACTAGATTTTCATATAACCACAATAGATTTTCCTTCCGATATGATACATAAATTCACATGCAAGATTATGGTAAAAGTCCACCCAAAAAAAGAATTCACATGCAAGATTATGGTAAAGGGACAGTGAGTCCCATGATAAAAATAAAATTTTTGAACAGTCACAAATACTAAAAAATTCACATTTATGATTAAACACTTCCAAGACCACCACTAATTCAAGTTTGTTTATTTTTCAGCTAATTAAATCACATTGGCAATGTTCAAAAACAACGCCTCACCAAACTCACTCCTGCTGTACTGTTTGTCACGACACAAATAGTACAGTGAATCACAGCTACATTTTTCATTTTAATGGGAACAAAGATTAAACATAATCCCCATAATCCCCGTGTGGTGTTCGACGTTGGGGCCCGCCCACGCCATAAATACATGTGCACACATGGCGGAGTGATGGCCGGAAGATGAAAACATGATAGTCAAGCTTCAAATTTTTTTATAGTACGTGACCCCAAAATGTTATTTTATTAAATTCTATTTTTTTATTTATTTGTTATTATTTTTTATGATAGTGATGGAAGAATATTATTTGTGGAATGCACATTACGATTAAATGAATGGATGTCATCCTTTCCGTTAACAGTCAAATGAATATAATTTAAGTTTTTAAAGTAATTTGTATAAAATTATTTATTAATTTAATATTATATGAATTTTTTTTTAAGTTTAGAAATGGTGAGGCTATATTATTGTCATATACATCCATCACTATTTATCTAAAATCTCATAAACTATTAATAGATATTTAAAAAAACACAAGTTAGTAGTTGCAATTTATCAACATATTTTAGAATTTTTAATGGAGTCGTCTAACGAGGGGGAGGAATTGCCCGGAATTTCCATAACTTTCCAGGCAACTCCTCCACCTTGTTAGACTACACGATTTTTAATATTAGAGATTTATATACTTCAATTTGAAAATTTATATAGAATGATAATTATTGCACTTTTATCTTTAACATTGATATTAAAATAAATTATTAATATATAAATTTTTATCCTTTCATTTTAGTTTTAGAATATATTTTATTAATATAAACACTAATTCAGTATATAAGATAGTTGAGACTATATTTAAATAATTAATATATAATTTAATGTTATATTTTAAATATTTTTGTTATGAAATTTTGGGGTGGCGGGGGTGGTGGCCTGACACCTCATTTATGTTTTTTTTTTTGATATTTATAATGATGGGGTTGTTTTTAAATTTTTAGAAAATAAGGGCCATTGGGAAAATTAACGAGGCCGCAATTTCAACCGATTTCGTGAGCTAGGTTTATGCCTTGGGGTCAGTGAAATTGTAGGACACTTAAACCTGGCGCACACCCCAACTTTGACCAAAACTTTGAGTGGACCGTTCTCCCTCATACGAGCTCGGATTGATGAACCGTTCACACCTCCGTGATCAGGATGACGAGATCTACGCTCTGGTCCTGGGTCGAAGTCATTCTGAGCACTTTGATTTTCGAGCGTTCATAAGCCCTCTTTGTCCTGTGTGTCTCTCTAGAACCACTTGGATCACTCCTTGATGTCGCTGAGGTCATTTTTTTTCTATCAACATTTTCCAACATTTTTGGTTTCTTAAGGTGTTGCAAGCCCACATGCAAGTTAGAAAGTTTTTAAAAATTTGGATAATACTGCAATTCAGAAGATAGTTTTAGCAACTTGGATCAAAATATCCAAGTTACTTATGGCTCCTTTCTTTATCATGGAAATGGACCACGTTGGATTCTTCATTAACATCTTTGTCTTTAAACCCTTGGTTTTCTGTTCGAGTACTTTCTTTGTCTTCTTTAGCCTAGAGTTTTTTTGATACCAATAATACATTCACTTTAGTATCTTATGATTGTTTTCTTTGAGATTCTCATTTTCCCCTTTCACATGTTTCTCTAGGATTTCTAATTGAGTTATTTCTTCTTTTAATTTTATAATATTATCTTTATACCTAGAAAAAGTTAAATCATTATTATGTATAGGATTGTGAACGGTAGGTGTTGGAATATCATGTTTGAAAGTACACTCAAGAGTAGCAGAGGGATCATTCACTTTTTATTTTTGTGCTTCTTGATCCAAACAATAAAAAAAAATAGATATGTTTCAAAATTCCATTGACCGTTAGACTTTAGGAGAGGGATCCTTTACCTCTTCTTTTTGTGCTTCTTGATCCAGACTATCAAAATAATAATAATAGATATGTTGCTAAGTTTCATAGACCTTTGAACCTTTTCTTTCAAGATTTGTCGCTAATCTTTCGGATTCTTTTAGCTCTGCAACTTTCAAATTCTCAAATGAAACAACATTGTCTACTTTTTTCATGCTTCATGTGATGCTTCTACATTTGTTTTGTCTTCTGGTGTCTTCATTCCTTACAGAATATTCCTTTTAATGCTCTTTTACTTCAGTTCAGATATCACAATGTTTTTTTTTGTAGTTTCCTGTGGATTCTTCGTAATTGATTTTGTCACCTTTGTTTTTGGTCCTAACATGATCCTTTTTATTCTTCTTCCTTTCATATCTTATTTTCAACAATTATCCTTTCTGAAGTGGCATTGTTTTTATAGTATCTTCTATTTTAGTAGCATCTTCATCTTCCAATATCATCATAGACTATAATCTTAAAATTTCTTTTGTCTCCATGATTTCAGTGTCCTCTCTCTACTAGAGTTTCTTTGGCATCTTTATTTTCTTCTTGAGGGTAAGGGTTTGAAAAAACCCTACCTCTTATTCCTTTTCTCTTTGGACAAATATTTTTTTCTTCTAATGCCTCAATAAAATAATTTATTACTAAACAAGGTTCCCAATTATCACTTCTTAATTTTTTTTCCTCAACAAGAATTTTGATTAACCCAAACTAATATAAGGCTTTGTCAAGATTCCTAGAATTCTTCAAGATATTAAATGACATTATTTTAGGGCTACTGATCAACTAGTAGGCTAAAATTATCTCCTTCCCCTTCAGAAAATGCATCAAAATCCTAATATGGTAGAAAAAAATAGTTTCATACCTACCTTCATAACTAATAAATTTGTAGAGAATGAACAATCGCTCCTTTGACATTGTTACACTATATAGAAAGTATCCTCTAATTCTATCTTGGAATTTGTGAACACCATTAAATGAATTAGAGCTTACAAAGGAGAAAACTATGCAACACAAAATCAATGAACTTTTTTACATAATGTGATTCATTGGACGATATCAGTAGCCTTAAATCTCTTAGTATCGCTCCCATTGCTTACAAATTAATCCTCTAGCTAAGCATAAAGTGGAATAAGCCAATATGAACTATTTGGAATATTTGATTTATTTAATTCTCTATGTAAATGGATTTACTTCGAGTTTGTGCACATTAAATAGGACTTATACCCATTATCAATTTTACAGTCATATCAGGAAGCCCATTAGAGGAGTAATGTAGTATACCTACTCCATTAACAATGATATATGCATCAATAAAACATCGAGCCATCATCCTTAATTCCATTGCATGAGAGATATAATATTTTGACCATATTATCGCTATGAAATCATTTCCCGACGTAAATATGGCATTCATAGGTTTTAGTTGAGGTTCTAGTTTTAGTTGGGTGACCAATTTGGTGAAATTCACTTATTATGGATTCAATGCTAGAAACGATTACTAAGACAATCAAGCACCATTTTTAATAGTTCTGATAGTGCTTTTGTTAATTCCCAAAGGCTTGAGGACAACGCATAAGGCCTAAATCACGAACTCAATGTTAAGCACTTGTAATACTTTATTAGGCCCAAAGGCCCCAATACTGTTAACCTTAGAAGCCTTCACAAAACCAGGCCCTTGGTGCACTTGTTGTAAATTGAAAAAAAGATTTTATCTACAAGGATGTTTGTTTCGCATGGTCCATTTATTAGCCACACCTATCATAGAACATTGCATATTTATTTATAGTTTTACATTAGGCTCAACTCAAACAAACAACCTACTTTTACCATGGGAAATTCCTAATGTTATGGGCAAAAATCCCAAAAAAACTATCCTAAATTATTTCATGTTTAGGGGTTGCTCTTTAGTTGACATTGATGTGCCCGATATCCATTTAAGCTTGGTCCTCAAGATAGAAATTGTGGAAATTGTGGGTTCATGTAATTTTCCAACAACGATTGCTGGAAATCTTATTTTAATTAATGTGAAAGATATGGGAAGACTATAGATGTTGAAGATAAAGATTTTAAAATGAAGATTGTTGGAAATATTGTTGTTGGGCTTTTGATGCCTAGATTGGATATCTTATCCTTGAATTCATTTTTACTCTAAATACCTAGTTTAAATGGGAGCATAGGATATATGGTTCAAATGATTATTCTTGGACATTTCCAACGGTATATGTTGATATATGTTGCTCATGCTAACTCCAACACAATGAGGACATATGAAATAAGATTATGTCAAGTTGACTAAGCCATCTAGTATGAGTTATCTCACCCAATTTTACAAGTAGGGGTGACTTGAGTATAATTGAAAAACATCTAAGCTCAAAGAGATTCAAAGTGTGCAAAAGAACCTAGGGAATACTATTGACATTTTAAAAGTGGAGCAAAAATTTGGTTTAGGAAGTGAATGAGTCATTTTTCCATTTTGTGATGTTTTAGACAGTGAAAATTTGAGGAGATAAAAGTAAGATATTCATGTTACATGAGGTTAAACTTTTATCCATTGATTTTCTACACTTTCCAAGATATGCCCTACGGAAGCTTTCCTAACTCATTGGTCCATTATACCTTTTGATATATGCCCTATTTATGCACATGACAAGCTTTATAATATTACTAGAAAAAATTGGTACATGGTGTGAGGTAAAAAAGGGACATTATGTACGGAAATGTGAGTGTTTACTTTGAGAATGGTCAATCTCTCTTTTATCTCTCTCATCCCAAGCCCAAAATCAATAAGTAATATCTTGTACAACATTAATGCTTGGAGATACATTTTTAAGGCATAGTTAAGATTCTTTAGAAATTTATGGAGAAGGTATTACAATTCTAGTTATAATTAGATCTATGAATTAGGGATTTGTCTCTAGCAACCAAATTAGCATACATCTTTGCATTTGCTAAGACATAAAGTGAAAAATCTATATTCTCAATCAGGGTAGCATACTTTGTGATCTTCATGACTAATTTATTTTAATTTTATGGTTTTATAGATCTTGGAAAGCTCTTAATCATAAACTTCTTAGACTAAATAGAAAGCAATGATCCAATCATAAAATATTTACATGTTAGTAGAGCCCTATAAAGCCAAGTAGGATTTCTTATGATACTCTATAATGTTTTGATAGAATTATCACCATTAGTGTCTATTGCAATTTCATTTTTCAAGTAAAATATTGAAGAAACATTACTTCCACTATTAAGGATAATATGATATGCTCAAGATATAAATCCAAGAGGTAGTGTTTATACACTATATTTATCTACTAAATAAATCCCTAACATGTATATAAGCATGGTGTTTATGTTTCTCATAGTGTGTTTTTAATTAGTTAGCAAAAAACATTTTCCATCATTCCCAAGGTAGCTTCATCTACAGTATCATCATCATCATATTCTAGTATGAGAGAGACCACTAAAATTGCTTCTCTAGAAGGATTTGGAAAGGAAAGATAATTTCAAGCAGAGGGACTCCTTTTCGGAGGCAATGAGGCAATAGGTGTTTTACTTGAATTTTTTTTATGGTTTTAAATATTGTGATGAAGGATTTTCATTTTCCAAGTGTGCAACATTCTTATATAGTATTGACATCTGATAAATAAATGTAGTAGTTATAGGAAAAGTAATTCAAGAATAATCAATGGACATCATGGCTTGCTGAGAAGGATTATCAATTTTGGCACATAGAGAGACACAATCCTAGGTGGGAATTCAATCACAAGCATCCTAGAATTTTCCAAACGTTACATGGAAAATCTTGTATGGTGTTTCCCTAGTAATGTAGGTTGTGAATATATATAGTTCATGGTGAACTAGGCTCTCATCAAGTTAGGGTTGTGAGAAATGGTTTTTAGAAGGAACCACATATTTCTTTGGAAGCCATAGGGAATGTTATTAATCCGAAAACTAATTCAAAATGTAAAATGAAAGTAGAAAAACAAGCATATGTGAATATTTTACAACTTTGGGGTAATGGATCATGCTTGATATTTGAAATGGGGCTCCAAATTTTCGCAGGTTCTATGGTTGTAAATTTTAATGGAATCCCATGAATAATAACTTTTTAGATGATATTTTCAAACCATGCACTTGAACTTCCATTGGACATAATTAGTTGGGATTAATACTCCCTTTTCATTTAGATAAATTCCCCTTTTTATTTATTTTGGTTGAAAATCAAGTCATCACTAATTACTTTTCCAACCATTGTATAAGGATTGCAAGAAACCTCATTGGGATTTATGTTAGGGTCCAACCCTAACCCCTTTATTTATCTAATAGGATTGAGGCATAGTTATAGTTAGTCAAAGAGTCAATAAAGCTCGTATTAATAATTGTTAGTGGTTGACCTACATTTAAGAAAGGAACTATAGTTAGTTGCAAATGGGCCATCGTATTAGATAGATGGTATTGAGAGAACCATGGGAATGACCCATGTTATTGTATTTATGAATCCTATATAAAGGATAGAGACTCCCTGTTGAGAGATATCGAGTTTTATTTTGTAATTGAGCTCTGCTATGTTGGATGTTGCCCCCTCGAAGAGGCAAGTGAACACTGCTTTCATCTCTTAATAATAAATACTTGTTGATTTTCTCATTTTGTTCTATGTTTTGGGTTGTATTTCTTTGCATATTTCGTATTCTGGAATTTCTCGCAAGTCAAGAGCATAGCAATTTATGAGTGGTACATGGAAGCTTTTCCAATGGTTTTTAAAACTACCATTCTCCTTCAACGTACCATGTGTGGTTCAACAAGTACAAGGTTATCTTATGATTATCACACCTTGTTAATCTTTGAAATATCTTGCAACCTTTTCTTTTCAAAGTATACATGAATTTGCTCATCCATCCCATCACATTTGTCTTTCTATAATCCTTGGATTTACTTCCAACATGTGAATAGATTTTATTGAGACTTGTATATTGAAGATGCCAACTATTGACATGATTTTAATGGTGTCTTGTGCTAATAATTACAAATCATAGATAAGCTTACATAACACAATGCCTTAATTTTTGGATGAGACTTACAATCTCAAACTCCTTCCTAAAAAACAAAATCGTAGGGGTCAAAGGAAAGGCTTTATAAAACTTCTTTTCAAATTGAAATAAAATATAAGGAGGCAGGCCATAGGTTCTCCACCACCCCAACTTAAGTTCAAATGAATGGTTTATAAAGTAGTATGAGAGATTCATCACAACTAACATTATTACATGAAAGCACTTGATACTAGATAAAACTATATACATTTTTAATAATATTAACCACATGTATCAAAAACTATATACATTTTTAATAATATTAACCACAAAAATAAATTTCTAGGAAAATAATGAATCGAGTGATTCTATTGAAATAAATTCTCAAAAAGTTAAAAAAAAAAAAAAACATTTATTGACAAGTCTACAAAAACCTATCTTACATAAACAAACTTATTATTATCTTACATAAAAAAACCTCATTATTAATAATAATTAAAAAATATACCACACGTATACTTCCTTCGGAGTATAGAGCTACATATGATACCTAAATTCAATGCAAGATTACCTTATTATTAATAATAATTAAGAAGTATACCACATAGACAAGATTTTCATATAACCACACTAGATTTTCCTTCTGAAGTATAAAGCGACATGTGATACCTAAATTCACATGGTAAAAGTCCACCAAAAAAAAGAGTTGCTTACAAGATTATGCTAAAGGGTCAGTGGGTCCCATGATAAAAGTAAAAGTTTTTGAACAGTCACAAATACTAAAGAAATCACATTTATGATTAAACACTTCAATCTCAAAAAGAATAACTCGTCTACCCAATAGGGCGTCCACAATATGTCATCCTCATGACACTGGTCTTTGCATGATTGATGATGTCATTCATGTAAATTTAATACATGAAAACTTCAAAACTTGACCCTGGTTGGGAGTGTAGATGGTTTTCAAATCCAAGTTTGGAGTTCGCCTACTTCTATATAAGGCGAGCTATGCAATTTTATTTCTCACCTCTTGCTTACGGAATTCAATCAATCCACAAATGCACCAATAAATCAAAAAAATAATGCATAGTGTGTTAGGATATTCCGACACATAGGATATAGTTAAGTTCAACTTGGTCTAGTTTAGAGTTAGGTATAGAGTTAGGTAAAGTGTGTTTCTTTACCGTTGTACATATTGTAACTTACAATCCGACGGTCACGATATGTAGTGATCCGACGGTTCACTCTCACCTCGGTATTATCGACACTTGATCCGTGGCTTGACACCCGATTGGTCCATGAGTTCTATTTAAAGCGCATGGAGGGTCATTGTTCGGGTAATCCGTGCATGAGAGAAGCTTATGTAAATTTTCATTCTTTGATTAATAAATTGTCTGTACCCACGTTGGGACAGGCCGTGGACTGTTTCCCTCCTTGCACTCTGAGGGTTTTAACCACGTCAAAAATACTGGTGTATTGATTTGAGATCTGGTTGTGAGCGGTGCCCTTTTGGTATTCTTTCTGAGGAACTTACCCTGTAAATTCCTACATGGTATCAGAGCTATTTGAGGGCCGCGTCCGTTGGTGATCCAAATCTGAAGCCGGTAGAACTGCATGCGGCTGTCGTTTCCTAGATCTGCTGTTTCTGACTGCTTTCGGGCCGAGAGGACTGCTCTGTTGCGTTCGGAGCATCTGTTTCAGTGAGGAACCCCTTTCGTTTCACGCGAAAAGGTTTCCGGTAGCCCTAGCTGCGTCATTTTTCAGATCGGGAGGTATACAGTGTTTTTTTTTGCAGTTTACTGTCATTTTCTCTCTACTTATTTCGGTTTCGGTTTATTTAGCCTTTTTTTCCCGGATCTATACCTTTCATTTCTGCGTATGCTCTTTGCCCTGCGACTCTGTGCGATCTGGGCAAATCAGAAACAGAAAGAAAGGATTTTTCTCATGCGTATGCTCTTTTCCCTGCACCTTAGTGTGATCTTGGAAAATCAGAAACATTGAGAAAAATATTTAGTTTTTCGGTTAAAAGCTAACTTTGAGATTTTTTTTTTTTAAATTCTAGTTTTTTGGCTAAAGCTAACTTTGAGCCGTAAGGTTCGTTTTTCTTTGCATATTCGTGTTGGGTTTTGTGTTTTGTAGGGGAAAAGAGCCTTCCCAAGGCAAGCACGCAAATCGAGGCCCCCCCCCCCCCCCCCCCCCCCCCTCTCTCTCTCTCTCTCTCTCTCAAATATTTTGTATAGATCAATTGGTTCAAAGACTTTTTAAGAGAGTAGAGGTCTTGGGTTCAAGTCTCCATTTTGTGGGGGCGGATTTTTTCATTCCTGCACATTCGCGCACTTTGCCGGCAACGTCAACAATTTTTTTTCAAAAAGCCATAACTTCTTCATCCGGAAGCCTTTTTCAGAGCCGTTTTTTTTAAAACCGCCTATTTTTTCGAGATCTATCCATTGGACCACTTACTTTCAGCATCTTCAGCTTCAGTTTTTTTTTCAAAAAATGGAAAGTCCATGCCAAGTCATTCTTGACAGCACTAACTACTTCCAATGGGTAGCCTACATGGGAGATTTACTTAGAAGTAAAGGTCTCTTCAGAATAGCCACAGACCAAGAGAAGAAACCCAAAGATGAAGACAAGGCCGAAAAATGGGAAAATAGACAAGATCAAGCACGTGGTTTGATAGGAATGTCTGTTTCTCCTGATCTTAGATTCCACATTGCAGAAATTGAAACTCCTCATGAAGCATTAGAAAAACTTGCTAAAGTTTTTGGGATTAAAAATGAAATTAGAGCCCATCAACTTGAGAATGAGTTGCTTACTTTGGATCCTAATAATTTTTCTTGCATTGAAGATTTCTTGTCCAAATTCAAGACCCTTAGATATCTCTTGGAAGGTGTTAAAGTTAAGAAAGAAGATGGTAACCTTATTTATTCCATCCTTACTAAGTTGGGACCAGCCTACTCTGTATTTGTTTCCACTTTCCATTCTACAAGGGAGGCTTTCATTTGTCAAGGCAAAGACTACAAACCCCCTTCCTTTGACTCCTTTTGTGATTCCTTAATAAGAGAACAAGAAAAACTCTTACACCTTGGTCTTCTTAATCTTGGAAACTCTTCCTCGAAAGCGTTAGCCGCCCAGCAGCAACCAAATTCAAAGAATCCTAAGAAGTCTTATCCTCAAAGGAATGGTCCTAAACCAACTCAGCCTCAAGATGAAAGATCATTTCAGCAAAATGACAAGACCAATAAAAACAAATGGAAGAGGACTGACAGACATTGTAACTTTTGTAATCGAGATGGCCACTTAGAATCTAAATGCTTTAAGAAGATGGAAGCCTTGGAAGCCGCAATGAAGAAACATAACATCCATCTGGAGCCTACTTCAACTTCAACTTCCGGAACGACACTTTCTGCATGTCATCGTCAATCATCTCAGTCTGGTTATGCATTAAATGTATCTTCTTCTTCTTCTCATTCTCATGAGTGGCTCATTGATTCTGGAGCCTCTTGTCACATGGCCAAAAACCAAGCCATGTTTTCTTCTTTAAATGATTGTAACACCAAAAATATATATGTTGGTGATGATAGATCTCTTAATGTTGTAGGGACTGGAACTGTTCATCTAGACAATGGTCAGTTCAATGATGTATTATGTGTTCCAAACTTATCCTGCAACCTTCTATCTGTCTATCAGATAACTCATTCAGGTGAAGGTAAAATTGTTGAATTTTCACCTCATGATGTTGTAATCAAGGATCTAAAAGATCCTAAACAGATTCTAGCTACTGGTCTTGCTGATGATTCCAAAAGGTTGTATAAGTTTCACAACTTTGGGTCATCCCATCTTCCCTCAGTGTTTGTTGCTCATAATGATGAAGTGAGCAAACTTTGGCATGAGCGGTTTGGTCACTTAAACTATCGCTCCCTTCAGCATCTATGTAAAGAAAATATGGTGACAGGTCTTCCTATGGTATCTTGCAAAGATGGTGTTTGTTCCGGATGTGTACTCGGAAAACATCATCGGGACAATTTTGACAAACGTGCCTCTTGGCACGCCTCATCCCCTTTACAGCTTGTGCACAGTGATTTATGTGGTCCTCTTCCTGTTGCTTCATTCTCTGGCTGCAAGTACTTCTTAACTTTCATTGATGATTTCTCTAGACGCACTTGGGTATACTTCTTAAAACTCAAGAGCGAAGTATTTAGCACTTTTTTGGCCTTCAAAGCATTCGTTGAAAAACAATCTGGACATCAAATTCTTAAGCTAAGAACTGATAATGGTGGAGAATATGTTAAACACGCATTCATCAACTTTTGCACCGAAAATGGAATTCAAATGCAACATACTGTTCCATACACTCCACAACAAAATGGTGTAGCTGAAAGGAAAAATCGCACCTTAAAGGAAATGGCTAATTGTATGCTGCAATCTAAAGGACTCAGTCTTAGTTTTTGGGCCGAAGCAATTAATTGTGCAAATTATATAATCAATCGCACTCCTACTAAGGTTCTAGAGAATATCACTCCAGAAGAAGCTTGGAGTTCCATTAAACCAGATGTAAGTCACTTTCGTGTGTTTGGAAGTGAAGCATGGGCCCATATTCCAGATGAAAAGCATAAAGCTTTAGAACCTAAGAGTGAGAAATGTACTTTTGTTGGATATTCTGAAGATGTAAAAGGTTATAGACTTATTCCATTTAAGTCCAAAAATGTTATCATTAGAAGAGATGTAAAATTTGATGAAAATAAATCGGCCTGCGAGCCTAGTCCGGCGGATGTGCCACCTCTTCCTATCTCTTCTATCTTTGAAAACATTTCTTCTTCTGATGATGAAAGCGAGGATGATAATCCTCCCCCACCTTCTCAGGATCCTCAACTTCCAAGATGGGTCCGTGCTACTCGGGATGCAGCAGGTGATCTTGTCGGTGATCCTACAGATCAGCGACGTACCCGTTCTCAGTTTGAAAGAGCCTCTTCTTTACTGGCTCAAGCTCCAGTAAATCATGATCCTGACACTTTTGCAGAAGCTTCAGGCCATCCACATTGGGAAGCAGCTATGAATGAAGAATATCATTCATTGATGACAAATGATACATGGGATCTTGTTCCTCTACCAAAGGGACGCAAACTTGTTAGATGCAAATGGGTTTACAGAACCAAGTATGGACCAGATGGGAAAGTTGATAAACATAAGGCTCGTCTAGTTGCTAAGGCTTTTCACAGGTTGAAGGCATTGACTACACTGAAACCTTCGCCCCTGTTGCCAAAATGAACTCTATCCGCCTTGTTCTTTCCCTTGCTGCCTCTTTAAAATGGGAAGTCCATCAGATGGATGTTAAATCTGCCTTCTTGCATGGGGACTTGCAGGAAGAAATCTATATGGAACAACCCATTTGCTTCATACAAACAGACTCCAGCCTTGTGTGTCGACTTAAGAAATCCCTTTATGGTCTCAAGCAAGCTCCTCGGGCTTGGTATGCCAAAATGGATAGCTTTCTGTTAGTTGGTTTCACTGATTCTGATTGGGCTGGTGACCCTGATGATCGGAAGTCTACTGCCGGTTATGTCTTCACTCTTGGTTCAGGACCAATTACATGGGCTTGTAAGAAACAGGCTGCCATTTCTCTTTCGTCAGCAGAAGCAGAGTATCGTGGTGCCGTGGAAGCTAGTAAGGAAGCCTTGTGGCTTCGTCAGATCCTATCAGAGTTTGGCTTTGAGCAGCAGCATCCAACCACACTTTGGTGTGATAATCAAAGTGCCATTCAGCTATGCAAAGATCCAGTTCAGCATCAGCGCAGCAAACACATCGAACTACACATGCACTTCATCAGAAAGCTCATTCATGACCATGTTCTTGAAGTGCAATATTGTCCAACAGATGATCAGGTTGCAGACATCTTCACAAAGGCTCTCACAGAGGCGAAGTTCACTAAACTTCGATATATGCTTGGAGTTCAGGAAGTTGTCGCTAAGGGGGGATAGGCTCTAGTGCCTCCTTCCTTCTCCTATTGTGTCATATTTGTAAATCCTTCAATCCTATCCCAAGTTGTTCTTAAGGGGGGATGTTAGGATATTCCGACACATAGGATATAGTTAAGTTCAACTTGGTCTAGTTTAGAGTTAGGTATAGAGTTAGGTAAAGTGTGTTTCTTTACCGTTGTACATATTGTAACTTACAATCCGACGGTCACGATATGTAGTGATCCGACGGTTCACTCTCACCTCGGTATTATCGACACTTGATCCGTGGCTTGACACCCGATTGGTCCATGAGTTCTATTTAAAGCGCATGGAGGGTCATTGTTCGGGTAATCCGTGCATGAGAGAAGCTTATGTAAATTTTCATTCTTTGATTAATAAATTGTCTGTACCCATGTTGGGACAGGCCGTGGACTGTTTCCCTCCTTGCACTCTGAGGGTTTTAACCACGTCAAAAATACTGGTGTATTGATTTGAGATCTGGTTGTGAGCGGTGTCCTTTTGGTATTCTTTCTGAGGAACTTACCCTGTAAATTCCTACATAGTGAAAGGAATGGGAAAAATGTTCTAAAAAAAGATAAGAAAAAAACCAGTTTAAAAATAAATAAATAAAATAAAATAACCCCAAAAAGTAGTTTTCAGAGTGCATGAGAACTTACCCTCTCAAGCTCATTCTGGATTTCCTGCAGCTGTTCAATGGAGAGAACAAGCTCACCGTCTATGTGCTCTTCCTCTTCCCCTTTTGATCTCTTGGACTTGTCCATCCTGCCCAATCCTTCTGACCCAAAAGTCCTAAAAATCCAATAGAGTCGGAGGCACAGGTAGAGTGGCAGAGAGGGAATGGTCCTAGCACTCATTATTACCTCCAAAAATGTTGTACGCTCCATCTTGCCATCCTCAATGAAGAAAACTTCCAAAGCTTAAAATTTAGATCCTAACATTCATTATTACGTCCAGAAATGTTGCACGCTCCATCCTACCATCCTCAGTGAAGAAAACTTCAAACGAAATATTATCATTAAAATACCAAACAAGTTGTTGATTATTTTTTGCTTCCACCTAAAAAAGAGCGTTTGCTAGTCCAGGAGATATGTTTTGAAATAGTACCATTGGTAGCAGTGTGTGTGCTAAGCTACTAGGCTGCAATGGTGGCACCTAATTTACCAGGAATGAAGCTTAGGAAAAGGACTCAAAATAGATGTGCATTTACATCCTATTAAACTAGCAATATTTACAATAAATAGAACTAATATCTCAATTATTTTCACATTTTATGAACTGTACCTGTAGAGGTCCAGCAGCTGGAAGACCAAAAGAGTTATTCTCAAGCTTCAAGTTGTAAAAAAATTTACCATTGCACCATATAATTTTCCCATTGATCTGAAGGCCTTCACATACTGATGTTGCAAGTAAAACAGGCAATAGAGGCCTGCACAAAGCATTAACCAAAGATCACAAGTTTCTTTAATCAGGTTCACGCTTATCATATTAAATACAATTCACATCTAACAACAATAAAGCCAATTTTTTCCATATGTTATTTACAAAATGAAATCTAATTGACTATCTAATACCCACCCAGAGCCTACTGCTCACTAATCTGTAGGGACAAGTGCATTGCCTAAACCTACCAAATAACCAAGAAGATCTAGGGAAGGAGATGGAGTTGCTGCTATGGGTACTACTTTTGATTGAGCATTGGGACCTTTGGCAGGTGAAACATTGATTTTTGTCTCAGTGGCTGATAATTCTTCATATGGAAGGTAACAATTTACTTGCAAGTTTGGAGGTAACAAGGTACATTGGGAGGCAACAAGGTACAAGGTACATATGGAAAGACATATGAAAGGTAACCCATACAAGCATAAAAAGTGCTTAGAAGAATATATGTGTGCTCTGACTTCTCGAAAACATCAAGGAAAGACTTAATTTCAAAAATAAACTCTTCAATGATCTTTGTATCTATTACTTACCACTTCAAATAGAAGTGTTGAGTGTGACAACTGCCCAAAAAACATATTATTATTAGACATATTGGAAGAAAACTGCTTGAACTAAACATAAAATATAATTCTTATACTAGAGAAACCTATACAAATGGAAACATCTCAAACAATGACATATGAATTTAAGCCTTTTCATTGAAAATAACTTACCACTTCTCTGGTATCCATTTTAGAATCCAAACTAAATCCCAAAACTTAGAAGACTAGCCATTCTTGAACTTCTTTCCTTCTCATTCTCTAGCTAAAAATGGTGAGCCCCATGCTTGTGATCATAGGGCGTCATAGAAATGGCATCCAACAATCCAGATGATGCCATGAACTACAAATCCTTATTTTATAAGTATTTATTGTAGCTTTTATTGAGGATATAGAGCTTGTACCATGCATAATCATGATACAAATGACTTTCTAATATCTAAAATATCTTTGTTAACTTTGAATATTAGATTGTCGTCATTTGAGGTTTAGGAATATCCTTGACCATACACAAGGCCATGAATATCTTCTATAGAGTGAAAATCTTCCTACATATCATATGCCATCTGTCATAAGAATTAGTATAAGGCAAAAATATATTAAAAGTAAAAATAATTTAGCTCACAGATTCTATAGTAGGTTCATGAAATTTCATTCAACCCAAAGCTTCCTCTACAATAGGGTATTCTCCAATAATTAATTCCTACAAGATCAAACTATATCAACCTTCCCATCTAGACAAATATAATCCTATATCTAATTCAATAGATAACATTTTCGATTTCTAGCCCCCATTCGCTAGTGATACCTTCTTAAAGGTGTGAAAAAAATCTACTCAACATGACATTATAACTATTTACATCATGGGAAATATGGGTAAACTCCCAACCAAAGATAAATGGTTTCTAGAATATGATTTTTCTACACATTTCCCTCATCCCATTTCATAATGCCAGCCAACTATCCAGATGATGCCATTAGCTACAAATCCTTCTATGCTAAGTATTTATTGTAGCTTTTCTAGAGGATATAGAGCTTTTACCATGCATAATCATGATACAAATGACTTTCTAATATCCAAAATATCTTTTTTAACTTTAAATAGTAGATTATTGTCATTTTAGGTTTAGGAATCTTCTTGACCATACACAAGGCCATGCATATCTTCTATAGAGTGAAAAGCTTCCTACATATCATATGCCATCCGTCATAAGAAATAGTATAAGACAAAAATATATTAAAAATAAAATATTTAGCTCACATATTCTACAGTAGGTTCATCAAATATCATTCAACCCAAAGCTTCCTCTACAATAGGGTATTCTCCAATAATTAATTCCTATAAGCTCAAACTATGTCAACCTTGCCATCTAGACAAATATAATCCTATATCTAATTCAATGGATAACATTTTAGATTTCTAGCCCCCATTCGATAATGATACCTTCTTAAAGGTCTGCCAAAATTCTACTTAACATGACATTATAACTATTTACATCATGGGAAATATGGATAAGCTCCCAACCAAAGATAAATGTGTTGTGCCTTTTTCCCATAAGCATTTATTAGCATACCCTTTGTAGTTGAGAGAAGATCCTTTAGATAGTGGGATACAATCTCTAGTTCTTGTGAGGGCATCCAAAAATCACCCTTGGACAATTGACTGCTAGCATCTTTACAATAGCTTTTGCTCACTGACTTGATACTTTTCGCAGGGGAATTTTCCTTGAGGGTCTTTTGCCCAACACTTTCCCTTAAGGTAAAAGTGTGTATACATTGTTGTATGTAATCTTGATCTTCCATATTATCAATACAAGAAGATACAGATCCACCAGTTGAATATGCAATAAGTGCGAAATCATACAGCTCAAACTGTTCACACTTTGTGTTTTCATCGAAGTTGGCTGATGTTGCATGTTCTTCATCAGAATTCGTCCATATTTGGCCATACTGTTGTATTTTCTTTTTTTGCAATACATATTTCATCGAAACTTCCTCTTGAATGTGATTTCTCCTCATTCATTTCTTCAACCTTGTCCTTATTATACATCATATTGGACAATCATCATTCTAGTACAGAACAACCTCTGGATATTATTTGTGAATAATTGTAGTTAATGGGTTCTCATGTAACGATTCCCAATACCAATGGAATAATATATAATTTGAATCACTCAAGTAATGAATCTCAATTTAACAACATTATAATATAATTACATTCTACCATAAATACACATCAAGAATGCTTTGCCTTGTAGACTTCAACACCCATGTATTCGATGGATTTATGGGAATGAAGGGAAATTGGAAAGCCAATGATCTCCTACAGTTATGTATGGCCTTGTCTAGTAACTATGGCCTCTTAGACAACCAATATTGAGCTCAAACTCACCCCAGCAAATGAAAATAATGCTCGAGGAGAGGGAAATGACTCTAGTAAGTAGAAATCCACCCAAGAACGCTTAAGAAAACTCCAGGTAAGGAGAGAGAAATTCTTAGCAGTCGTACAGAAACCAAATTAGCAACTCCTTGACGAAATGAAACACCTCCAGAACCATGGCAGTTGATCTCTAACTCAACAAGAAAGTGGATTATGAGTAACTTAGAGCTGATGCATTTCACAGAGCATCAATCAATCAAGAGTTTCTAAATGATGCTAATAGAAATTCAATGGAGAGTTATTTATTGCAGCCATGAGCACAAAGACAGGGAGAACATATAATGTAACTAAGGAGTAAGAATGATGATAACTCATACACCATAATTTTATTATATCTTAAGAACATATATTAGATGAGAGCCTAGCACATTGCCTTCATTGTCAAAAGAGAGATGTCCATCTGCAAATTAGCCCTCGCTCCATGTGAGATAATTGTAGCATAGCTGCTATGGGTAAATGAAGGAATTGGTCATGGAAGTTAAACACTGAATTGAGCTAGTTTCAGTATTGTCCAATTAGGGTTATTGCATCTTGTCACAGGTAAATATTGCAGGACATTTCAACATTACCAAGGCAACAATCTAGGCATAGTCACTCTTTTTTTAGTTAAGTCAAAGCTCATGGAGAAAATAATGTAACATTTGAAACAGGAACTATAAAATCAAAATGGAAACTCTGGCCAAAAAACCCCGAAAAAACATCAAAAACAGTGCTAAAAATGAAAAGTATGTATACTGGAACGATGATTTTTGTTTTTTAGGGTCAATTTTGAACATGTTTTAAAAATGGTAGTGAAAACGAAATTTTTGTGCAAAATACATCTTGAAAACAAAAAAGTGATGATACTCGAACGTTGATTTTTTTTAGTGTCAATCTTCAAAATGTTTAAAAAATGCTAGTAAAACCAAGTTTTTATGTGCCAAACAAAGTTGTTTATGAGGAAAAAAACACATTAATGTTTTTGGTAGAATATCATTTTTCTTTCCTAAGTATAAATTCAACATGTTTTCAACCATAACATGCTAGATACAAAAGACATTGAAATTTTTCCAACTATAAAATTAAAAAACCATGACATTATGAACAAATTACATCACTAAATGAATTCAAAAGTCATTATTTGTATATTGAATAAAACATACATTATATCTCTAATTTAATATTGCATTTTAGATATTTTAAACAATAAAAATTATCATAATTAAGACATATAATCCAACAACATAAAAATGCCTCATAACTTCTCATTTAACATCATATGGAAATTATAAATTTTATTTCAAGATACAATTCATACATCAGTTAGATAAACTGTCTTAAACAATTATTCAAAATCACTCATATTTTCTTGCACATCATCAGAATTCACATCCTCAGATGACTGACTAGATGCTGACGAAGATGTTCCATATTCTTCTCTTTCATCAACTAGTTCCCCATATGAGTCCACATGCAAGCCCATCATTTCAGGTTTCAAAATTCTTCTAGATTTACGACTGGTTTTAGCAGACTCCCATCTCAACACTGTTCCTTCTGGTAACAACCTTTTCAGAATCTCTATTTTCTTGAAGCGAAGAGTTCCTCTCTTTGTTAAATTGAAGCCATAAACAAGTATGTCAACATCCTCCAATTTTAATATGTTTGTGCGGCGGTGATTTATATTTGTACCCTTTATTTTTCTCTTTCCTTCTAGCTTATACACACCATTGAATGGGTGTGTATTTGTGGCATACCAATGTAGTTCAACACTTGTAACATCCTCATTTTCTATAAAGACCTTTATAACTTTAGCAACCCAAAATGGATAGCCATTGGGATCTCCATCTGCTAGCACTGCGATCATGCAACCTTCCTTAATATCATGTACTGAACCCTTGTAAAGGTCTTCCATGGCTTCACGTTGTGCACGAGATCTTCTGGAACCAATAGACATCTCTCTTTCCTCTGCCTATGAAGAATTAATAATACCTTGAGATTGTTGCTGTTCAACAATGTTTATTTCCTCATGTTCATTGGACACATTTTGTAGCCAAATAAATGGATTTTTCAAAGGTATATCTTCATTTGTTGTTGTTGAAATGATATCACTTTGATTATTGAAAAATGACTCCCACCAAACTGAATCAGCAATGTAAAAGTACTCATATGTATATCTAATACATTTTTTAATTTCTTCCAGGCAATCAGAATAATTTATATCTCTATTTTGTCTACGTGCACTATGAACTTCACCAACTAATTGTAATAACAATATTTTTGATGCAAATATTGGATGATCTAGAATGAACTTCAAAAATTGAAAACCTGATGACGGTGTCCATTCTGCAGTAGTTGAATACTTGTTGCCCCATATTAGTGTTTTCCCATGAATTTTTTTGATATGAAATTGATGTTGGAAGCTAATTTCATTAAGTTGTTCAATGCATTTCCCCTCACCATATGATCCCAGAATAAACCTTCGCATGTCAACAGTTTCTTCCAACACATCAAAAGTAGGCTCTGGCATGTATGATTTCTTAATACATTCAATTAGCGATGGCAAGCTCCCAGATTCCTTCCTCCTCATTGTGACTGAAAAACGACTGAACATTTGATCAATATGGTCATGAGTGTGCCCAACAAGAAGGAAACCAACCTTTACCTTTTGAAAATTTCTCAATTCAACGAGCATGTTTAGATACCCAAAAACAACCTGATTTTTGTTTTCACGGCAAGTGTTGTCCAATTGTAGATACAAAACTTTAGGAAGATTACCAAACCAATGAGAAAGCACATCATGAATTATGGTTATGGCCATATTTGCATCATTATGAATATTTGGAGCTGTGAAGTACACCCTTCGCAACATTTTCCCATTGAATACCATACAACCGACCAAGTGACACTAAATAAAATTTTCCTCCTGTAAATTTTTGGGTGTGCGAACAAAATGTTGTAAAAATGTTTTCTTCTGGTCCATACCATCAATTATCAAACCCAAATATTTATTCAGATTATCATAAAAATTCTTTCGATGCGTGTACAACTTCTTCCTTTCGTTTTTTTGTTATTCATGATGCTCCTGAAGTTCTTTGACAATTGAATCTACACAACATAAAAGAAAGCCATTAAGAAACACGTTTTCATACTTGATGAATATACAATTTTGAAAGTTAAAGTTATGAATACTTACCTCTTTCTAACCCTTCACATTTGTCCCTGTTTTATTTAAGAGAAGCACATGTACTGCAAATCCCCATCCTTGCCTTCTTAGGAATACGAAAATTGTTGAATTCTTTCTTCCATACCTTCACAAAATATTGATATGTAATAAACCGGCCATGTCCTCAACACCTTCTGCATATTCTTTGTATAAGTTGTATATTTCTCATCTTGAAAAATTATCTGGAATATGTATTGTCTCTCTATTTGGCATACACTCTCCATGCTTTGAAAAGAAATATTTCATCCATGACATTGCAGTATTTGATAATGGCCCAAACTGTCTTTTATGATGTACTTCTGAATAAAATGTGGGATCCTTTTCCAAATTTTCTTGAATTCTCGAGAGACAAAAATTCCCAATCGAATGAAACATTTTGAAAGCTTTTCTACAGATAAATAAACTCTTAATATGATAATCATAACCTGACAATGTAGATTGCATGCACCCAACTAAATATGAATTTTGCATGCTTTTATTCATTAACAAATATCTCTTCCTACTCTCTAATGCAAATTTGAAATCCATATATTTCAAGAAATCTTTTTGGCAACATTCACTTGACATGAGTGTGCTGATAGAACTTCTTCTCGTTAGATATTCTTCTCTGTCCCTTTTATAACTAGAACATCTTGCATTGATATGAAAAGGTTTATTCCTACTCCTCGATACAATATTTCTTGGAAACATCTCCACCATTGGATCATCATTTGTATAAAGATTTTCATCATAATTAAGAGTAATATCAGCTGTGCTTTTCAAATACTGACTTGGAGAATATTCTTCATCTTCCCTTTCTTTAGTGCTATTGTCATAGTCCTTAGAATTTAGACTCAATGGAAAATTTGACTCGATGTTTATTGGATATTCTTCCTCATCTGCATTTTCAGTGCTGCTCTCATAGTCCATAGAATTAGGACTAATTGCATCATCCTGTCCTTCATCACTGCTACTTTTATACTCATTAGAATTAGGACTAAGTGCATCATCTTGTCCTTCATCACTGCTGCTCTCATAGTCGTTAGAATTAGGACTAAGAGGACAATGTGACACTCCATTCTTTTGAAATTCATCATCACGCTCTTCATCACTGTTGCTCTCATAGTCCTTAGAATTAGGACTAAGTGGACACCGTGACACTCCATTCTTTTGAAATTCATCATCTCACTCTTCATCACTGCTGCTCTCATAGTCCTTAGAATTAGGACTAACTGGACACTGTGACACTCCATACTTTTGAAATTCATCATCCCGCTCTTCATCACTGCTGCCCTCATAGTCCTTAGATTTAGGACTAACTGGACACCGTGAGGCTCCATACTTTTGAAGTTCATCATCATGTTCTTCATCATTGCTACTCTCATAGTCGTTAGAATTAGGACTAAGTGGACAATTTGACACACCATTCTTTTGAAATTCGTTATCATGCTCTTCATGACTACTGCTCTCATAGTCCTTAGAATTAGGAATAAGTGGACACCGTGACACTCCATTCTTTTGAAATTCGTCATCATGCTCTTCAACACTGCTGCTCTCATAGTCCTTAGAATTAGGACTAAGTGGACACTGTGACATTCCATTATTTTGAACTTCACCATCATGCTCTTCATCACTGTTGCTCTCATAGTCTTTAGAATTAGAACTAAGTGGACACCATGACACTCCATTCTTTTGAAATTTTTCATCAAGCTCATCATCACTGCTGCTTTCATAGTCCTTCAAATTTGGACTAAGTGGAATATGTGACTCTTTATTTATTTGAAATTCTCCATCCCCTCTTTTATCAGTGCTGCTCTCATAGTCCTTAGGATCAGGACTAAGTGGAAGAATTGATGTTCTATTCATAGTGGAAGAATTCCCGCTATATTCATCCATATGAATAGAGTTGTTACACGATGAAGATGTTGATGCTGTATAAATCGAAACTTCACAATCAAGACAATCCATCCCTTTCAAATAGAAGATGTTGAATGATACAAATGGAGAGTCTCCTAAAGATACTGTATAGCTTAGAGAATGAAATTTTCCCTCCAAAAATTTCCCCACCAAAAAGTTTCGCGAAAATATTTCCCTCTTAAAAGTTTGTGAGATTTATTTCTCTTCATTATTTTATTCTACAATTTAATGAAAAATGTAAACTAACTTTTATTATGAAATAAATCATTAAAGTTAAAATTGTAAACTACAACTTCTACCTAAATTATTTTAATAGTCAAAGTATATAATATTTACTAAACAATTGAATCTTTTTTTAATTTTTATAATACATTTTGAAACAAATTAATCCCACATTCGCCAATCGGTTTATCATATTTTCGTTCATCTCCATAAAAAAATTAACATGTTAAAATTTTTTAAAACTAATTAATCCCGCATTCACCGTACGGTAAAACATCTTCGTAATTTTACCCATATAATAAATTCCATTATCGCTATTACTCACATTACATCAAGGTTTTCTGAGGTTCGTTGGAAGACTTGGAGCGAATTTGTGGAGCAGCTACATTGCTATCAACAACATATTCAACGAAGAATTCTCGCAATGAAAAGGTTAGTTAAATTTTTTTCCTTGAAACATTTCATATTAAATTAGCTTAATGAAGTAGGTTTTTTTTAATTAATACTTTTTGTGAGCCAAATTAACCAATACATCCATCGTAAGCATGGTAGGCCCAGTAAAGCTAGGCACCCCCACCCTGTGCCGAAAATCGCCCGGCCACCCCTGGCGAGTGGGCGGGCTGCTGGGGTGGCCCAGGGTGGGGCGCCACCGCCCACCCTGCGCCACCCTGACGGCCCGCTTGCCGGCCCGGGGTGGCCAAGCGATTCTCGAAATCGCCCGGCCACCTCGGGCGGGCTGGAGGGTCGCCGGGGTTGGTGTGGGGTGGGTGGCAACTCCCCACCCTGCGCCACCTCGGTGGCCCGCTCGCCTGCCTGGGGTGGCCGGTCAATTCTGAGAACTGCCGGGGTAGCGTGGGGTGAGGGGCGGCACCCCAGCCCGTGCCACCTTGGCTGCCTGCCCGCCTGCCCGGGGTGGCCAGGCGATTCTGATAATCGCCTGAACACCTTGGGCAGGTGGGCGGGCCGCCAAGGTGGCACGGGGTGAGGGGCGGCACTCCACCCTATGGCACCCTAGTGGCATGTCCCCCTGCCTGACCCCCCCATCACCCGGCGCCCACCAGCCTGCCCCCCCACCCGGCACCCACCGGCTCACCCGCCCACCTACCCACCTGGTTCCCAGGCGTCAACCCGCCCGCCCACCCGACCACCCCCTCGGCCTGCCCGCCCGCCCACCCTCCCACCCACCCGGCGCCCATTCGCCCACCTAGCGCCCACCCGCTTAGCACCCACGTGCCCACCCACCCGCCACCCGACAACACCCCCACCCGCTCACTTGCCCACCTAGCGCCCACCCTCCCACCCACCTACCTACCTACCTACCCGGCGCCCACCCTCCGATAACTCGCCCACCCCCCTGCCCACCCACCTGCCCCCCTCGCCCGCCAACCCACCCGACGCCCACCCACCCCCCCGCATGCCCACCTGCCCTCCCGCCCCCCCGCCCACACCTCTTGCCAGCCCACCCACCCACGCCCCCCACATGCCCACCTAACCCCTGCCCCGCCCACCCGCCCGCCTGCCCACCCAGCACCCACCCGACGCCTGCCCACCAAGCGCCCTCCCACCAGGTGCCAACCGGCCCACCCGCCTGTCCGACCACCTGCCCGGCCACTTGCCCACCCGGCACCCACTCGGTAACCACTTTCGCGCCCACCCACCCGGCGTCGGCACCCACTCGCCCGCCCACTGGTCGACACGGGGTCCACCTGCCCGCCCACCTCGCACCCACCTACACCCGCTCACCCATCCGCCCAACCACCGCGACGGCCCCCATGCTTTCGTGGTGGCGGAAATTTTTTTTAGTGTTAATAATTTTTTAATTTCAATTATCTTATTATACAAATTAAAAATTTATGATATATTTTCGTTGTGGATTTAAGTTAATATGTTTTCGTTATTTACTGATTTATGTGTTTCTATTTTTCAAGAAAATAGCATCAAAGAAGATTTCTGTGAATCTTTCTGGACCAAAGACTCTTAAAGGTGCATCTTCAAAAAACATTGGTGAACGAACTCCACCTGAGCTCATGGCTACAAATCTTTCAAGTGCCTCAAATAATAAGAAGATGATTTCATACTAGAAGAATTCAAAAGAGGTGAAATTTCCATCAAGAATCTGGTATGTGAAAGAAAGAGAAATCCAAAATGTGAATATATATCTATATATTGATATACCGAATGATAATGGAATTTATGAGGTGATGGGAAGAGTCATAGATATGTGTTCAGTACCGGACACTGAAGTTGTTTACATACTTACAAAAGCTCCCAAGTCACATGAAAGGATTAAATACCTGCTATCGTATTCATTGTATGAGATGAGAGAGGTATCTACAAAGTTGTGTAAACAAATCGTAAATGAGATGAAACAAAACATCATAAGTCTTGTTATTTATATTTGTATTTTGCGTTCTTGAAAGTGTCTCGCTATATTTTTTTAACTTTGTTTTTATTAACATATAATATTTTGTTTGGCAGAATTTGGTTGAAAGTTGTTAAATTAGGTTGGGAGGCATTCATTTCATAGAGCATGATATCATGAAAGTTGTCAGCATTTTTTACTCAGTGCCAGAAGAAGATATGGAAAACAAGCAAAATGTAGTAATTGATGATGCTACAAAACTACATCCAAAATACAAAAGAAAAATGCCTCTAGTGGATAAATCTAGCAAGGGTAGACAAGTTTCTTTTGAGGACTATAAAGTTGAAACTAACAGTGAAGCATATGTTGTCATTACTGAAGATGACATTGGAACTGAGAAGAGCCGTAAAAGACCAAAAGTAACAATGCCAAAGAATAAATGTGTTGAGAATGTTATGACAAAGAAAAGTAAAGTTGAAGATTTTGAAGTAGTCATTACCAACAGTCAAGAACCTAGTGAAACTTCAAAAGAATGCAGAGAAATTGTTACCCCAGGAGCTAATTTAGAGGATGACATTATCAAAACAAGACAAAATGCCATTCGACAAAATTTGACAAAGAGAAACTTAATTAATGGTGGTCGTACATTTCAGCTTAATGTCAGACAAACCTATAAGGAAAGTGAAGGACAATGTCAATATCAAATCAGAAAGCCACATCATCTACATGTTGACAACTTGAAGACATTGATGAGGTACAATCCATATGCTCATGTGGTTAGTTTTGTGCTTCTTTTTGGTCCACTTCAAGTTCCCAACAAAGAAGCATTTGATAAGTCAAAATGTTTTGAATACAATTATTATGTGCTTGGGGGGAACCATTTTGTAGAAGCTCAAAGACAATTGATGGAGGAATATCCTAATAACCCACATTTTGAAACAATGAAATGTATCATTTATGTTGGTTTATCAGATATAGAAGCAAAGTTAGTGGCATGGGATCATAATTCGAATAATGAATATAGGATTTCTATGACTTTTGTCCAAAGGGTTAGATTTATTCATAGTGAATTTCAAGAAAAATTTGGTGGGGATAGGATAAATGTTACTGCAAATTTCCGACAGGAATGTTGTATGGAAATAGGCTATAAAATTGAAGAGAAAACCAATTCAAAAGGTTGAAAAGGCAAAAAAATTAGTGAATTGAGAGGTGTTGATAACATTTTCTGATTGGCATTTAGAATTGGAGATGTTTGGAAGTTGATTGATGAGATTTTTAGAATGTGGGAAAACATTGACATTAAAAACCAGAAGGTCAAAAATACTAAGCCATTGATATGTAGCAGGAGTAAGTCAGCTCCTGAAATGAAATAGCTTCCAGAAGATATGACTATCACACCTTGGAGAGAAATGCAAGGAGTGAAAGATGAAAAATTGTCAAAACAATATTATCTCATGTGAGGTCAGGGGAATTATCATTGGAGGAAATGTCTGAGGAATTTCAAAAGTAAGTTTGTTGAATTATTTTTATTTATTTCTATATTATAATTTTCTTTTAAATAAAACATGTTGTTCTTGGTAGTATTTGTTATACATATCATTATATTAACTTTTTGTTACTTTATCTATGGAGTCACAAAGTTTACATGAAAATTCAAGAACAAATGGTTAAATTTTTGAATGAAGATAGTTGGGATGATGTTGTATGCAACTATCCAGATTCAAGTTCTACATCAACATTAAAATCTTTTTATCTTGCATTTAAAAAGGCATCTTGATTTATACATTCATTTTTATTCATTTGTGTACTATTTTTAATTTATAACTTACACATATATTTGTTTATTTTATAAAAGATGAAGAAGGATGATAATGGAGCACCAGATAGCTTCATAACCTTTATTAAAAAAATAAAGATCGAAAGACTAAGGAAGCAACGTATTAAGAATTTTGAACTTGATCCAACTCTTACTCATTTCATTTGGAATGGGCTAGACACTATTCAATATCAAGTAATACAAGGCGACTATGAAGACATTGCTAAACTCATACCTAAAAGGGATTATGCCCTAGTTATTGCAGATATTCCCCATGGTTTCAACATTCCAAACATTGACTATGATAGTGACCCTTATACTTATCAAGCTCTTAGTAAAGTGTTTGCAGGATTTGTAGAAGTCACGTCATCACCATTATGGAGATTTGTGACATTTCATTCAGACACACAATTGGCAATGATATTGTCAAGCTTCAAGGGGAAAACAAATTCAAGGATGCAGCTTACATGGTAAGACGTTTAAAATGTATATTTGATTAATGTCAAAAAATTCATTTATGTACAAGTTAATTGAACTTTTACTATTTCACAAAATTCAAATCTTCTTAACCGTGAAGATCGACTCTTTATAAATGATTGTGAGTTCATTCATATTGATAGTTGGGCAAAAGATGATAGCTATATGTCTATGATTTTTAATCGGATAGACGGAGAGAGTCATAGCCAAATACTGACTTATGATGCTGTTGTGAGAAAACTAACATATGAAGACAAAGAAGCAAAAGGAGAGATAGTTAACATTTATCAAAAACTACAATTATTGATTAACTATCTTATAGACATATGTTCAAATGAAGGAGATTGGGTGCTAGATTTATTTTCTTTCTCAGGTAAGTTTTATTATATGGAATTGAATTTCAATATGTTGTTTTTTAATTAATATGTCATTGTACTAATTTACTTCATTATTTCTTTTGTGCTTGATAATTAGGTACAACACTAACATGTTGCTTTCAAAAAGGAAGAAATTGCATTGCAATTAAAAAACATCCAATACAGTGCAATTTCATTCAGCAAAGAATTAATGCTCTTCAATTTCTTCCAGATGCAATGAAATAAATTGGGTTGAAGAAAGGGGACTTTAGTGAATCACGTGTGGTGAAAAAGGCAAAGGAACCCCCAGCACCATTACATGGGATGTTTGGAAAGACATACATTGAGAGATTCATAGACCTCAAAGATCCATTAGAAGACGAAAATGAGCAAAAGGAAGAAGAAAATATTGTGGAAGAAGACAATGTTGAAACTCTAGAGGACGAAGAGTTTGGATTATGTGACATTGTTGATTAAATTTAAGTTATGCTTGGAAATCAAGCTAATTTTTTGTAACTATTAAGTAGTTATACTTGTAATGTTTTGACTTTAACATTTTATGAGAAGAATATACACTCAATTAAGGTTGTTATGTGTTCAATATTTGTAATATGTGATTTTCGCATTAATTTTTAAGATAATCATTGTTTTTCGAAAAAAAAGTGATTATTATTTTTTTTTGACATGAAATTCATAAAAAAGCTATTATTTAACCATTTGTAGTTAAAATTTTTGTATAAAAATTGTGATTTTCCCATGTCAATTGTAGCAAAAAATGGAGTAGTCTTTAACGCGACTTTTTGAAAGCTTTTCCGGCGATTTTTTCCGGTGAAAATCCGGCAGTAATTTATTGGAATCCAAGTTTGATAGCTAATTTCTGCACAATGAAACCGTCCCAGGGGTTTTTCAGGGTGCTGAATCCGAATATGTAGTTAAAAAACCATTTTAACTGCAACAAATCATGATTTCAACTCAATTTCCTCCGCCGGATTCCATCACCGGAATCTCAAAAAGTTGCATTATAGACAACTCCGCAAAAAATTATCAAAACGTGTAGTTTTTTAGTTATATTTATGTTAAAAATGGCTATTTTTATGTCCATTGGTAAAAAAATATTGTTTTTTAGAAACAATTATTTCTTGTGGATTGAAAAATTAATTAACGATGTATAAATATGTAGAATATCGAAAATTCAAAATATCGACCTTCTTCTTTAAATATGCAAAACAGTAAAAAACATAACTACAAAAAAATTAAAATTAAAATAAAAACAAGAAAATATGAAGAAAAATGCCACTTCAAAAATGAATAAATTTACAAAATAATTATTTACATTTCATACATTAGAAAATAAAAATAAAATAAAAAAAAGCCTAAAAAAAGGGCCTCGTGTAGAATTACCATGTTTTTAAATCAGCATAAAAAACACTACCATTCTAAAACACAATGTACATAAAAAAATTATAGTTCCAAAAACTATGCTCTAAAAAACATGTGTGTTCTGCATCACCCCTTTTCAAAATCGAGTCACTTCTTTGCAAAATAGGTAATAGTATGAGTTCTCATTTCAAAGTTTACATTGCTAGAATGATATCTAGGCATTTTAGCCTATATTTAACCTCTTTTGGGTAGCAACCAAGAAAGTGAGAAAGCTCGAAGTTTGTAATCCAACGGGAGAAGAAAAACTGAGGATAAAAAGATGTCTACATCACTTGAAGAAATTGAAGTCTGTGACTAAGACGAATCTCAATCTAAAGCTATCAATTTGAAGCAGGATCTGAATATTTGTGGTAAAGAATCAAGGGTTTGCTGTAGTAGCCAAATATCAGTAATAGAAGGCAAAGAGTCTGTAATTGGAAGTCATTGTATTATAATAACAAACTAAACCTGCAATAAGGACAGAAATTCAAAAGCTGCTTCTGACTTTGACTAGGTAGAGACTCGACTATTGACCTTGAATTAAATAGGAGGGCTAACATGGAAGGACTCTTTGGTCTTGTGTTGGATATCTCATTTTGAATAAATTCAATAAGAGGAGGATTGTTGGGTTTTCCCCTATTGAGAGGTTTTACCCTCCCTTGAAAGCCTAAATCTTTGTGTCTTGTACTTCTTTGTGTTCTTGGAAGAACAATTTGTGTAATTACTTGATGAAATAGAAATATTAACTAAAAAAGAAAAGAATACTTATATAGGAGTTTACTTCCAACTATAAAGGAATACAATGAGGACATAGAATTTGTAAATCTTAAACTTGGCTAGGCCACTGCAACTCCAAAAACCTGACTCATTAAGCCATAAACTAGAAACCTTCTGTGGAACTCCAAAAATAAATGAATTAGAATGAATTATTAACCAAAATCAAGGGCCTTTACACTTTACATTTGGCAATCTATTGCAGTATGAATATTGAGGTCACAACTATTCATTTCTATTGCATTGTGTAAGAAAGGATGGACATATTTTATATATTTTGTATAGTAAGGCCTGCACTTCATCATTGCTAGCTCTAACCAAGGTTTCATGTTCCCATTGTAATGAAAAATAGTTGCATTGTCAATGTCTCAACAGTCCACACTAGGATTATATCCTAAACCCAACACATGCCAAAACTTTTCCAAAGGATGGGTCAAGCCATAAAATGATCAATCCAGGGGTAGTGTTCCAAGCTTCCACAACACTCTATCCTCATTCTGACATACAATAAGAGAAAAACTTAGAAACCGAACAAAGAAAAACCCATTAAGTTCTCTAGCTAATTACTTTAGATTTACTTCAAATAATTTAAAATAAGCATCACAGGAATTAACATAAATAAACCACACTACACACTTACCGTGTTCTGCCACTTGTGATATATTTCAGTTATATCTTGTTTCTCCCATTCTTTGAGATCAAATACATTCATTCCATATGCCCAACCTCAAGCATTAGGATCAAAGTGCCTGGCTATGTGCGGATTGGAAAAATTAAGGTATTTGTCAAACCAGTGAAAGCTTTCTCCACAAGTTTCCACTAAACCATTAGCCTTTCCATGAAGATCTACTGACCACAAGGTTGCCAAATATTTCTGCACCACAATATCATCATCCAAGAAAAGGATCTTATCCATTTTGGGATAAACTTGTGGAAGATAGAAACGAAGATGATTTAGCATGGATAAATATTTTGGATTTATATATTTCAAATTGGAGGAACGTGTTGAGAGTGTAGTCAAGTGATCTGCATTAAAATAATACTCTTTCATAGCTGTGGATTCAAGTTGGTGAAGCACAGGGCGATAGGATGAATTGAGCCATTTAAAATCATCTACATTTTCTACATGTATCGCAGCTTTCCCTGGGGGATTAAGTAAAAACTACATTTTCATGGCCCCAAGATTTAACTTGTCTGTGATGGGATGAAATACATGTTTCTCATATTCCTGCAAACACATGTAAATCACCTACGATGAGATCCAAATATTAAATGTAAAATGCAGCAAAACTGTTGGACTTCCAAACTTTAGAGTAATTTAAATTAATAACACTTCACCTTAGCATTCATAACAGTTGAATTCACAACCACAGATGCAACCAATACATTGTCAGAAAATAATGCATTGTGATAAAGAGTCGAATCCTCCAGCTTGTCCTTTTTGGCAAATTATCACTTTTCAAGAGGAAGAAAGTAACAATCTATGGTCAACTCATGGACAGACAGTCCAGGCCCTTGGGAATAGACTTTGTTGCCACCTGACTTAAAAATTTACTTTGCTTTTCCAAGGTCCTTACTTGCTCATCTACAGACTGAAGCATGGCTTGCAACTTCTTTGTTACTTTTGCACAACCATAAAATTGTTATCTAGCCTTGGATAGGACATGACCCATAGCCTTGATCTTCTCAGGTGCACTGAAACATTCATGTCAATTACCAGTCATGAAAAAGAGAATGAAAAGTAGAAAGATTGACACAAAGACTGCAACTTTAAAAGAAACAAAGGATATGAACACGAAATGCAAATGGAAGCACTTACTACTCTTGATTTAGAAGCAGCCAATCTGAAAATCTAGGGGGTAGTGTTCCAAGCTTCCACAACACTCTATCCTCATTCTGACATACAATAAAAGAAAAACTTAGAAATTAAGTTTTCTAGCTAATTATTTTAGATTTACTTCAAATACGTTAAAGTAAGCATCGCAGGAATTAACATAAATAAACCACACTACACACTTACCATGTTCTTCCACTTGTGATATATTCCAGTTATATCTTGTTTCTTTTGTTCTTTGAGATCAAATACATTCATCCCATATGCCCAACCACAAGCATTAGGATCAAAGTGCCTGGCTATGTGCGGATTGGAAAAACTAAGGTATTTGTCAAACCGGCGAAAGATTTCTCCACAAGTTTCCACTAAACCATTAACCTTTCCATGAAGATCTACTGACCACAAGGGCATCTAATCTTTCTGCACCAAAATATAATCATCCCAAAAAAGTATCTTGTCCAGTTTGGGATAAACTTGTGGAAGATAGAAACGAAGATGATATAGCATGCATAAATATTTTGGATTTATATATTTCAAATTGGAGGAACGTGCTGAGAGTGTAGTTGAGTGATCTGCATTGAAATAATACTCTTTCATATCTGCGGATTCAAGTTGGTGAAGCACATCGAAATAGGAGGAATTGAGCCATTTAAAATCATCAACATCTTCTACATGTATCGTAGCTTTCCTTGGGGGATTAAGTAAGAACCACATTTTCGTGACCCCAAAATTTAACTTGTCTGTGACAAGATGAAATACATGTTTTTGAGATTCCTGTAAAAACAAGTAAATCACCTACAATGAGATCCAAATATTAAATTTAGAATGCAACAAAACCATTGGAATTCCAAACTTTAGAGTATTTTAAATTCATAACACTTCACCTTAGCGTTCATGATAATTGAATTCACAACCACAGATGCAGCCAATACATTGTCAGAAAATAATGCATAGTGATAAAGAGTTGGATCCTCCAACTTGTCATTTTTAGGAAATTTCGCTTTTCAAGGGCAAGCAAGTAATAATCCATGGTCAATCGCATGGAAAGATAGTGCAGGCCCTTGGGAATAGTCTTTGCTACCAGCTGACTTAAAAATGTACTTTTCTTTTTCAAGGTCCTTACTTTCTCGTCTAGAGACTGAGGCATGGCTCACAACTTCTTTGTTACTATCCCACAGTCATAAAATTTTTCACTAGCCTTGGATAGTACATCACCGATAGCCTTGATCTTCTCAGGTGCACTAAAACATTCATATCAATTATCAGCCATGAAAAAGAGAATGAAAAGTAGAAAGCTTGACACACACACTGCAACTTTAAAAGAAACAAAGGATATGAACACCAAATGCAAATGGAAGCACTTACTACTCTTGATTTAGAAGCATCCAATGTGAAAACTATTACCTTTGAGGCAGATCAGAATTTGCATTAGCCTCACCCAATATACGCTGACATTCTTTAATACAAAGCATCAATTCATGGTATAAATCAAGATTATTCCTAGCCTGGGAAGTGCTTGAATACACCCTAGTCATGATCAGTTGGTCTCGCATCAATCTAATAGTGGAGTCAGAATTCGCGCTCTCATTCTCTAGCCTCCAAATGCTGTATTTCCCAGGATAGCAGAATCTACCTCCTTGGAATGTTTAATTGCTACATTTTCAAGCTCAACTCATTTTTCTTCATCCTGTTGAATCAGCTCTGTTGACCTTTTCTCCCTCCTCTTTTGTCTCAATTGTTGTAAGCATTAAACTACTAAAATTTAAAGCATACTATGCTAAAATCTAAGAAATATAAAATTTTTCTATTGGAGAAGTAACATTCAAAAAGGATTTTGGAAAATAATATAACAATTCCCTTTTCCATGAGAACAAAAAGTAGCGATCTAGAGCAGCAAATAATGTTACCCTCCGCTAAAATTTTGTTGGACTTTCTTCAAGCCGCAAATGGTTTCATTACAACAACCATTGTCTGGGGAGTTTGACTAGACATTACCTTACATTAGACTACCAACATCATAGATCAGGTAACCAAGGAAAGTCAAAACTTACCATCAAGAGAATTCTCTTTGACATCTCAATGTTCACTTCCTGTGTCATCCTCTTGAAACCTCGTAAGAAGTTCTTCATCATTGGAAATTTTTTTCTGCACCTCGTCATTCATATTACCCCCCTCAGGATTTTCCTTTCCTTCTTTATTGAAGATCACACCATCTTGTTGCGAATGTAACTTTTCAGAGTTGTCTCTAGAAGTCATTTTCCTCTACTTTTTGTACACTGTTAGAAATAGAGAAGCACCCCTGCCAACATCAGTTTTCACTTCCTGCTTAATACAACCCTACTCAACTACATAGATCATCATCACATAGGTTTCCTTACATGTTCAATAGAGAAAATAACCAAAATATTCACCAATCGTACCTTTGAGTTAGTAATATCCCTTTGGTTTACTTCAAAGAGCTTTTCTAATACCCATGAGGAAGATAAGTCATTCCGTCCAACAATATTTAAGTTTAGAGTTCCCGAGTCCTCTATGATAGTTGTTATGACATCAATCACCTACCTAGTAAATAAAATTTATTTTCAATTCTCTCCTTAATAGGGGAGAAATCAAATTTAAGATATCCAAATGCAACAGGTTTCTTATACCCTCCTCCTTTGGGAAGAGAGAGTCAATGCTCTCTGTTAAACTCTGCTTTCTCGAGTCATCTGCCTGTTCCTGTGAACCCCACAGATAAATAGATAAGAGTGATTTTAAACATATGACAAAGCTCTAGTATCCTCAATAATTCCTCTCTATTTCAATCCTCTCAGGTCGATTAAATTTCAGTTTAGGGACATTATTTATTTTCTGGGATTAGACTAACGTAAGTGAAAGTGCATTGCCCAGATCCTGAAAAATAACAAAATGGCCATAGAAAAGTAGAATTGGTTTTCAAGATGTGGAAAGAGAATACCATTCTAATAGATCCATCTCTTGAGAAGTTGTGCCCTACTATTTTAAATGATAAAAAATGCATAAAAGTTCAGGTAGAAATACTTGATGGGGAAGAATATCTATAAAAATATTGAAACGCTAAAAAGGGGGTTGCTTTGCTATCATGCATATGCTAAGATCGAGATTTCATTACACATCAATAATAAAATGGTGTGTGTGATATCCATCGATTTTTTTGGCCAATGTGCTTTGAACACTGTGGGAACAATGTGAAAATGATATGTATAGCAGAAAGTAGTTGGTGAACAAGATTGTCATTGTGAATTGGGTCTAGGTTAGGTGGATCAGAATTGGTTTTAGCTTGACTGATGAGAAGTGGATTTAGCTTTATGGATGGAAAGTGGGTTTGGCTTAGATAATGAGTGGAGGGGAAGAATTATTGTTACCCTTCCCACCCAAACTCAATTCCCACAAGATTCAATTCCCATGAGTAAGATGTTGAATTGAACTCTTTAAAAATATATTTTTATAATACCCATCCAGCTTATGCAGAATGTAGCGCACACTTAGTACCATCCTACTAAGAATGAGGAGTGCCCAACGAATTCATCGAGCAGTTGCCTAGCAAATTTACCAGTCATATGCATTTCCCTTTGTTAAAAAATGGAAAGAGCATTGTTATTTCTTGCTATTGGGATGAATGGTTTCATTATCTTTGGCAAGGGAAATTACCCTAGGGGCAGTTGGTAATACCTTTGCTCTTGCATGAGAGAGGTACAAACTTTGAATCTTTCTCCTGGTAAGTATTGTACTGTGTTAATGTAGAGATGGAGTTCACAGCTTCACACAGATCAAATGAAAGGAAACCTACAAAGAAAACTCACAAAATGTTTAGAAAAATGCTAGACGTGCTAAACTTTTGACAATAAGCGAGGAAAGTAAGTTTGATAAAATCTGCGCCTTCAGATCTTGTGAAAAAGCTAAAAGGAAAATCAAATTCCAAAGCAGGTCCATGGGGTTTTGGTTCAATGGTTAACTGGGGGTGGTGAAGGCAAATCAAATTTCAAACTAGGTCCATGGGGTCTTGGTTCAATGGTTAAGCGGGGGTGATGATAATTCCCCACCAAGGCTCAAATCACATAAAGACATTATTCAGTGGGTTCTCAATGAAAGGGATCTTTCTAAAATAGTATAAGATGAATACACTTCATTGTAATGGATATATTACTTGAATGTTGTAAGAAGTCTACACTTCATTGTAATACTACCAGATTAAGGGAGGAGGGTAGTAAGAAGCTTACCAACGAGGGAGGAGGGAAGGAAGAATCTTACTAGTTACAGATGTATATGCGGAGTGATGAAACCTAGCTGCCAGAAAAACTAATGGCATGACCACAAAGATAAAAAGGAAAACCACCACAGCTACTCGATGATGAAAACCCCAACCTCCCCATCCTCCATTTCTACAATGCTGGCAGCCCTACCACTCTCCATTCCACACACCTCCTCTTTTCACAGGCATCTTTAGTTCTCAACCCTAACACCACTTTTCTCCTTCTCCCCCTCCTAAACAGATATCGAGCAATGCAACCCTTACTCAATCATAATCCTCTACATCAAACCCATATCATGGTTAGCAGAAATACATGAAGTCAGCAACAACCAAAAAAACCCTTAGATCTGATATACACTTCACAGCATTTGATAGAAAAATTTACCAAAGGCATTACGAAATGGATAGATCAACTGATTTCATGCAATTTTGAGAAAGAAAGGGACACTGACATGGTGAAAACCTAGATGAAAATGGGCATAGGTGTCGAAAGTAGATAGATTTGAGGGTCTCTATCTCTGTTAGCCTTTTTAGTTAAAAAACCAAAACATATAATTAAGGGAAACACGTCATTGTGATTCAGATGCCAAAATAGATGTTATTATTAAGGGGGATCCTCACCAGTCTGGCTGACTGTTCATACACTAGGAAGAGGAAGAACAAGTAGGCAGCGTTGGGTATATATGATGCCCCTCAACTTACTAATTTAACTGAGCAGGTACTGACTTGGCATGTGTTGCATTGAGGCATGTAAAGGTAAAGGGAATTCTAGAGGGGGTATTTTGATGCAAAGCAAGGGTGAATTATGCCTCCCTGAATGCACATCATGAGACCGTGTTTTAGATTCATGATTCTGAAGCTGCGAGAATACTAGAATGTAATCACAAGATAGAAGCTAGACATATTGTGATCTAACATTTAAAATGGTGACTTGTTGATTGATTTCTCATTCATAATGAAGAGAAAAAAATTGATGATTAGGGGAGATAAATGATGAGTGTTCTATTGAGTAAAGGAAATACATCATTTGAGGCCATGGATATATCTTAATGGTTTGGGATTCCAGTGTTAGTAAAACCTTACCTAAATGCCTTATGACTGCCACATGGATGAGTGTTACACTTACATTATTGATGCACTAACCATAGGGAGTTGGTATAATATTCATGGTTATGGGTGCTTACAAAACTTGGTTTTCATATACCTATGAAGTGAAAGGGAAGCAACTACCCTTTCTTCAAGAAACGAGTAAGGATGTAAGCTTTAAACCAGCTTACAAAGAAAAATTTTGTTAAATAATACATTTTACACATCCTCTGTCCATTTGTATGAACCGGTTTATAAACATAGTGTTGGATTAATGTCTTAGCACTTCTAGAAGTTATTTTGATTCTCAAAAAACATGTTGTATGTTGTCGTTTGCTTCAAATTTTGCACAAGAAATAGTTGGTCCTTTAACAAGACTCGAGTGTGCCAACATGGACTACAGAAGAGCTTATTAGCATTGCAAACCCTCTTCTCAGACCAGTATGTCAATTTTAAATTTAGCGGAAATTGGAAATACAACATGTGATGTTCTAGAAGCTAAAAGATAGACAACACAGGAATCTACAACTTCTTACCTCTATTGTTGTCATGTTTAGCTTGCCCTGCCAGAATGGTATCAAAGTTAAGGTGAGGGCAAGGTATCAGAGCTAAGGTGAGGGCAAGCCCAAGCAAGGAAGAAAGAAATCACAAGAAGTTTTCTGACAACACTGACCTCCTTACTCTTCAAAGATCAGTCACCGTGAAGCACTGAAACTCCTACTACAAAATTCTAGGTTGCAGAACCTAGAAAGGAAATGAGATCAAGGCCTCATCAACCAAGCATCTCTAGGATAGAGCTCTCTGTCAAATTGTTGGTCAAATGATCTATATCTAAGGCCTTTTGTCATGACTACAGCCAAGAAGCTTTTGTTTCTTTAGGGTCAAATCTTCTATTATGAAATCACCCTTGAATTGAATTTTTTTGGGAGATAGTGTCTCACTCTGAATTCCTTATCTGTTGCATTTTTATATAAAATCATATATGAAGCTATAAAGTTCCTAGCATCTAAGCTCATATATATAATATTATTCTTGAGCTCATTGACATGCCTTCAGCCTTGTATTAGGGCTTTTCCTGTCTCATAGAGAAGTATAAAAGGCTACAAAAGGTGAAGTATCCTCGACCCTTGGACATCAATCAAGAGGGTTTGAAAAATAGTGTTCATGGTTTTCCATTGGTTAGATGCTTATTGAAGGTAAAGGATCAACCTTTGTGCATCTCTAAGATTCTAGTATCAAAGGAAAAGGGGTTCATGAAAAATAAAGATCATTTCTAGGATCTTGAAATCTGAAACACAATGTTCTAAAATCTCATTTAAATAGGTATGCCTTTTATTGGTGTCTAAGCTAAATGCATCTCAACATTTCTTCTCATATCAACTCATTGAGGCAATCAGGACACACACGTGGGTTTAGCATAGAGCCATCAATTTTTATATGATTTTTACATCTTGGGTTTAAAAAACCTTTATATACTCTAATTAGTAATTTCTAGTACCCATGCTCGGTGCATGCTACACATTATTTTTCATAGCTGCCAAAGTTGCATTCCATTAGTTAAAGCTAGGATAGAATCAGTCTTAGTCAAATAAGTTTATTTTATTTGATGGATTCAAATTGAATTTAATTTACTATGGTTTTTCCTTTCCTTTAATTACTCTGGTTTCAATAACCATCAAATCTTCCAAAGACAGAAATTTGATAATGGAACTGGAGTCAGATAGAGACTTAACGCTGCGAGAAATGGATACAGTCGAATGTTCTTTCCCAAGGCTTGCTAGGTCGATGGGCTCCATTTATTTTTTTTCCCTCTTCCCCAGATTTATCTAAGGCCTTTGCTGTAGCAACCTCAGAGGGGTTTTTGTTGCTTGTGCTGGGAAAATGTATGATTCCAAAGGGGATGTCCAACAACCGAAGCTTTTTCATCAGTTACTTGAGTCCATAATTTCTGGCATAGGTCTATCAACCTCTTTCACTGCCTTGGCGAATAAGGTGACAACCTATAGAGAGAGGGGAATTTTTTGGGTGACGGTGGAAAAACAAATCTCTATTTGAACCTTATGTGGGTCTGGGGTTCCATAGCGAAATCAAGTAGCCGCACAAGTTCCAGTTAGGTGTCCCGTTCCCTGCACAAAACCCCAAAAATCCCCTGCCTCTATCAAACTGGAAGGGAAAAATAGGATTCTCGTAGCAAAACGTTGGTCTCCATTGCTGAAACCTCCTCCAAAATTCAAAAGTTCATGGTTTGAACAAAATTTCTGAAACCTTCTCTAGAATTAAAAAATCCAGGGTATGAACGAAATTGCGTCGCCCATTGTTCTTCTTCCATTCCTGAAAGCTCATCGAGGGTGCTCCTTAAGGGTTTGAACAAAAATGGCATCACCCACTTCAAAATTTCATTTGGTGACTGGTACGTGGGAGACAAAATGTCTTAAATAAAGCTATTAGATTGCCATGGTATGTTTTAACAAGGTCTTATGAAAAAAATTATATATATCTTCTAATGCCTCTCAATGTATTCCATGGGGAATTTCGATTATGATAAATTTAATACATAAAATGAAATTTTAAGATGAATTCATGTACTAGTGATTCAATGGAATGGAATCATTTTTAAATGCTTTGGAAACTTTTTTTCACGATGTTTTCAGATATAATTTTTTTCTAGATAGTTGCACCTTTTTCAAAGGGGGAAGAGGTGATAGTCTCTTGTAGTAGTGATTCAATAAAATGGAATCATTCTTAAAATTTCGGAGACCTTTTCCATGATGTTTTTAGACATTTACCCTTTTTCTAAAAATTTTGACCACTTCCAAAGGGGCAAGAGGCGACAGTCTCTTGTTGCGATTTCACAAAAGGTGTCATGTCACTCCTTGTCAAAGGGACTAGAGTGAAACATTTCAAAATGTCACATTCTGCCATGGTTTGAGTCTAGATTTTAAGCCAGTGAGGTGGAAGGGTCTCTAACATTGTTTAGGTGTACAGTTAAAAATGAACATTTCACTATCATTCTCATCTTCAAATAGAAGCTCATGGAAGAGCTCAGTCTTCTCTTTTTATCAATCTGATAAATAGTTTACATATGGAAGAGGTATATCTTGGCTACAAACATGGGCTATAAACTTTGGGGTGGCATGTGACAACAATAAAAAGGTTTTTTGACAAATGTAGATCCTCCCAATCTCCCCCCAGTAATAGGCCTCGGTGCAAAATGGCTACATGAATCTTCAAAGGAAATCTAGGAATATTGTGCTCGCAAGCTGAAGTTTCATAAACAAGAGATGGGAAAGGATATTGTTGGGATGTTTAAGAAGAAATAAAGCAAGATACGTAAGCACAGAAGCCCCAAGGAGAAACCCAAGATAAACATATGAGCTCTAACCCTCGTCTTGACACATCTAATGCTACTTCTTCACAAAAAGTCTATTATTGGTGTTGGTGGATAAAGAAAAAAAGGAGAGGGATGCTAATGATAGGGAAGGGAGAGTGAAGATGAGATAGATGAGATCAACGTTTCCCCTAGACAACGCCATTTCCCTTATCCCCCAAAGTCAGTTTCCTCTTCTTAATGAAAGTCATATTACATTAAATATATAAATAATTATAAGCCATGCATTTTGATGCCCTTGTACACTATACTCACACACAATGCAATAAGCAAGCCCCCATCGATGTTATGCACTAATTTAAATGAGTTTAATAGCCTTGGATGGCTCTAACAATCATAGTTGAATGTATATGATGTTAACTCATTTAACCAACAAAAGATGCCTTCGACAATGGTAACTAGACTTACACTCCATTTACTGCATTAAACAATCAAGTGAGGCTTTAATGATTGTAACCAAACATACAAGTCGTTGAACAAGCTAACCAACCTAAGACAACTTTAATATAGATAACCAAAATGTACATGTCACTAATCAATTGACCATTGTGTCATGCCTCTAACATGTACAATTAAACATAAATGTTGTTGATGGGGTTGACCTATCTAACATATCTCCCACAACTGTAGTGAAACATGCATGTTGATTCAGTTAACCTCCTAGATAATGTTAATCAAAAATACATATTAATATGCAACCTAACATGTCACTAATAATGAAAATCAAATGTGCATGTCAATGGCTAAGCTAATTGACCTTATATGTTGTTCATTGAGATGATTAACACATAGCTCACTAAGCTGACCAAGTTGACAAACCATTGGTTTTCTCATTGAACTAACATGCCCTTAATAGACACAACTAAATGTACATGATGTTACACCAGTAAACCATCATGACATGCCTTTAATAGTAGTAACAAAGTGTGCAAGTTTTGGATTGGGAAAACGAAACTAATATACCTATGATAATCATAATTCGCCATACATGTTTGTTGTGATCAACCCTTCAAGTTTTCCCTCACTTCTATACAAAATTAAGCATTCCATGCAACTCTCAAAGTAACTTTGATACATATAAAATTAAGTTTGTATTTACATGTTTGATTTGTGTTAAAGTGTTTCCTCTTTAAAGGTCACATGATTCGATCCAATGGAAATTAAGGTATGTACACATCCATAGATTAAATAGTTAAAGCATTGAATGGAGGGCATCCCTTGTCTCACAAACAAGGGGGTCTCATATGTCAACTTGGCAGCTACCCGCATTATAACTTAATGTTAAATAATACTGTTATTTTTCCAATTAATATGAATGTTTCTAATATTTAATATATTGTTAAGGAGATTACCCCTTGAATAATTAGTGAAGTATTTAAATTGGATGAGAGAGTTGTAAGGCTGAAATTTTGGTTACCACGGGTTAAGTTTGGTGTTTGTATTATGTCAATGCAAAATTAGATTTCACACCTCTCCATGAATCAATCAAAATCATTTACACATACCAATAAGAGGCATTCAATAGATGGTTAAAGAAGTGGTTGGGAGGAGTTCATTGTCATATCCATCCAATGGTTTCCAAACTAGAGAAACAAGGGCATGTGTTTGATTTATGGGCTAACGTTTGAAAGATTGCTACCAGCAGAGGAGTTGGTGGAAATCCTTATTATGAAAAGGCCCCGCACCTCTTCGTTTATTTCTTAAGGTAGGATTGAAATAAGTGATTATAGATAAATGATACATATAATATGAAAACCACTCACAACACAACAATATTGAACATTTGCATGAGACATAGCTTAATTTACTTTGAATATTTTTGCTTTAAAAAAGGCAAGATATGCTATTATGATGTAATACAATGATTCACCAATATTGGGCACCAAACAAAAGACTTGGAGCATAGATGTTATGTACGATGACAATCATCCACTATAAGCTATGATTATTAGCCACTCTGACACCCCTCATTTATGGTCACTCATTGAATATGCTCATGAAATTTGAGATCATTGGACATGGTTAACATGCTTTGGTTAACACAATCTAGTATGGTGTGAGGGCCTTGCCTACAATGCAAGCTTTCTAGCACCCTTTACAACAACATTGCTTCACAAAAGGCATTTGACATTGATTCATAATTTTGCCTTTGTATATGAGAAAGAAACTAAATGTTACTTCTCCCTTATCAAAGATAATGCTCTTGATTACAAATTGAACAATCTATCATGACATTGCCTTTTTCTCTTTGTGTGAACTTGCTCAATTAACATCTAGATACCTTGTGAGACAAAACTCAATGTATGTATTGTATTTGGTATTGTGTCAATTATTCAATTTTTATGTCCTAATATTGTGTTAATGGCCTTCCAATTCATGGTCAGTCTTGAATTAAAATTTTGACATGGAAAATCCCAATTTTACAATTTTGGCAATCAGAGGCACAATGTTGGGACAATGTCTATCCATCTTGGTGGACAATGTGGCAAACATAATTTTTATTGATGCATAGTTGGTGGAGTGTAGAGGCATTCATAGATTGATATATATCCTGAACAACGTGGGTGAGAGAGGATTCCCACGCTTCACCTCAGTTGTCTTCTTGATTGTTGGTTCGATATGTTGAGGATATGGTTGATGGTTTGGTATTTAAGTCAAAATCCTTTCTTGACCCTTTAGTCAAAGAGGTGTCTCCTAAAGTATCTCCAATAATATCCTATGAAGATTCATAACATTTAACCTGGAATTATGGCCCACCATGATCATCTAATAATTAATTGAAATAGCACTAAACCCCAATTTAGGGATTGGGTGAATCATATGGTGGGACTATGCTAGTGGGAACCCTAAATAAATGACTTGAAAACCCCTTGATTTTCTACCTTGATGTCATTCATCTCCCAAATTTCTTTTGGATACGCAAGTCCTAGAAAACATGAGAAGGAAGATGAGAGGCAGTTGGCAAGGACATTAGGTTGTCCTAGAACATCATAAAGTGCATCCACGTGGATGAACATGGAATGGGAATTAAGGTCATAAAGTATACTAGAGTGTTAGACAAATAGGGTGCATCAAAATATTTATGGAGTGTCCCAAAGGGCAATATACAATTCTTATCTCCTCTAAAATACAATATACATTTATTATGGTGATAGTAACCACAAGATTCTTAGAACTAGTGGTATAGTGTTTGGTCATGAATGAATATGTGGAAAAGAAATCTAAAGCTTTCGACTCACTGGCATAAAATAGTTCATGCGGTCGAATCAAAATTTCAAGGGACATGTCAAGGATCTCTGGTAAAATGGGGTTAGTAGCCAAAGGATACCTTTCAAATAATTTAAGGACAGTAGGGAATATTTAGAGGAGACCAACTGAAGAAACCATAAGCAAGAAAAGGGGGAAAGTATCTAACAAATATGGTTAGAGTAGGCATCAAAATCCCCATCCTTGAATGAATTGGTTGTTTACACAGGGCTAATGAGAGAATATGTGATGGACGATAGATTGGCATGGTCAGAAAATGAGAGAAGGGTTTTATCTACTAAAGGAATATGTGATGGAGGTTATGTCTAAGTTCAGGGATGCCTTTAGCTTTTTTTACAAGGATGGAGGTTGATGTATCAAAACAAAGGAGCTTGGGATAGTAATGCATCCTTTGTGTCGAACCCCCAATATATATTGGAAGTGGTCCAAATTTTTTATATTCAATAATCTAGTGCCAAATACAATAAACCACAAAAGAGTAGTTCTAATCTGCCTGTAAAGGGAACATATTAAATACACCATTCCAAATTGATTTTACTTTGGAGAATCCAAGAAATAAATGATTCTGGTCATCCATCGCCTCCATATAGAGTAAACAACAACCAGGCCCACTCTATCCTTTACGACAAAAACTGTCCCATGCCAAGATGAAGTCGAAAAGATACATTTACTCATATTCTTAGGCAGAGCGAAAATATGAAGCCAATATACAGAGATGCTCTAAAGGACTGCTTGAGCTAGAGTCAACTTGCCTCCTAGGCAGAGCCTCTTGTGTGCCCATGATAAAAGTATATAGTGGATTTTCTCTATAATTCAGCTCCAATCCTTAATTCCATAACAATTAGGTTGGATCATAAATATGTATATTTAAAATATACATCCAATGCAGTGGAGATAACACCAAAAATATGATAAATCTCCAGTACAAATGTATCATCTGGGTAATAATAAATCATATGAGATTTAATATTATTCATAAGGAGTCCAAAGACCAATAAAAAGAGATCAATCTACCAAATAGTAACACATCATCGAAAAAAATCAAAGGAGTAATTGTAACTTGTCTACCTACACACATGCAGCGAAAATTACATTTAATCCATCTACCTCCACACCTGCAACCAAAATTACCACCCTTGTGAATTTTGTGAATAATTATTCAAAAATCCAATCTTTTATCCTCAACGTCTTCTTCTCGCAAAAGTTATCATAGATATTTTGAAGTAGGCATATTGTCTACTAAGGAATATTCTGTAACATGCCTCCATTATGGTGTAGAGTTGCAACTACTCATCAAGTTTTAATCAAAATCTTAAGACACAAGCCTACTCTACTACTCTCAGGAAGTTAATTCACAATTTAGAACAAAAATTTCATACATGCAATAAGAAATAACACACATGCACACAAAATTTTTCCTAAGGAAAACAATATGCTAAAAACCCCAATATCTGTTTGCACTAATATTATCAATAGAAATGTAATGCAATTTATTTTCTCAACTGAGCACAACCTACAAGTGAATAACCTGTCTCTCTGCTCACTGTGAAGCTCTAAGCCAGACTTATAAATTTGTACCTTCGCTTGAGCCCATATTTCCTTGCGCAATTCCTTGAGAAATTAGGCCCCTATTGTTTAGGAATTTTTACAAAATGGATTGTGAAATTCCCGAGGTTGATCATCTGACTGTATGCAACACCTGTACACTCAAGGCTAGTGTACAGTTGATGTTACACTGCCTTGGAATCTCCACCACAGCTAGGGAACTCAAATTCTCCATGCATTAGCTATTTTGGGTTGATTGATTAGTTAACTGGATGATCACCGAGTTTGACTGAAGTCCCACTGCACAATTGTCCTTCCACTAGTTCTTCAAGCAGTTGGAACTAGTTTAACTGAAAATAACTTGAGATAACTGACTTTTATTGCTACAAATTAACAATAATACATGCCTAACTGAACTATAACTCCTCCAACTCGAATTTATTATGTAAACCAGGTGACACAAGCCATGTCACACAAGTTAACTACATCCAAGTTGTTTGTTGATGTGGAAATTCAATTTTTCTCAATTTAATCAAGGAAAAATCAAATTGAGAATTTCTTGCTACATTTTTTAAGACTCCCTCTCTGCAAGAAAGGGATTATCAACCACCCCTATCCTGCACCTAAGGAATTCGAACTTCCCTCTTGACAAAGATTTTGTCAAAATGTCAACATCTTACTCCTCTATCAAAATGGAGTGTAGCAACGTCATCTGCCTCTAGACACAGTCTCGTAAATGTTGATATTGGATATCTATATGCTTGGATTGATCATGAAATATAAGATTCTCAGAGAGATTGATGCAACTCTGATTATCACAATTGGATCCATCATCTGACCAAATAGTCCAACAAGTATCTTTCTCATCCATATTGCCTCACATGTTTGTTGACTTGTAGTCGTGTATTATGCTTTTGTCTACCTAAGCACCATAGATCTTTACTTCCTGTCATACCAAGAAACAAGTACAAACCCAACACTAAAAATTACACTTGATGTACTCTTTCGTTCTAATGGACTTCATGCCCAACCTGCATATGTGAAACCACACAACTTCACTCCCTCTGCTCATCTATACCATAGCCCAAACTAGGTAGTTCCCGTGAGGTACCGCAAAACATGCTTAGATACCTTCCAAAATAGTTTGGTTGACCTAACCATAGCATGTCTTAGCTCGTTGATTGCACATCACATATCCGGTCATGTGTTCACAAGATACATGAGTGGACCCACTAGCTGTCGATAAATGGTAGCATCCACATCACCTGAAGTGGCATCCTCTTTCCTCTAGTTGTTCGTTAGAGGTGTTTCCATGGGTTTTGTTATCATCAAAATAGGACCCTGGTAGACTGCTGATCAGACTATCTCAGTGTAACTATTTCAAACCAATCTTTTATCTAAGGCTTACCCTCCTCAGCATGAGAAGGCTCTCTCAAAGGGTTAATGATATTGATTAAAGATATAGATAGATGGCTAACTCTATGGTTTGTGATTTTATATGTTTATAGGTTGAAATATGGAGACTTGCTACCAGTGGGCTATGGAGTCAATGATAGAGATAAAGATAAAAAATAGCTCTTCTTATAAAACTAAGGCTTGTATATACTTGAATGAAAGAGTAACACATTCAAGAAAGTTTCAATAGCTTGAAGTTCATAGGAGTCATAGCATATGGGCATGAATTCTGAGTAATGAAACATCAAGGTATTCAAAAGGAAACTACTTAAAGTGATTCATCAAAGTTTAATACTCAAAGTTAGAGCATGAGTAACCATGAATTCTGAGTGATAAGTATTAAAACATTGAAGAAAAACATCCAAAGATAGGACCCAAGAACTCAATTCATCATAGTTTAACACTTAAAGGAAGTCAGAGCATGTTCCTCCATGAATTCTGAGTAATAAGAATTAAGAATATGGAAGTAAAACATATCAAAGATAAAATATAAAGCTCACTGAATTACACTAAGAATCTCAGCTTCAGAAAAGTCAAACTACTTCTTTATATATCAGTCCCTCCACAGCATTTACAAAAGTAGTATTTTTCTATCTCATTTTCCAACCCTTTCTCATTTCCTCTCTTGCTTCTTATATAGATTTTACAATAAGGATTCCATCATCCCTCATCAAGAGAATTATAATTTGCTATGAGTGACACCTATTCTGACCATAAAACAAACCTTTAAATGCATTCGACAACGAACTAACAATCCTAGAGTCCTAATACAATTAGGAGTACAACTTCTTGCTATGACTAAACAACATTAACTAACATTGAATGCATTCTTTGATAGATGCAACCTGATGAGGTCGAATTTTATGAAGCCTCCCACATTGTCACCTTACTGCTGATGATAAATCCTAGAAATTAGGGAACATGTTTCCCTGTTTTTAGGTTTAGGATCTTTGAACATTAGCACGTGGGGAAGAGCCTTTATCTTCTAATTCATGACATATTTTATGAAATTCAAGGAAACTTTTGTAGTCCATGCTGTCTAGAACAAAAACCTCTCTTGGTTTTTCAGAACACTTCTCCAGCTGTCCAAAATCTGTCCTTGAAAAACACGTGTAAAACAAGAAAAAATCGTTCTCTGAAATTAGCGTTTCAAAGAAATCTTATTATCTCCCAACTGATAACACTTATGAAGAAAGTGAGATAGGTTATTGTAGCTATAGAGTTTATGAAGACAAACCTCCTTCATAATTCCAAAATACGTTTTCCTGTGAATAGAAACTATCTTTGAATATCAGGTGTAAACTGAAAAATTCTGATTTGTGAAAAACTGAACCTACAATAGTTCCGTAGCGCAAGTTGGGTCATCCATTTCTCCTAGATCATAATAGATTTGAAGAAACGGAAAGCATTTTTTGTATTTTGGTATGTTAGGAAGAAAAACCTCTTTCAATTTTCCAAAATATGCTTTCAACGGCTCAAACAACCTCCTTGAAGTTGACTACCGAAAACAATTTTTTTAGCTGAAAAAAGGCCGCTTTAGTGATTTTGTTGCGCAAAACTGGTTTTTTACACTGTCTGCGCTATGAGAACATGGATTCGTAGCTAGTTTCAATTTTTTTTTTAAATGGCTAAACATATGACTTTCAAAACATGATATGGGACCCATAAAGTGTAAAACAAGGTTGTTGAAATTTATTTGATGATGGAAATGAGACTCTGACCTTATGACTTAGACTCTAAAAACCATAAAAGTGACTTAACCACCATCTAAGATGCTGACTTAGGAAAAAATGTAAACTATCCAAGTTTTAGAAAATTTTAGGGTGATAACAGTGGCTCCACTAGGGATAGTGTGCCCTTGTGGTACAATAAGAAACTATAGCTCTAGTGCTGCTATCCATCCTCTAGAATAAAACTCTGAACTTCTACCCAATCTGCACCTCAAGCCATTAATGATTTATGTAAAAGGAATTCAAATTGAACGTACTAAAACAAATGCTCAGTCAACCTACCCTGAGCTTATTTGCACATTCCTAACTACCCTGTCAGCTGCAATCTCCACTTGTAGCTCAAGGAACATGAAACTTCCAATGAAGCCAGTCATCAATCTGATCTGACATTTGAATCTCTTGACTATGCTTGAAGCAAAAATAAACCAGATACTAAAATAACCAAGGTAGCATGAGGTGTAACTGTTCTTCAAGATGAAAATATAACTGGAAGCCTGAACAGTAAATCGTTTCCATGTAGTCAACTATAGGGTCAAGAAACACATGGTGAGTTTGATGTTTCTTGTGATATTCTATAGCTTTGGACAACTCACCAATACTTTGATCATCCGCATAAGGCTTTAGTTGTGTGCTCTCAAACTGCTCCTCAAATTGATTTTCAAAAATAATGTGTTCTTCCTCAATCTCAAAGGAGAAAGGAAGCCACACCCTCTCTTTGTATTCTGCCATAGAAATCTTTTGAAAAGTATGATCATGATCATGAAGAATATATGATTGAATTTGACCTTGTAAACATTCAACGTCTTTCTCAATGTTCTTAGCAACTTCATCCAAAAATTTCATCTTATCTTCTGTCTTTCACTCAAATGATTTTAGATAAGAAGACAAGGACAAAGAAAAATTTTCATCTATTTCTTCATTAATATGATCATCATTCCATTGTTTGAAACCTTGAATTGAAGGAGAGTTTTCCACCAACTATGTTCTCTCTATCCATTCCACTAAAAACATAAGCCAAAAGTCTACAAATGACTTAATATATTTGGCAGGAAATATTTCAATCCACTGTTTACATTTCCCTTGAAATGAATCATAGAACATCATGATGCAAACATCCTCATGTTTGACTCTAAGAAGCTCAGTAAAATCATAGAAATCTGATATATGCTTCAAATTTAAACTCAAATCTTCTCCATTGAATTTTGGACCATTCCTTAGAAAATATGTATCCTTGTGAAAATGATTTGGGAAAACATGAATTCCTGAAAAATTTATGCATGCATACCTTGAAATAAGAATGGTAGCATCTGAGTTCTTCATAACTCCAGTGGAATCACCATGAATCTGTGAATTTCGAATTCTTCAACAATGGAATCACCAAGGTAGTTTTGTAGCCTCGAAAAGATTCCTGAGCTCCTAGTACCTTCAGAAGTTCAGCTTCTTGATTTCGGGAATGAGTAATCTTTAGACTCCTGGCAGACGCACCAAAATTTTATCGCTAGAATAGGACCCTGATATGTTGCTGATCAGACTATCTCAGTGTAACTATTTAAAACCGATATTTTTAGCTAAGGCTTATCCTCCTCATCTTGAGAGGGCTCTCTCAAAGGGTTAATGATTTTGATTAAAGATATAGATAGACGGCTCACTCTATAGTTTGTGATTTTATACGTTTACAGGTTGAAAGATGGAGACTTGCTACCATTGGGCTATGGAGTCAGTGATAGAGATAAAGATAAAAAATAGCTCTTCTTATAAAACTAAGGCTTGTATATACTTCAATGAAAGAGTAACTGATTCAGGAAAGTTTCAATAGCTTGAAGTTCATAGGAGTCGGAGCATGTGGGCATGAATTCTGAGTAATGACGAATCAAGGTATTCAAAAGGAGAGTATTTAAAGTGATTCATCAAAGTTTAATACTCAAAGGAAGTCAGAGCATGAGTAACCATGAATTCTGAGTGATAAGTATTAAAACATTGAAGAAAAAATCCAAAAATAGGATCCAAGAACTCAATTCACCATAGTTTAACACTTAAAGGAAGTCAGAGCATGTTCCTCCATGAATTCTGAGTAATAAGCATTAAGAGTATGCAAGTAAAACATATCAAATATAAACTATAAAGCTCACTAAAGTACACTAAGAATCTCAGCTTCAGAAAAGTCAAACTGCTTCTGTATATATCAGTCCCTCCACAGCATTTACAAAAGTAGTCTTTTTCTATCTCATTTTCCAACCCTTTCGCATTTCCTCTCTTTCTTCATATATATCTTTTACAATAAGGATTCCATCATCCCTCATCAAGAGAATTCGAATTTTCTATGAGTGACACCTATTCTAACCATAAAACAAAACTTGAAATGCATTTGGCAGCTAACTAACAGTCCTAGAGTCCTAATACAATTAGGAGTACAACTCCTTGTTATGACTAAACCACCTTAACTAAACATTGAATGCATTATTTGACAGCTACAACCTCATGAGGTTGAACTTGATGAAGCCTCCCACGTTGTCACCTTACTGCTGATGATAAACCCTACAAATTAGGGAACATGTTTCCCTGTTTTTAGGTTTAGGATCTTTGAACATTAGCACGTGGGAAGAGCCTTTATCTTCTCATCCATGACATATTTTACAATACTGAAGGAGGTTTTTGTAGTCCATGCTTTCTAGAACAAAAACCTCTCTTGGTTTTTAAAAGACTTCTTCAACTGTCTAGAATCTATCTTTGAAAAACACGTGTAAAATAGGAAAAATCTGTTCTCTGAAATTAGGGTTTCAAAGAAATCTTAGTATCTCCCAATTGATAACACTTATGAAGAACGTGATATATGTTATTTTAGCTGGAGAGTTTATGAAGACAAACCTCCTTCAGAATTCCAAAATACCTTTTCCTGTGGCCAGAAATTGTCTTTGAATATCGAGCATAAATTGGAAAATTCTGATTTGTGAAAAATTGCACCTACAGCAGTTTCGTAGCACAAGTTGGGTCATCCATTTCTCCCAGATCATAATGAATTTGAAGAAACTGATTTTTTTTTTTTGTATTTCAGTATGTTAGTAATAAAAACCTCTTTACGTTTTCCAGAATATACTTTCAGCTGCTCAAACAACCTCCTGGAAGTTGACTACCTAACACAGTTTGTTTTTGCTGAAAAAGGCTGCTTCAGTGATTTCATAGCGCAAAACTGGTTTTTTAGATTGTCTACGCTACGAAAACGGGGACTCGTAGGTAGTTTCCTTTTTTCTTTTAAAATGGCTAAACATATGAATTTCAAAACATCATATGGGTGTTGGCATTATGGCACAGGTTTGGAGCTATGGCACAGGTGTTGTCCTTGATGGCAACTCTCTTTGGTAACAGATCTCAGTTCAGGCTTTCAGAATGAAAGGAAAGACATATACGTAGGTTAATCTAGAAGAAGATGCATATACACGCGGGTTAGACGTTTCAAAGGAGCGTATGCGTATACACGCACATTCATGCAAGGAAAAGCCTGTATATGTTGGAGAACTTACTTTTGGTCCGTGGTGGTTAGTCCTTGGTATTTGAACCTCTGGTTTTGGACCATGGTATCTCGTCAGAAGTGTTGACCCCAGGTATTGGGTCCTTGGTATTGTTTATTATGGTTTTGGACCGTGGTATTTTGGAAGGCCTAAAACTATAAAAGAGGAAGGAGATCATGTGGCAAAAAATTATCTGAATTATAATTGAATATCTGATAAAGTGGTAGATCTGGAATACTGGTAATTGAGTTATGGTGCAGATCTGGATCTAAATGAAGGATGAAACTTAGCACAAAGAGAAGGATAAGCTCTATTGATGGATCATAATATTTAAGCTTGAACGATAGTATCTTTGTATGATTTTGATATGTTATTTGTGGTGCTTGCTTGATCTATAAAACTAACAATCTGGGTTATTTATATCTGAAAGAGCGAATTATCCTTTATAGATCTGTACGCAGGTTCAGTGAAGCAAAGATGCATATATACGCCAGTTCAGTGAAGGCAAACAACGTATACGCAGGTTGTTCCATACGCAGAAGCGTATGCACGCAAGTTTCAAGCTATTAAAGTAGCGTATATATTTTGAGTTGTGATCTTTCTACTTTTGTTTATTGCTGCAGTGTTCTGGGTTTAGATTTGGTGTGTGGTTACTGTTATAGTGATCTGGGTACAGTCGTCAGAAAAGTGTTTATGTTGATTCAGTTTTGATTGGTGAAAAGGCGATTGGTTGATGCAGAAATTCTTGATGCTTCATGTTATTTGTCGATCCAGTCTGAAAATTTATGAAACGTGGTCCCTGAAAGAAAGAGAAGGTTGTAGCCTTCTATAGACCAGCACCTATGTACTAGTATCTTGGCTAGTGCAAGAGCTAAGGGGGTTGTAGCTCCCTTCCAGGAGAAGCTGGAAAACGAGAGAGGGTTGTAGCTCTCTGCAGGTTGCAGCCTGCGTACTGGTAAAGGACTGCACCAGTACATTGTAAAAGAAGTTTCTAATTTAAAGGAAGATAGAGACGAATTGCAGCAGGTGGTTTTCACCCACATTGGGTTTCCACCTTATATCTTGTGTTCTTGTGTGTGATTGTCTCTCTGCTCTGTTTTACTATTTCCAGTTACTGGTTATTTGATTCTGAAATATAGATTAACTATCCACATCAGAAAGATAAAGTAAATTAAGAGTTTTCTTTATATACGCGGTTTTCCTTAAGCATAGTTGCATATATACGTGGGTTTAATTAACTGAAGTAGCGTATATCATTTGATTTTGAAAAAGGAATATTTGACTTCATAATACTAATTCACCCCCCCTCTCAGTATTATTTCCAACAATTGGTTTCAGAGCAGGTCCTTCTGAAGAAGCTTGATCACTTGAAGGAAGATCTTTCATCATGAGCAACTACGAGAGGGAAGCATCAATCAGGCCACCTATTTTTGATGGGACAAACTTCGTATATTGGAAGGTAAGAGTTACTGCCTATCTTCAATCTCTGGGTACAGAAGTCTAGGATATCATAGATACAGGGTATACTTTTCCATCAGCAACTCCTACAGATCCGGCTAACAAGAAGAAATATGAAACAAATGCAAAGGCGGTCAATACTCTATTAGGATGCCTATCGCAATCAGAATTTGTCAAAATTATGCAGTATAAATCCGCAAAAGAAATATGGGACAAGATTGTTCTGAGCTATGAAGGAGATGATAAGGTAAAACGAGCAAAACTTCAAACCCTCAAAATTCAGTATGAAAATCTCAGAATGTACAATGATGAAAGTGTGGCTAACTATTTTCTTTGTGTGGATGAGATTGTTAATTGTATGAAAAATTTGGGTGAAGAAGTAAAAGAAGTTGTTGTGGTTGAAAAAGTTCTAAGATCTTTGTCCCCTAGGTTTGAATCTAAAGTTTCTGGAATAGAAGAAAAAGAGAATCTACAAAACCTTAAAATGTCACAATTGCACGGAATTCTAAATGCTTATGAAATGAGGAAAGGAGGACCATCAGACAGGAGAGAAGCTGCCTTCAAGGCTTCAGGAAAAGGAGACTACTATGAGTGAGGACACATGTCAGAAGAAGAAGAAGAATCAAATTTTGTCAAAAATCTTCAACGGGGTGCTGGATGATTCCGAGGTAAGCTACCGTTCAAATGCTTTTCTTGTGGAAGAGTCGGTCACTATGCTACCAAATGTCCTCATAAGGATAAGAATGACAAGGGGAAGGAACCTGTTAGATGGAACAAGAAATAGAATGCAAATAAGAAAAGCTATTACACTCATGAAGACAGTGATGGACTTTCAAATAGTGACGAAGATGAACGAGGTAATGATTATAAACTTTTAATGGCTTTTGAAGATGATGACTACATGGATGCTATATATGAAGAAGATTTTTATGAAGAGATGTCTTATCTCAAAATTTTCTTAGAAGAGAAAAATGTGATTATTGATTCTCTGCAATGTCAACTGGCTAAAAGGGAAAAACATCTTGAAAAATTGGAATGTGAAATTGTTGGTCTTAGAAAGGAGATTGAGAAAACAAAAGCTCTTAATCTTAAATTTGTTAAAGGATCTGAAACTCTGGATGAGATCATCAATGTGCAGCGTTCTACACTAATCAAGACAGGTCTAGGATATAATGGAGAAGCATCTCAAGCATCCACCTCCAAAAGTTATCTTGATGCAGCAAGGAGGAGCGAGCAAAGGCCTAATAGAAATCATCAGGTAAATCAGGGACAGTTTACCTCAAGAACGAACAAAGACTATCAAGAAAATCGGGGGCAAGCTACCTTGAGGACAAACAGAAGATGCAACCAGCCACAGGTAAAATATTCCCAATTTGCCTCAAGAATGGATGTCAGTAGAAACTACAATCAGTTGGATGACAGATTTGATAATCGCAGGAGTTTCTTCAATGGCCAATGTTTTTCTTGCCATAACTTCGGTCACAAAGCAGCTCAATGTGTTGCCTATAAGACAATCATGACTAAAGAAGCTCAAAAACAAAGAAATATGACTGGGATCACGAAAAGGACTTATAACAACTTTTCGGCCCTCGAAAATGAAGTTGAATGTTCTATTTGTAATAACTTTGGTCATGAAGATTCTGAATGCAGGAGAAGGTTTTGGCAGACAAAGGAACAAGCCTCAAGTACCAGAACATGGAGAATAAAGGAACGACAACCAGAAAGATGTGGGATAGCTTTTTATGCAGAAGGACAGGAAAATCTATGGTATATCGACAATGGATGTTCGAAGCATATGACAGGTGATAAAGAAAAACTTGAATCATATACTGCTTTAGAAAAGGGACAGAAGGTTTCTTTTGGAAATGATACCCCTGCAGCCATAAAAGGAAAAGGCACTGCTCAGTTGAAAGAAAAGGTCAAAGCTGGAAATGTTTTGTATGTTGATGGCTTGAAGCATAATCTACTGAGTGTCAGTCAGATGTGCGATCAAGGAACCAAGGTAATATTTCGATCAAATGGATATAGTGTTCGTGATCATGATACAGGAAAAACAGTGATCAAAGGCAGAAGAACTCCAAATAATCTATACATATTTGAAGAAGGACAACACCAATGCTATTTGAGCAAGGATGATGAACACTGGTTATGGCACTGGAGGTTGGGGCATCTAAGCTTTTCACAAATAAGGAAAGCATGCAAATATTAGGCAGTTCGTGGTCTTCGAGATATCAAAATTCCAGACAACACAATATGCAAATCATGTCAGTTTGGTAAGCAAACCAGAACTAACTTCCCTAAAAAGGAAGGATCAGCTAGCAGGCCTCTTGAGCTAGTCCACATAGATGTATGTGGTCCCTTAAGGACAAGGTCACATCGAGGAGAAGAATACCTTATATTATTCATTGACGACTTCTCCAGGATGGTTCGGTTAGGACTTATGAAGCACAAAGACGAAGCATTCAAAAAATTCAAATCCTTCAAAGCTTTGGCCGAAAACGAATCAGATCACAAAATTAAGTGCCTCAGGTCCGACAGAGGTGGGGAGTTTACCTCAAATGAATTTTTCAATTTCTTTGAAGAATATGGAATAAGAAAGGAATTCTCTATAGCTAGGACTCCTCAGCAAAATCGAGTGGTGGAAAGGATGAACAAAACGGTCCAACAAATGGCTCGTGCTATGCTTGATGAGTCTGGAACTCCCGCAACCTTCTGGGGAGAAGCTGCAGTTGCTGTGGTTGTTATTCTCAACAAAACAAATGTCTGAGTGAACAACACTCAAACTCCTCATGAGCTCTGGTATGGTGAGACTCCTTCGGTAAAGCATTTCAAAATTTTTGGAAGCAAATGCTATATTAAGAATAATGATGAACAGCTTGGCAAACTTGAACCTAGAGCAGATGAAGGCATTCTCCTTGGTTATTCTCCCCACAGCAAAGCATATAAGTGTTACAATAAAAGACTTGGAAGAATTGTTGACAGCATTGATGTAGTGGTTGATGAAAAAGGATACATCCCTAGGCAAGTAAATCATGAAAATATCGAAGAGGATGAAGACTACTCTCTAAATCAGGCAGATGATGAAGAAGAACCTCAAGAGGCACCAGAGGAATAGATAAGAATAGAAGAGAAGACTCCATCTAGGTACGTTCAGAAGAATCATCCAAAATATCAAATTTTGGGGCAGAAAGAAGCAGGTGTACAAACAAGAAGAACAATTGCAGAAGCCTCAAGCTATTTGGCATTTCTCTCCTCCACTGAACCACAAAATGTAAGAGAGGCATGCAAAGATGAATGTTCGGTCAAGGCAATGGATGAAGAACTTGAGCAGATCGAAAAGAACAACACTTGGGAGTTGGTTCCTAGACCAAAAGATAAGAATGTCATAGGGACAAAATGGATCTTCAAAAATAAGTTGAATGAAAATGAGGAAGTAATTAGAAATAAGGCTAGACTTGTTTGTAAAGGGTATGCTCAACAAGAAGGAATAGATTCTAAAGAAACATTTGCTCCCGTTGCTAGACTTGAGGCCATCTGAATGTTCCTTGCTCTCTTAAGATTTCAGAAGTTCAAAGTTTTTCAAATGGACGTGAAATCAGCCTTTCTGAATGGGGATTTAGAAGAAGAAGTGTACATTGAACAACCAGATGGTTTCATCCTTGGGAATGATCCAAATCTTGTATTTAGACTAAAAAAGGCTCTCTATGGTCTTAAACAGGCTCCAAGGGCTTGGTACTACCGTTTGGACAAATATCTTCATCAACAAGGCTTTTCAAAGGGATCAGTAGATAGTAATCTTTATATAAAAATTGAAAATGACAAATTGCTAATACTTGTTGTGTATGTAGATGATATTATCTTTGGCAGCAATGAAGAAGCTATGAGTCAAAGCTTTGCCTTGGTGATGCAAAAAGAATTCGAAATGTCTTTGCTTGGAGAACTGACATATTTTCTTGGATTGCAAATACAAAAAAATGAAGGCGGTATCTTCTTGTCTCAAACCAAGTATCTCAAGCAGATTTTGACGAAATATGGCATGGAAGATGCAAAACCAGTATGTACCCCCATGGTCACAGGATGCAGCCTCAATGCAAATGATGAATCAGCAGCAGTGCATCAACCAACCTACAGATCTATGATTGGAAGTCTACTTTATTTGACAGGTACCCAACCAGACATCATGCATGCAGTGGGAATAGTTGGAAGATTTCAGGAAAATCCAAAGGAAACTCATCTTCAGGCAGTCAAGAGAATCTTCAAGTACCGTCAAGGAACTCAAAACTATGGCTTATGGTATCCTAGAGATACAGATCTCACACTTCATGCTTACACAAATGTAGATTGGGCTGGAAGCGTCGATGACAGGAAGAGCACAAGTGGTCGTGCATTCTTTATGGGTTCCAGATTAGTATCTTGGTTCAGCAAGAAACAGAGTTCGATTTCTTTATCTACAACTAAAGTGGAATATGTGGCTGTTGCATCTTGCTGCACTCAACTTCTTTGGATGATGCAAACCTTGCAGGATTTTCAAATCACTTGTACACCACCTATCTCCACCTTATGTGATAATACAAGTGCAATCAGCATTTCAAAGAACCCAATCATGCATTCAAAGACCAAGCACATACTGATCAAGTATCACTTTCTCCGGGAACAAGTGTTGGAACAAAATGTTAAATTGGAGTATGTTCCTTCTAAGGAACAAGTTGCTGATATTCTCACCAATCCACTGCCCAGGGAGTAGTTGATGCATCATCTTGTTGTTAAATCTTGTCTCTTTCAGAGAAAAATTGGTGTACGTGAGTTGAATGAGGAGGATCTGTGTACATACGTCGGTTTGTGTAGAGACAGTCGCATATATGGAGGTTTGATGGATATCAGTAGGGACAGGCTCTGGTTGAAGATATTCTGATATGGGTCTGACAGAGACCATCCGGCACAGGATCAGGGGGAGCAGATAATCTTCTGATAATGCATTGTTGGCATTATCTTAGAAGCTTTTGGTTCTAGTTCAGAGCTGTTGTTGGTTTCAGGTGGAACAGAGGCAGAGGGAGAATAGAAAGAAATCTTGGTTGCTGATCTAAATGGTGATTAACAGATGTTGTTGCTATCAGTTATTGGTGACTTTCATAAGTCTTGTTCTAGATATTTCGTCTCTATGTCATGTATCTCTTTTGTGGTATCTCTTTTATCGTGTCAAGGTCATGTAACAGCCTATCTTGGTTTCCCCACTATGCCTGGGATGAACATGTAATGAACTTGGTTGTCATATCTAAATTTCTGATGTATCCCCACTTGGTTGGGTGGATGATCCCCACTTGGTTGGGTGATGGATGTATGTATTGAGTCTTTTGGTGATAGGAAGGTCTTTTATGATGTATAAGTCATGGTTCTTCTTGAAGAACATCTTTTGCAGATCTTGCCTACAGTCAAGGGGAGCATGGTGAGCAAAGCAGGGCAGAAATTTCAGCATGTACTCAGGGGGAGCGCAATCCTTTGCCCTTGATGACAAAGGGGGAGAATGACTTTAAGAATTTTGGGTTCCCATCAAGTCCAAAGGGGGAGATTGTTGGCATTATGGCACATGTTTGGAGCTATGGCACAGGTGTTGTCATTGATGGCAACTCTCTCTAGTAATAGATCTCAGTTCAGGCTTTCAGAATGCAAGAAAAGACATATATGCAGGTTAATATAGACGAAGATGCGTATACACGCGGGTTAGATGTTTCAAAGGAGCGTATGCGTATACACGCACTTTCATGCAAGGAAAAGTGCGTATATGTTGGAGAACTTACTTTTGGTCTGTGGTGGTTAGTCCTTTGTATTTGAACCTCTGGTTTTGGACCATGGTATCTCGTCAGAAGTGTTGACCACAGGTATTGGGTCCTTGGTATTGTTTATTATGGTTTTGGACCGTGGTATTGTGGAAGGCCTAAAACTATAAAAGAGGAAGGAGATCATGTGGCAAAAAATTATCTGAATTATAATTGAATATCTGCTAAAGTGGTAGATCTGGAATATTGGTAATTGGGTTATGGTGAAGATCTGGATCTGAATGAAGGACGAACCTTAGCACAAGGATCATAATCTTTAAGCTTGAACGATAGTATCTTTGTATGATTTTGATCTGTTATTTGTGGCGTTTGCTTGATCTATAAAACTGACAATCTGGGTTATTTATATCTGAAAGAGTGAATTATCCTTTATAGATCTGTACGCAGGTTCAGTGAAGCGAAGACGCGTATATACGCCGGTTCAGTGAAGACAAACAACGTATACACAGGTTGTTCCATACGCAGAAGCGTATGCACGCAGGTTTCAGGCTATTAAAGTAGCGTATATATTTTGAGTTGTGATCTTGCTGCTTCTATTTATTGCTGCAGTGTTTTGGGTTCCGATTTGGTGTGTGGTTACTGTTACAGTGATCTGGGTACAGTCGTCAAAAAATTGCTTATGTTGATTCAATTTTGATTGGTGAAAAGGTGATTGGTTGATGCACAAATTCTTGATGCTTGATGTTATTTGTGGATCCAGTCTGAAAATTTATGAAACGTGGTCCCTGAAAGAAAGAGAAGGTTGTAGCCTTCTGTAGGCCAGCACCTACGTACTAGTATCTTGGCTAGTGCAAGAGCTAAGGGGGTTGTAGCTCCCTTCCAGGAGAAGCTGGAAAACAAGAGAGGGATGTAGCTCTCTGCAGGTTGCAGCCTGCGCACTGGTAAAGGACTGCACCAGTACATTGAAAAAGAAGTTCCTAATTTAAAGGAAGATAGAGACGAATTGCAGCAGGTGGTTTTCATCCACATTGGGTTTCCACCTTATATCTTGTGTTCTTGTGTGTGATTGTCTCTCTGCTCTATTTTACTATTTCCAATTACTGGTTATTTGATTCTGAAATACAGATTAACAATCCACATTAGAAAGATAAAGTAAATTAAGAGTTTTATTTATATACGCGGTTTTCCTTAAGCATAGTTGCGTATATACGCGGGTTTAATTAACTGAAGTAGCTTATATCATTTGATTTTGAAAAAAGAATATTTGACATGATAATACTGATTCACCCCCCCTCCTAGTATTATTTCCAACAATGGGACCAATAAACTGTAAAACAAGGTTGTTGAACTTTATTTGATGATGGAAATGAGACTCTAACCCTATGACTTGGACTCTAAAAACCATAAAAGCGACTTAACCACCATTTAACATTATGACTTAGGAACAAATGTAAACTATCCAAGTTTTAGAAAATTTTAGGGTGATATTAGGTTTACAACTCTCCTTGCAGAATCTCTGCAGTATCCAATTTTCATACTTGCTTTGAGAGACAAATAATTACCCATCACCTTGTCATACTTCCAACCCAGTAAATTAGTGCATGAGACCCATGTCCTTCACTAAAATTTCCCTTTCAAGGTCCTCCTTCCAATATACTATCAACATCTCATCACTTGTTAAAATAAAATTATCAACATGCTAGACAATAATGAGAAATTTACCTTCTATCCATACGTGATGAGGTTTACATCTGGTTCACTTATGGTGAAGCCCAAACCAGTGAGATAACTACTGATCTTGGTGTACCAAGAACGAGGTTCTTGCTTGAGATCATATAGTGTTCACTTGAGTTTGCACACATGAGACTCTTGATCAAATGTCTGAAAACCTTTTTGTTACTCTATGTGCACCTCCTCCTTAATAACCCCATTCAGAAATGCTATTTTTACACCCATTTGGTGGATATTTCACCCACTCTGTGTAGCGAGATGATGAATTGATTTAATTGATGAGTACCTTACTACATGAGAAAATGTCTCCTTATAGTCAATTCCCTCAACTTGAGAGTACCCCTTGGCCACAAATCTGGCCTTATACTTCCCTATTCTTCCATTTGTTGCCTGCTTCACCTTGAAGATCCATCTCAAACCTACTATTGATTTATATGTTGTTCTTGGGATCTTTTCCCAAACATAGTTCTTTGCAACGGATTCGTATTCCTCCACCATTGCATCAACCCATACAAGTTTCTCTATTTCTTCCTCAAAATAGGATGGCTCAATCTCTATAAGCTCAGTCATAACAGCCATGTCGCCATTGTACCTCTCAGGTGACCTCCTTTGCTTATGCAAATTTGAAGGATATCCCACATTCTCCCTTGCATCTTGCACAAGTTTATCAACTTCCTTAGTTCTTTTTCTACCTTCTCTAGAGGTTTTGCTTTAGTGAATGTGGTTTCTCTACAACTTCTTGAGGTTCCTCTTTTTGAGCTAAAATCTCATCTTTTGGTGGCATCTAAAGCTCCCTCTCAAGAGAGCACCACATAGAGTTATCCTCATCAAAATTTACATCCCTTCACATAACTATCATTATGAGTAATGGTAGGTACACATGTTAGTTGTGGGGAATTTTTGTGCAACCCACAAATACCCCGAATTTTGTTGTTGACTAAAGCTTCTTCCTTGATTCTTTGCAGACATGGCAGTAAACAGAGGCTCCAAAAGTCTTGAAGTGAGACACATTCAGCTTTCTTCCCGAGAATGCCTCCTCCAGTGTAATATCATGCCAAGAATCCGATGAGAACTTCAGTTCTGAAAACAAATTTTTGTATTGCATGCCTCAACCCACAAATGCACAGGTAGGTCTTGGTCATGCAACATCACCTTTGTTGCTCCCAAAATGCTATGTATATTTCTCTCAACCACCCTAGTCTGATGTGGGTTGTGCGGTGTTGTCAACACTCATCAAATGCCTTCTTTAGCACATAAATTTTTAAATTCATTCAACACATACTCACCTCCATTATTGCTCCAAAGAGCCTTCACCTTCTTGTTGTATTCTTTCTCAAATAGTGCCCTTAATTCTATGAACTTGGATAATGTCGCATCTTTCTTCTGCATGAAGAGATCCAACACTTATGTGAGAAGCCATCAATAAAAAGGACAAAATATTTGTGTTGGGTAGTGGAGGCTATAAAGAAAGGTCCACAGACATCAAAGTGGATCCTTTCTTGGTCTGCATGCTCTTTTTTGTCCCGATCATGAAATTCAGATTTTATGTACTTCACGAAGGTGCATCCTTTGCATACATCCTGCTGCTCAAGTACTTCTTTAGGGAGGCTAGTAGATATTTTTTGTATACTATTCGAAGTGCTATGATGCAAATGGCCAAGGATTATGTGCTAAAGTTCACCTACATCATGGCCCTTCACTTTCTCTTAGTTTTTAATGCAACATAATCTTCCACATCTAACTTATATAGATTCTTCACACAAACCTCGATCTTCTTCACCTGTCTCATCGCTATGTGTCTCAGGAATGCTTTTCCTTTGTTGAAGATCACGTCATAACCACGGTCTTCCAAAGCTGCAACAAAGATGAGATTTTTCTTTAGGCCTACAACAAACATGACATCCTTGAGCCTGAGAGGGGAGCCTGACTCCCTCTGAAAGTTGATTGTACTAATACTGGTCATGTTGTACCTTTCGTCATCCCCTAGCTTGATGTACATATGGATATCTTTCTCGTCCAAGTCACTGAAAGGTCTCTACACCCTGTCATGTGGAACAATGCACCTGAGTCCTAGTACCACATGCTCCCCATCACTATGTTGGACATGCATGCAATAAGGGTAAATTCAAGGTCAAACTATAAATCCAAGGCTTCACCCGCTGCTCCTCCTAAGGTCTTCTCACTTGCCTCTTTCTGTGGGCACTTCGTGGCATAGTGCTCGTATTCGTGACAATGGAAGGATTTAATTTTTGACAAATCTTTCTTCTTTCTCCCTTGGTTGGATTCTGGTTTGGTTTTAGATTTCTTCCCCTTTTCCCTTCTTTCCCTTTCCAACCAATGCAAATTTTTCTTCATCCTTGCCCTTAAATGAGGCCCCATCTCTAGTATTCTGCCTTATTTCCTCTTGTACCAAATTGTACCATAAGTGTTCCCAATTCAGTAGTTTCTCCCTCCCGTTCACTTAATCTTGATAGGTATGCCAACTCTTGGGAAGGCCCAGAAGGGATATTCTTACCAACTCATCCTTTGAAAGAGTAACACCAACTCCTACATGCTCATCATGAACTTGTGTGAACCTCCTCAGATATTGTAGGGTAAAGTCATTCTTCTACATCTTGATATTTCAAATTTTATCCTTGAGCAGCAACTTTTTGTGGTCACTACTATTCTAGAATATATTTGTGAGTGCCTACCACATTCCATAAGCATTTTCTTTCCCATGGAGATTGCTAACAATGTGGTCTCGTACTCCCTCCAATATTATTATCCACACCTTGGCTACAACTTTCTTCGACTGGGCAAGGTTTTGGGCATCATATTCTGTTAGGTCCCTATAATACTAGTGATTACCCCATTACTATTGTAGTTGTATCCCTTATTAATATTGTTGTGCCCCTATTGTCCCCATATTGTTATTACTGTGCCCCATAGAATCCCTCTATTGTTACTTTTGTGGCTTTATATTATTATTGTTAGGTCGGTTGGGTTATATTGTGACTCCTTAGACTCCTATATATAGAAAGGAGGTTTTGTCATTTGAATCATCTAAGAATTTTTCATTTGTATAATGTAAAGAAGTTTTCCCCCTCGAAGAGGATGAATTCTAAGGTGTTCAAATATCTTTTCTATCTTTTTGTGAGCTGGTTTCATAACATTTGGTATCAAAGCTTTGGATTCTAGGGTTTTGCTACTCCAAATAGGTCATCATGGAATTTTCACTATATCTTTTTTCTGCAATGTTTCAGAAGTTAAAAAAAAAAAAACCCATTTGAGAAGAAATCACGCTGAACCTCGGGTCCAAATTTCATATCTTTGCGCACTAAATTTGCGGAGATATGATTTGAGGAAGTTGGTATTTTTGCAGACTCCTGAATTAAATTCCAAACAAGTGACCTCGGGAAATCGTCATAACTTTCTCTCTGAGCATCGGATTGAAATTTCGTCAGAAGGTACAGAAAGAGGACGGACTATAGTTTCTTTTCTATATTTTTTGGAGCCAAAGGTCGAAACAGTGACTCGTGGCACATCATACAAGTTCACTCTACTGAACTAGTCTATAATTAGGTCACTGTGGGAGATTTAGCATATCTCTTCCCTAGAGAGTCCAATTTGGATCAGAATGGTGACATTGGAAAGAGGACGTAGAGGGCTACCGCAGATCGCAATTTTAGAATTGAATGATCTAAAATTGCAGAGATACATCAGATTCAATATCAAGCTCCTACAAAGTGAAAAAATGTATGTAGTTTTTTTTAATTTTTTGCATAAGCTTGGTTTGAAAAATTAGTTTGAAGGAATTCAAAGGGCATAGTAAAGCATTATTATCAGTAATTGATGCCTCGAGGAAAGAAAATGCAAACACCTAGTAAGCAACTTGAAAGCTCTAGCATCGCTCATGAAGAAGAGGAAGAAATGCAACATGATATATGAAAATTACGAGACCAAGTGCAGCAAGTGTCACTTGCACAAAAAGAAACAGAATCTAAGATGGATGGTTTATAGAAAGATGTAGAAGTTAAGATGGATAGTTTAAAGAAAGGCGTAGAAGCTAAGATGGATTGTTTAAAGAGAGGCATAGAATCTAAGATGAATGACGTGGAAGCTAAGATGGATGATTTGAAGATAGATTTGACGACAGATTTGAAGACAGAATTTAAGACAAATTTAACAAAGATTCTACAAGAAATGCTTACTAATGGTGAAAAGGTAGTAAAGGAAACTCATGATGAGAACAAAATAAATGTTAATCATGATTTCATAGACTCTAATGTTGGATTGAAGACCCACCATACTCCAAAAATTGATATGAGGAAGTTTGATGGCAAGGATCCCGCAACATGGACATTACAGATGGAGCAATTTTTCAATCTCAATAATGTGTAAAACACACAAAAGGTACGTATTGAAACTTTATATTTGGAACCAAATCAGTTTGTATGGTATCAATGGCTTTGCTCTCGTAAACAAATTATCACTTGGGCAATTTTTATGGAAGAATTGACAACACATTATGAGGATACAAAAAGCAACACTTTTTTTAGCCAATTGATAAGTCTCAAACAAAAGGGTTCAATAATGGAGCACATTGAGGAGTTCCAAAAATTGAACATAAGGGTAAAAAATACTCCAGAGGAGCATAGGATTGATGTGTTCATAGGGAATTTAAAGGATAATATCTAACATGATGTTCGCCTTTGGGAACTTGATTCATTAGAGAATGCATTCAGGTTAGCAAGAAAAATGGAAAGCAAAATTATGGCAACCAGGAAGCATACCACTCACAACTATAAATATGGAAGTGTTGTTGCCCCTAGTCTTCCACAACCTATAAGGTTGACACCACAGTAATTGGAAGAAGAAAGAGAAAAAGGGCTTTGTTACAGTTGTGATAGCAGATACACTAAAGTTCATAAGTGTCCTGAGAAGAAATTATTCCACATAGATTGTGAAGAGGAAGAAGAAAAGGAGCAAGAAATTTCGAAAGAAGAGGATATACTCCAGGAACAAAGCCTAGATAAAGAAGAAATGAATCCGACCATATCTTGTAATGCATTGACTGGAATTACCACTCCTCAAACCATCAAGATAGAAGGACAAATCAAGAATAAAAAGGTAATAGTGTTGATTGATTTAGGAAGTACCCACAATTTTATTCATTGTAAGATAGAAAAAGAATTGAATTGCTTCCTATATCTGGCACCAGAGTTTCAAGTGATGGTTGCAAATGGAGGAACGATAAATTGCTCTGGAAAGTGCCATAATATCAAGCTATCCATGGGAGAATATGTATTGACTAGCCCAATCATCTCCATTCCAATGGGTGGTGCTGATGTTGTACTAGGAGTCCAATGGCTACAATCCTTGGTTACAATAGCTTTTAATTTTCAAGAACGTTTCATGAAATTTTCTGCGGAAGGAAAGGAAGTTGAATTAAGGGGTATTGCAGGGAAACCGAGAAATATAATCAACTCTAATGGTATGAAAAAGCTTCTAAAAAAGAAACAAAGAGGTGTAATTTCACAATTATGTTCCCTAGATGTTTGCACATTGGAATCATCTATTTCTCCAGATCTCCAAAAAGTCTTGGACAATCATTCCAAGGTATTTGAGACTCCCAAAGTTCTCCCACCTATTCGTGATCATGATCATGCTATTCATCTGATTCCAGGAAGTGTTCCTCCAAACATCAGGTCGTACAGATATCCCTATGCCCAAAAGAGTGAAATTGAACGTATGGTTGTAGAAATGCTAGAGGCTGGTATAATTCAACCTAGTCAAAGTTCTTTCTTTTCTCTAGTAGTATTGGTGCACAATAAGGATGGACCATGGCGCATGTGTTCGGATTATAGGGAGCTCAACAAGCTCACTATTAAAGATAAGTTTCCCATTCTTGTCATTGATGAATTACTGGATGAATTGCATGGATCAATTTACTTCACCAAGTTGGAACTTTGTTCAGGATATCATCAAATCAGAATGAAGACTAAAGACATTCCGAAAACAGCGTTTAGAACTCATGATGGTCATTATGAATTTTTGGTCATGCCTTTTGGCCTTACCAATGCACCTTCTACATTTCAAGGTTTGATGAATTCCATTTTCAAACCCTTCCTTAGAAAATTTGTGTTAGTATTTTTTTATGATATACTAATCTACAGCAAGTCTTGGAAGGATCATGTTGAACATGTTGACAAGGTGCTAAAACTATTGGAGGAGAAACAATTATATGCAAAAAAATCCAAATGTTTCTTTGGAGTATAAGAGGTGGAATATGTGGGTCATATTGTATCTCATGAAGGAGTTAAGGTAGACCCTAGAAAAATTAAAGCCAATAAGGAATGGAAAATCCCCACATCCATAAAGCATCTGTGAGGATTTCTCGAGTTGACAGGGTATTATCGCAAGTTTGTTAAGAATTATGGGAGAATAGCAGCACCTCTAACAACATTATTGAAGAAAGATGCATTTTCATGGACTCTAGAAGCAACAAAGGCCTTCAAACATCTTAAAGTGGCAATGTGCCAAGCACCAGTCTTAGCTACACCGGACTTCAAAAAACCCTTTATTGTGGAATGTGATGCTTCAGGAAATGGAATTGGTGTTGTTTTAATGCAAGATGAAAGACCCATTGCTTTTGAAAGTCATCCAATCAAGGGAAAGTTTTTACACAAAGCTATTTATGAGAAGGAAATGTTGGCAATACTACATGCACTTAAGAAATGGCGACCCTACCTAATGGAAAGACACTTCAAGGTAAAAACGGATCATGATAACCTTAAATGCTTTTTAGAACAAATATTATCCTCTGAAGAGCAACAAAAGTGGGTCACAAAGATGTTGGGTTATGACTTTGAAATTATCTACAAAAAAGGGAAGAAAAATGTGGTGGCAGATGCACTCTCAAGAAAGGATGAGGATGTGGAAGCATTGTTGTGCACCATTTCTATTATCCAACTAGATTGGATAAACGAACCAAGGGAGGAATGGAAGAATGATGAAGAAGTGTGGGCACTTATTCGAAAGTTACAACAAGATTCCAATACATCTGATGCATTTAGCTGGCAAAATGATTCGTTATGGTACAAAGATTACTTATACCTCTGTAAGAATTCCCAACTCAAACAAAAGATTCTTATGGAATTGCACACTTCTCCCTTAGGAGGGCACTCAGTATTTTTAAAAACTTACCACAGGGTTAAGAAGGAATTTTTTTGGGATGGCCTTAAATCGAATATTCAAAAGTTTGTGGCGGAATGTTTGGTTTGCCAACAAGATAAAGTTGAAACAATTAAGACCTCGGGTCTATTACAACCTTTATCCATTCCAAGCCAATGTTGGGAGGAGGTTTCAATGGATTTTATCATAGGTTTACCCAAGTCTGAGGGAAAGAGTGTCATCATGGTGGTAGTTGACAGACTTACCAAGTATTCACACTTGCGTGCATTATCACATCCATTTAAAGCCAGTACAGTTTCTACTGCATTTATGGAAACAATTCAAAAGATACATGGAAATCCAAAGATTATTGTAAGTGACAGAGATCCCATTTTCACTGGAAAATTTGGGACATAATTATTTTCTTGTCTTGGTACTCAATTAGCTCATAGCTCATCTTATCATTCTCAATATGATGGGAAAATTGAGATAGTAAACAAATGTTTGGAAGGATATCTTCGTTGCTTTATATATGATAAATAGACACAATGGGTCAAATGGTTGCCTATGGCTGAATGGTGGTATAACATTTTCCTTCCATGCAACAACAAAAATGACCCCATTTATGGCACTTTATGGATATCAACCACCATCCATCACATCATATTTAAGAGAAAATTGTAAGGTTCAACTAGTGGAACGTCATATCGAACATCAACAACAACTCCTCCAACTCTTAAAGGATAACCTCATGTTGGCACAGAATAGAATGAAACAACAGGAAAATCAACATCGCAGCGAAAGAAGTTTTGATATTGGTGATTGGGTATTCCTATGGCTACAACCATATAAACAAATGTCCCTCGAGCAAGCTAAGAAGGATAATAAATTATCACCAAAGTATTATGGTCCATACAAGGTGTTGCAAAAGGTTGGTACAATGGCATAAAAATTGGAGCTTCCTGCAGCTTCTCGAGTGCACCCAGTTTTCCATGTTTCATGTTTAAAGAAGGTTATAGTCAACAAGCTCCCAGTTCAAACAATATTTCCAGAACTTGACAAGGAAGGAAAAATTATATTGGAACCGGAAGCAGTCACAGAAACAAGAACTTGACAGCTACGAAATCGATCAATTTCGGAGTATCTCATCAATTGGAAGAACTTATCTACTGAAGATTCCACATGGGAGGATGAGAATTTTATACAGAAGCATCCAGAACTACTCAAGTGTTGAGGACAACACTTTTTTGAAGGAGAGGGGCATGTTAGGTCCCTATAGTACTAGTGATTACCCCATTACTATTGTAGTTGTATCCCTTATTAATATTGTTGTGCCCCTATTGTCCCCATATTGTTATTACTCTGCCCCATAGAATCCCTCTATTTTTATTTTTTTGGCTTTATATTATTATTGTTACGCCGGCTGGGTGATATTGTGACTCCTTAGATTCCTACATATAGAAAGGAGGATTTGTCATTTGAATCATCTAAGAATTGTTCATTTGTGTAATGTAAAGGAGGTTTCCCCCTCGAAGAGGCTGAACTCTAAGGCATTCAACTATCTTTTCTATCTTTTTGTGAGTTAGTTTCATAACAGATTCTGCTGGTTTTGTAACATCTCTTTTGATTTATTCTAGCAATCCATTGTAATCGAATACATCGTCCATACGATCCTTGCAGTCAATGAAGTTAGAATTTCCTTCCAAGGAATACTCTAGCCTTAGCCCGTTGAAGGTCATATTTTCAATAACTAAGAGCTCTTGCTACACTGAACTAAAAATTCGAACCTCCTGAGAAACAAATTTGAAATTCATGCTCTATTGTGAATCCTGCTATGATATGATGTAGAAATTATGGTGTAGATTTGCAACTCATCATGAAGTTTTTTCAAAATCATAAGACACAGACCTACTCTACTACTCTAGGAAAGTTAATTCACAATTTAGAACAAAAAATTCAGACATGCAATAAGAAATAAAATACATGCACACAATATTTTTCTTGGGGAAAGCAATCTTCTAATAACTCCAATGCCTTCTTGCATAAATCTTATGAATATAGATGTATTACAATTGATTTACTCGATTCTGCACAACTCGTAAGTGAATAACCTATCCCTCTGCTCACTAGGAAGCTCAAACCCAAACTTTGTCAATTTCTACCTCTACTTGAGCCCATATTTCCTTGTTCAATTCCTTGAAAAATTCGGCCCCTATTATTTAGGTTTTTTCCAAAATGGATTGCACAATTCCTAAGGTTGGTTATGTGACTGCATGCAACACCTGTACGCTCAAGACTAGTCTACAACTGATATTACACTGCGTTGGAATCTCCACCATAGCTGGGAAACTTGATTTGTTTGCATGCACTAGCAATTTTGGGATGATTGATCACTTAACTACATGATCATTGCATTTGACTGAATTCTCATTGCACAACTAGCCTTCCACTAGTTCCTCCAACAGTTAGGCCTAGTTTAACTGAAAACAACTTGAGATAACTAACTTTGACTGCTACAAATTAGAAATCACACATGCTTAACTGAACTCTAACTCCAATTCGAATTGATTGAGTAAAATGGGTGACACAAACCATGTCATACAAGCTAATTGCATCCAAGTTGTCTGCTGATGTGGAAATTCAAATTTTCTCAATTTAATCAAGGCAAAATCAAATTGAGAATTTCTTGCCACATTTTTCAATAATCCTTCAATTGAATCTAATCCATGTTGCCAATCTAGCACAAAAATTTTCTAATAACAACAACCAATGTATATAAGTAGCGTTAAAAATAAATAAAACAGTAAAAAAACACATATTAAAACACAATCGATGGAGACCCCGAAAAGTACTCAAACTGTGTTACCACCCATTAACGTTCTTCGAAAGTGCCTCCATCACTCCTCTCATGATGCACACCTCTGTTTTCGGCCTCCATCACCCTAAATCCCATTAGTTGTTTTCAACCTCTATCACTTTACTTCCCGATGAAACCATCAATAGCGTAAAGATGAACCCCTAATCCTTTACCTTTTTTACTAACGCATCATATTGAGAATTTTAAGACAAAAGATTTATTTTGTCTTAAAAAATTGTCTTAAAATTCCCCTCCATGTAGTAGTCTAGAATGCAATGACATACTTTAGGAAATTGGTTCACTAAATTATTGCCTAAGGTAAAAGAAGGTTTTAATATGTAAAAACCTATCCTACATGGTGCATTTTGATCAACCTAGTAATACATGACTAGGTGATCATTCTTTGGGTGATAACAGATTGTTTCCCAACATAAGAGTTTGAGGAGCACATCGTATGATGTAAATATGTTGTAGCTTCACTTTCGTAAAACACTGAAGGGAAGTCATAGGGAGAGCTAGATCACTCAAGTAATAGGAAGGAGTGAAGTTGGACGGGGTGAAACCTACCTATGAGATAAAAGTTTCCTTAACTGATGAGTACAAGATCTCAATAAGGCAGGGGAGATATACCCATACCTACGAGATAACGGAGTACAAATGATAATGGTGTGCCTAACAGTCTAGGTCTGAGGTACATAGTACATGATACATGATATGCTGGCATCAATGGGGCAAAAAATGATACAATGAGATAATGATCCCCATTTACATAATTTCCTCGAATATAGTGGCCAGGATTGATACAATTAAGTATGTTGATTTGAGGACATGAGACATAATTCCCCCGTGTTGCTGTTGTGAAGGGGGGGGGGGAGATCACAACCCAAGAAGCCCTGATGAATAGGAGAGGTATTTAAATATCTCAATGGACCATTTTAAATAGAGGTTCATGTTGTGAGTTATGCAATTGGTGGAAACAAAGCCATTCAAATAAAAATAAATTCTTCTAAGGCTAGATCATAATTTTCTGACATCTAGGTATGTGAGGGGCTACCTGAAGGGACATCCCCTCATGAGGTCTAGAACATCTCACACACAACTCAGAAAATCTAGGAAAATCTACTAGATCACTATACCACCAAGTGCATGTTTCTTGATCGTGCGATAATGAGTTGAATTTGAGCATGCGAGAAAAAACCAAGTAAAAGGGAAATAATGATTCACTTTTCTTGGTTAGAGGCACCAAGAAAGGATGAAAGATGAAACCAAGGTACACCGTCCTCTAGACTACTCTCCTAGAATAAATGTGTTGATGTTAACAAAAGCAGGCCCACCAGAGTTTAGCCAATTATGAATCCTCAACAAAGGCACAAGGATCATAGTATTATGGCTAATAACGACTAACACTAGGGATGACAATTGGAAGATATGGGGACTCGTGGAGTTATAATTGACCTTGTCAGAGCATAACATGTAAGGTTGACTTCGTACTGACTGACACAATTCCATAAGGGATGGTCAATTACTCAGACGAAGGATTTCCAAAGGCACATGAGGATAGATGGAGGTCAAATATAAGAAAAATGGGTTGAATGTTACACATAGATGGATAATATATTATAACAGGACTCAATGGGACTTTGAACAGACTCCATAGATGTAGGGGTGACTCATCTCTAATGCTTTGAAGAAAGGTGACTATATGATGCTTCCACATGGGAAAGGCCTGCATTGCACCATAATAGAATGAGTAAATAGTGATTACTCATGCCAGAACTTGACTCATAATTCTAAAAGTTCAAAGGAAAAGTGGTACAACAGTACATGTCACTCATATTAAGAGATTTGATTTAATGCGCAAAGTGAGACCTCATGGAAAAAATGGATTTGTGGTGAAGTTTCAAATTATGAGAAACATGGAGACCCATTGTAGAGATCGGTGAGAGAATTCCAACAGTGCTGATGGTTTGTCAAAATAAGCTACCATTTACTTCTAATGGCCAAAAAAAACTAGAGTTTTTCCTATAAAAGGGCTTCTTGCCCCCAATTCCAATTCATTTGTACATTGATTTGTTGGAGAATTTAGAGAAGAGTAAGAGGTACTAAATCTTGGTGAGCTCGTAGCAGAGTCATTGGATTTCGAATCTATGACTTAGTAGGTGGCCTTACTTGTCTAGAAACGGCCTTAATGCCTCTTGGAAGGATGGTTTGTCATGAAGAATTAAGGAAAGAAGGTTCTCCATTTAATTTATGAAAAAGAGACAGTATGTATGGGAAAGATACAAGTGAAAAGATGTTTATCTTTAGAATAGACAATATCTCCTATCTCTCTCTCATCCCAATACCAAAATCAATAAGGAATATTGTTTAAATTTAATTCCCTAAGCTACATTTTTAAGACATACTTAGGATTCTTAAGAAAATTACCCAAAAGGTAACAAAATTCTTGTTATTGTTAGACCTATGCATTAGGGATTTCTCTAACATCCACTTTAACAAGCATCTTTCCATGTGCTCAATATTCTCAATAAAAATAACATACTTTGTGGTTTTGATGAGTAATTTCTATTAAGTTTCTGCCTTTATGGATCTTGGGGAATTCCTAAACATAAACTTCTTAGACTAAATGAGAAGCGATTGATTTGTAATATTCTTTTTGTGGATATGGTTAAAGTGGACGGAATATACCCATTGTATTTACCGTGCTAGTTGCCCATGGCATTGACCCATGGTATTTTCCTTTGTTTTTCGAAGGAAAACAATAAACTAAAGTCTCTAGAGATTCATTGAAGCATATAAAAGGGGATAGGAGCCTAACAATGTAATCATCGAGAGCTATTTATCTATTTTTCTTTTGTTGAGAGCTTGCAAGGCAAGTTCTAGTTGATCCCAAGGACGAAAACCCCATGGGAGTAATTTCTCTAGTGGATCCATCAAGGATCTAAGATTGTGCTTCAACATCTTTAATTTCTCTGTTGATGGGAAGCCATAAATGCCAAGGCACGAGCTTTAGTAGTGCTTCTATGGGCATGTAATTTTATTTATAGTTATTTACATAAATAAAATGTTGCATTCTCAGATCTTTATTGTGTTCGTTGTTTTTACTGCAAGAATTTTATTAGAACACATACAATGTACCAAAACTGATTAAAATTTTGATGATTGGGAAATTACAGTGGTATCGGAGCTGTGCATCCCGCAAGCCTGAGGGTTTTATTGGAAAATTCTAAATTATTTGCAGGGTTATTTGGAGGTTTCATGCAGGGAACTTTGGTGGAATTTATGCTCACCCTAGCCAACATTTCCATCTTTGAAGGTATTTCGTATCATCCTAGTTGGTTCTATTTTTCGGTTGATTGGAAGGTGAATTTTTTGCATTATTTTGAGAGCTATTATTTTATTGCAAAGAAAAGAGAAAACATTACTTTGCCAAATTTTTAGATTGGACCTAGGTCTGCTTTACCATATTTATCCATTCAAGTTTACGGGGTTGAGATCAAACCCTATCAGATTTGAGGGTCTCTTTTCAATTGTATTGCAAGGTTGTGAGATTTGTTGTAGGAAGTACTACCATCTTGACTATAATTTGATTACAGGTCTATAGAAATCCAACGGAAGAGTTCATCTCCTTCTAGTGGGTCAAAGACCAAGGGTTCAAAGGGAAACTTTTGAGCACAAGTATCATGTTGAATTATATCTGTTTCATTTCAAGATCAATGGTATGAATATATTTTTGTAATCTATATTGGAAAGAGGCTCGGTCATTTAAAAATAAGCAGGAGACCTTGCCTTTCAATGCCATTTTTAACTTTCTCATAGATCTAAAGTGTCTCCTTGAAATAATTGTGGATTGATTTCATTGGAGGTAAAAAAGGTCAAATTGAATAGGTTGGAAGGTTGAGTTTCTAAACTTGATCCCAAGGAAGAATATAAATTGTTTAATCAAGCTGATCCTAGGATTGAGGTTGAACCCATAGCCAAATTTGGAGATTGATCACTTGGAGGCCACATTTCTTTTCCAAAGACTGAGGGTTTCAAGGGTCCTTGCTCCACGCATTTTCCAGAATTCTTTCTCTTGTAGTGTTTTCTTCTCAAAGATGTACGAAAATAACCCACCTAAGACTGTGGATGATAAACAGTATCAATAATATAAATGGCTGCTAAAAATTTTAGATCTGCAACAAATGATAGAATCAAAACCTGTGAAAGTCCTAATCTATGCAACAATCATAGTTAAACAACAAAAAGAAACAGTAATAACTCAAATAATCCAATGGAAACTATATATACAAAAAAATAGATTTTATTATAACACCTGTGAAGGGAAACAATAAATGTTACCTGTCCCCCTCTATGGTATGGGTTCTTGGCTATCCTCAAACATCTTCATCTTCTTTAGAGTCTCTCTCCTCTATAATGTGAAAACCCAACAAATAAAATGTTCGAGCTTAATGGGAACTCAAATGGCAGAGAAATGGAGTGCATCAATGAAAATAATTAGAATTACAGTAGTGAGTGAAACAATGAAATAGTCAAAATTAATAATGAATGGAAAACCCTTCTATTTATAACAAAATATTGAGTTATCCTCAAATAATGAGCAATAATAAAATATTATTAACCCCATTCTTGGAATAACCACTTGGAATATTTTATTGTATTTGGTTAGGAGGGAAAAAAAATTTGAACTCTTTTTTAGAAATAATAAATAAATAAATGATTTATTTATCATCTCAACAAATTGGTTAAGGAATAATAAAGAACTAATGATTTATTTAATTATTCCCAAGGGGTTTTTCAAATTTGACAAGGAATAATAATTAATTATTCCTAAAGAAAAATAAGATAGTTAATAATTTATTTGTTGATTTTTCATTATTGGGTCAAATGTGACAAGGAATAATAATTGAACAATGGTTTAATTAATTATTCCTAGAATGAAATCAAATAAACAATGATTTATTTAATTATTCCGCACGAGTTAATTATAAATTACTTAAGAAAGGTGGTTTATTAAGTAATTTTTCACAATGAAAGAAATTTTACTATTGTAAAATTCGTTGTACATGGTGTAGTTCGATCCATCTAGTAAATTAGGCTAGATGATCAATATTTTGGTGATAACAGATTTCCCCCCAACGTACGAGTGCTAGGAGGAAAACATATGACCAAACTATGTTGTAAAGGCATAATCACTACACCACAAAGTGGAGAGAGAGAGAGAGAGAGAGAGAGAGAGAGAGAGAGAGAGAGCAAGACCAATACAACTGAAGCAGGAGGATAGGGACAAAGGGGGAAAGACCAATGCAAGTCACCTTTTATGTTGTGGTATCAGACTTCAATGAGGTGGGGGAGGAATACATATACCTGCCGAGATAACTTAGTACAAAAATAATGGTGTGCTGAGAAACATCAAACTGTGCAATGAAGTACATGCTGAATGGTACATGACATGTTGGCATAACTGAGTCAGAAAATAATACAATGTGTCCCATATATATAATGCACCTGGAAAAATATGAGCTAGGATTGAATCTAATATGAACTGATTACATGAGATATGATGGCCCTTCCCTCAAAAAATGGGTTAGAGGGAGGGTAGAACAACCGAGGAAGCCCTGTTGAACAATGAAGGGATCTGCAAAACTAAATGAATCATCCGAAGGAGATGTGTAGCTATGAACACTGTGATTGGTAGGAACCGAACCCATTATATTTGTAGAACTGCATCTAAGGCTGTAGCAATATAGGAATGCATCTGAGCATGTGAGGGGCTACCTGAAGGGGCACCCCATCATGAGGTCTCAAACATCTCACGCACACCTAGGAACCACTGGTACAATTCGCTGCATCACTGGACCATCGAGTGTTTTGATTACGAACATGAAACACCCAAGTCAAAGGGAAATAATGAGTCCCTCTACTCGATCCAAAGTACCGAACAAGAATGGAAGGTGGAACCAAGATACACCACCCTCTAGGTCGTTCTTATGGAATAAATGAGCTGATATCGACAGAATAGGGCCCACGATATGTGAGGCAATGAGGATCCTCAACTAAGGTATGAGGGAAAATAGTAATGTGACTGACGGATTAACACTAGGTATAATGGAAAATGAGGGATTGAGGGACAAATAGACAACTTCCCTTGTCAGAGCATAAAGTGCATGGTTGACCTGGCAACAACTGACTCAACTTCAGATGGGATGTGGACAGTATGACTGGAGACCAAAATGGGCAAGACGAGATGAACGGTATCAAAATATGGATGGAATATTATGATATGATATAATGGGATACGAAACAGACTCCATGGATGCAAGGGTGACTCATCGCGGATGCTTTGAACAAGGGTTATTCGATGATGCTGCCACACAGAATAGGCCCAGTGGGGACCATGAAAAAATGAGTAAATGGTGGTTACACATGATGAAAATTGACACATGAGATGACAAGTTCGAAGGGAAGGTGGTCCCAAAATTAAAAGTGTCGCATATGAAGAAATCCGATTTTGACAGGCGACAAAATGACCCTTCTTGGAAAAATGGCTTTCTAGTGAAGTTTCAAATCATCCAAAACTGAGAAAGACTCATTATAGTACTTGATGAGAGATTTCTAATGATGTTGATGGTTCATCAAGTTCAGCTACCGTTCGGTCAAAGCGGGTGACAAAAAAATTGTGGATTTTTCTATGAAAGGACATTTTCCCTCTAATTGGAATTCATTTTTTAAGTGAGTTGTGGTAAATTTGGAGAGGAGGAAAGGTCGTAAATCTTGTGGAGATCATAGCAGAAAAACCCCGCCATTAGAATTAGGATCTGCGACTTTCAGGTAGGTGGCCTTACTCATCTCTTCAATTTCATTTATTTATTTCGTGATTTTTGGCTCCTGGAAGCTCCCGGGGAGACCCTTGCTCCTCTTCACAGTCTAATCACAATTTTTGTACCTAGAAGTGCAATTTAGATCATATGAAACATGTGAAAACCTATGAGCTCACACTTTCTCGGCATAAAACTGCAATTTGGGTCTGAAGAGAGGGGTGGTTTGTTCACTTGGTGGGGGTTGTAGGTTGATTAGTGTAGACTAGTGTTTTCTTCTCTCAACTGACAAGACATGTGGTGTTTCGTAGGCATGGCAGAGCTAAAAATCAACTGGTGTGAGTGAGACTTGGATACCCTCTGATCGAGATTCAGATGGATCAGGGGGTTCAAGGGGCATTGGCTCGCTATGGGGTTCTCAAGTTGTTAGAGAACCCATTGATGAGGGCAAGTGGGCCCTTGCTATTGAGAATCGTGAGCTATTGGGATCTAGACCATGAGGTATTTGTTGTGTAGGGGAACAATATTGAGCTCACATTATAGGATATTTATTTCTTCACCAGACTCCCTCCCCTCAGAGTGATGTGGGATATACATCTGGTTTTTCCTTGTGGGAGGAACATTACGAAGTTTGTGGAGTGCCATTGTCCACATGATGTGCACGTGAAGGGCATGACTATCCTGATTGGTGTTTTAGACCGGCTATAGACATAGGTTGTTTCCGAAGCTGTGCCGCTATGGGTCTTGGGCAGCTGTGCGTTCCAACACATCACTGGTGGGTAGATGACGCTGGTTGAGAGTGTTTTGGCTAGGACCTACTATGGGTTGGCTGAGATGATGCTGTCGTTGTTGAAATGATAGTTCAGTCTATGCAGATGAGCCATGACTATCACACGTATATGGTACTAAATGTAAAATATGTGGTATGCAGACATAGCACTGGTAAAACCGGTAAGAAATGCAAGACGAGCCGCAGTGCCTATGGCTACAGATTGGGGAACATCGTCATCTTGTCAAGGTCTAGAGGATAGTGTGCTACTCATTTATCTACATCGTAGATGTGGGGTACTCTTGACCAGAGTCTTTGAGCACGGATGGCATGAGCTAGACATCGATATATATATGAGTGTAATGACCTTCCATTAGAGTGGTGAGGTATCATGCGGTGCATGGCAATGGCTAGTCATGCAGCACATGATCTATGTGCAGGTGGGGCAGAGCTTTTCATGCGTGATCCTTCAGATAGTGACTAGATATGGGGAATGTGGGTCCCTTTGATTTTGAATTTTGTAACATGTTATGGGCATGTCAGATGTATTTAGAGCTATGGGCTCCAAACACTTATATGATACATAATATGGTTATGCATTTTTATATGACAATGATGGTTCACCATGTGTTTTATTTATGGTTGTCTTCTATGGTATACATGTGATAAATGCCAATCTAGAATGTTATTTGCAATGGTATCTACATAGTTATTTTCGGCTCTAGGAACTTGACTAAAAGTAATGGTTTCAAATTCACATACCAACAGCTTAACATGCAGATATTTTCTAAATATGACTTGGTTATGCACATGATATACACCATTCAATTGCATGACAAGCAGTAAGGAATATAAACGAACATGAAGATGAAGGTCGCGATGATAAAGGGAATTGACTAACAAACCTATCACTGGATCATATTCGGCCTGGTTATTGGTGGCAGATCCAATGCACACGTCATTTGGAAGGACTAATGTATGCAAGGAGGTAAAAATGGCCCAGGCTGTCGAGGCTATTGTTGAGCACTGGAAAAGGTATGTTATTTTCATTTACTTTGTCATCTTTTCTTTAAAACTCATAACCTCTTTACATCATGAACTAGGTATATGACAAGAGATTATGATAAAATATAGAAGATTTATATGCAACGTGAAATAACTATTAACTACCCCTTTTCTATGCAGAAAGAGGAGAAAACAGAAGACTGCCATCCCAAAGGAAAATGCAAGACAAAGTTAACTGCTGTCCCTTTGACAGGGAACCGCATTCAGACAAGGCGATCCAAATTGGAGCATATCAGCTAGGAAAAGGAAAAGGAGATACAAAATTAGCGCAAGAGAACAAGAGGATAACTGAGAACTAATAGATTGGTGAATCCTTTAGGATCCTTTGATCCTGAGGGATCGCTACCTTAATGATTTCCTGTATTGTTGATATCTTCGCTTGACTGTTATAAGAAGGGGGCAACACTGCTAGCCCGGGGGACAGACTATTGCTATTTTATGAAATTCTCCTTTGTACTTGAAACTTTGGTCATCGACTCTCTTTGAAGAGCAATTCACCGTAACTCTGTTTTGATATTTTAATATATAAATCTTATTTCCGTTCTATCCTTGATTCTGGAGTAACCTTAAGCAGTGTGTCCCTGGCGGCTAAGGGCCCGGCCCTGGTCGATCACTTGCTCCTGTACCATTATTTCCGATTCATGTGTGCTTTGATCTCCTCTATTCGCTCTGTTCAGTAATCTGATGTGCCTTGCTGTTTTACATATTGGTTTTCTTATATTTCTTCTATACTTGACTAATTAATGTTATTCTTTGCAACAGGAATGCTATGTTATTCATTTTAATTTTATATCACATAGCTGTCCCTTTTGACAATTGATATAACGTTGTTGTTCCTTACAAATTGCCATTGTTGTTTGATTACAAAGTAACAGTGTTGTGTATTCCTAAATCGGTACTACTGTATTTATCTATGGTTTATTCTTAAAACGTGATTGTTGTTCATTCGAGATTGTTGTTCCGTCGTGATCACAATAGCTGTTTCTTTATAAATGTGATTCATACTTGTCGTATCGAAGCTCAGATTACTGCCCCTTTCAATATTAAGAGTGTCGTGTGTTTAGTCTGGTTTGTTATACATTTATATTTGATTTAAGTTGTTGTTCTATATTTTATTTCTATTAGTTTTCTATTCCATTTTTGTATGTTGTTCAATTCATCTCTAAAGTAAAGATTGTTACTTAATTCCTGTAGGATATAATTATTGTTGCATTAATTTCTGTAGGTTAAGGTTTTGTTGTTCAATCTTGTTTATAAAATTAGTTGTTGTTCCATTTCCTGTCATTTGAGCTATCATCACTTCGGTGTGCATAACGATCTGAGATTGTAGTGAACATTGACATATGTTGTCTAGTTCCCAGATTGATGATCTTTTCCTTGATTTCTTTTTAATTGCATCAGTTTACAGAGGGAAGAGTTACCATTACTGTACCCTTGACTGATAAATTGTTGTAGCTTTCTGAATCCATGATTTGAGTTTTAGGTAGATTTTATTCCAAGCATCCATGTACTCTTGTATTTAGAACACTATACTACTAGCATTACTCTGACAAATGATCGCCTCAAACTGAGTACACTCTTTGAGATAACAAATCGTTCCTGGATTGACAATTAATGTAGGGTAAATAGTGGTGAAAAATACCCTTTCTACTACTTGACATTTTCGCGCCATTGCTAGGGAAGAGTGTAGCCATTTGTTTCTTTTCCAAAGTAGTGTAAGAACCTGCTAAGAGAGAATTGGGTCTTAAAAACGAAAGGTAAGAACCTGTGTACGGAGCATGTAATAGCCTTGATCCTTTGCCTACTTTCCTACAGATTTGTTGCTATTCTTTTGGGTAGAAATTAGCATTTGATTTGTGTGCATGACTAAGCAGAAAAAGCCTAAAAAGAATCCTAAACGACTACCCAAGTTTGATAAAGCTAAGGGGTTGGTGACCCTTGGACGATCGACCTTTATAGACGAAATCCTTAAGAAATAAGAATCTCAGCCCTCAGTAGGACCTAGAAAAGTTGCTTCTATACAACCTAATAGTTCCCTTCAGGCCACAGGATCACCATCTGTAACCTTTTCTAAGGTGCATAGTCAAACCGAAGAGCAAGATTTTCAAGAAATTGAGAATTCTAGCCCAAAATCATTGCAAGAAGGGAAACTTAGCAACCTCTGTGAAGGGAGAGGAGAAACAGGGGAAACTGAAGAACCAAGATCTCCTCTTGGGATAATTCAGCCATTAAATAGCCTACATAAGGGAAGTGCTGCAAAAATCATCCATAACGAAGTTGAAGAACCTCAAGAATCAAAATCCCCCCAGACATTAGGAACTCTCATCAATCCAGATAAAGGAAGTGTTGTTAAAGCCATTCCTGTTGAAGCCATTCCCCCTCATCAGCCTAGGAATACCCTCCTAGACATCCCAAAAGATTATTGGCACATATTTGACCGAATGGCCCAAAACCAGCCAAAAACCCAAACTTCTACACTGCAATATCCCATTGTGGACACTACAGCTAATGCACCTATGAAAGAAATTCCTCTCCAGCATATCCCTAGATTTCATGGCCTTACATCAGAAGATCCAGATGCATTCTTGTTTGAATTTGATGTGTTGTGCAAAGGATATGACTATACCACCGATCCCTAGAAACTGAAATTATTTCCCTCTATATTAAAAGGGGCTGCTTTAAGATGGTTTATGGGGTTGGGTGGTGGTGTTATAAAGAATTGGGATCAAATGAAAGAGGATTTTCTAAAAAAATATCACGACTATTGCAGGTCTAGAGAGTTAAAAGATGAAATATTAGAAGAGTATGTTGAACGTTTTCAATATAATTTTCAAAGATCTCCTTATGCATCATTACCCTTAACTGATAATGTATTAAAAATAGTATTAATTAGAGGAATGAAGGAACAATAGATTGAAACACTAAATATTATGGGAAAACGAGATATTTAACACGAAAATTTTGCTGACATTATTGATTTATGTATCAGGAGTTCAAGAGGCAGCACAAGACTAAAACCAGTAGAACATGATAGGCTTACAAGAGACAACAAGATCTCTGCAGAAGGAGTAACTTGCTCAGAAATTTGAAATTTATTAGAAAAATTGAAAATTGACATATTGGGGACTCTGATAACACAACTTGATATTATGCAGGCCAAGTAGAAACAAGCAGAGGCAGAACAAAATTTGGCAATCTTCTGTCCCAGATGTAGAAAGAAACACAACCACAAAGAGTGTCTGTTAGATGCGGTTCAAGTTTGCGCCATTTGTACAAAAGACCATTCTACAGAGAGTTGTCCCTCACTTCCTGGATTAAAAGCAATATATAAGGAAGTGGAAGAAGAGCTAGAACCGGTGTACCTACTTAATCAGGGTCGTCAATGGAAACCGCGACAATCAAGTATGTTCCCCGATCCAGCCTCTTCTTTTCATCCTCCACAATATCATGCTCGGCAATATAATACTATGTGGCAAAATCAACCTCCCTTCTCGAATTGGTCACAGCAACCATTTCCTTCATCATCACCACGGCCGAATCAAGCAAGTCAAACCAATTGGCCAAATTTTCCATATGCCCCACCATATTGGCAAAAGAATGTATATCCATCACTATGGTCTCCTCCTACTTCATAGAGTCAAGCCTAACAGACAAATTGGCAAAGACTGATGAATCAACCAATAGGAACCATTCCGCTCCCTCAATCTACATTGCTAGAATCACAACAAAACCCCCAGTCTAACTTAAGACCGCAACTCCTAGCCCAACACAACCCTAATCCGAATAATAGACCGGTCTAATCCATTCAAATAATTGAGACACCAAAGATAGACACCGATATAAGGGAGTGTAATGACCTTCAATTAAGATCTGGGTGCATTATAGGAACAAAGGGAGATAAAACCACTCAAGTTGAATATCAGTTACCTATAGAACAACCACTACAAGAAGAGGATGTGATCAGACAACAAACTCATGATCAAGTAATCACATCTCATCCCCCATTCCTAGAACGATTAATTATACCTCGACCTATACAACATCCTGATTTTGACATTTTGGGAGAGCTTAAAAATCTGTACATAAAAATCCCACTCCTCCAAGCCATTCAAGACATCCCAATATATGCAAAGACCATCAAAGAGCTATGTATAAAAAAACCAAGGAGGAGAATAACAAATAACCCAACAGTCCAAGTAGTTGGCACCTTATCCGACCTATTATCAAGAAAAGAAACACCCGTTAAATATGAAGACCCAGGAAATCCAATAGTAACAATACAAATCAATGGACAAACCTTTGCAAATGCCTTAGTTGATTTAGGGGCTGCAATTAATATCTTAACAACCACCACTTGTCAAAAACTGGGCATTACATCAGTAGAACCAACTTCCACTTTATTAGAACTGGCTGACCGATTCGTGGTTAGGCCAGAAGGCACACTACATGATGTCATGGTATCCGTTGATTCCTGGGAGTATCCTATCGACTTTCTGATAATAAACCCCAAAAACCAACTTGATGGACATCCATTGATTTTAGGCAGACCTTGGCTTGCAACCGTTGATGCTTATATTGGTTGCCGACAAGGTAGGATGACTATAACTAGAGGGACTAATATCAAGAATCTAGCCTTATATCCTCCAGCCCAGCCAAGTGTCACAATAATAAAAACTAACAAACATCTTGTATCATACCTCACCGAAAATATTAGATCCCCATTAACCATAGAAGATTCCCTCAATTTCAAAGATCAAACAGAGGATGATGTTATTAACAACTTTATTAGCCAGACTAAATCTGGATCCCACATGCAATGTCATATGATAGAAGCAGCATTTGATAATGAATTAGAAGAAGATCCTCTCAAAGACACTCACGATCAAACAATACCTACTACCTCTGTGTCAAATAGCAAAACTGTAGGTATTGAGCCAGGAAAAATTTTAAACATTAATGGCAACCTGACTCTCGAACAAGAAGAGAAGCTAATCCAACTACTGAGAAAATACAAAGAAGCATTTGCATGGGATTATCCTGACATGAAAGGAATTGATCCCCAACTATGTACAGACCACATTTACATAGAAAAGGATGCAAGACCTATTCGCCAACCACAAAGGAGACTTAACCCTCATCTAAAAGACATTGTAAAATTTGAACTTCAAAAACTTTTAGATGTGAATTTTATTTACCCTATCTCCAATAGCAAATGGGTCTCTCCACTTGTAGTGGTGCCAAAGAAGAATGGAAAGTGGAGGATTTGTGTAGATTATAGAGAGCTAAATAAAGCAACACAAAAGACCACTTTCCCCTTCCATTCGTTGACTAGGTATTAGATACTTTAGCAGGAAAGAAATTCTTTTCTTCTTGGATGGCTTCAGTGGATACAATCGGATTCAGATTGCCCCTGAAGACCAAGACAAAACTACCTTTACCTGTCCTTGGGGAACATTTGCCTATAGAGTTTTACCTTTTGGCCTCTGCAATGACCCTGCCACATTTGAAAGGGCTATCCTCAACATCTTTTCAGATTTAATAAATGAAGGGCTCGAAGTATACACGGATGATTTTACACCATACGGAGATGATTTCAACCTAGCATTGGACACACTAGAAAAAGTGTTGTAGCGATGCATTGCCACCAGGCTCTGTGTGGGCCATGAAAAATGCTATATGATGATGATTGAAGGACTTATTCTACGCCATTATATCTCAGTAGCTGGAATACAGGTAGATCCAGCCAAAATTCAAATAATTTTGTTAATACCTACTCCTACCACTCAGACAGAGGTACGCAACTTTCTTGGATTTTATGGTTATTAAAGAAGATTTATAGAACTTTTTTCTCATATTGCTGCACCTTTATATGCACTGATAGGAAATGTTGACTTTGTTTGGATAGAAAAATGTGATCGCACTTTTGAGGATATGAAAAATCTTGTGTCAATAGCCCGAGTACTTAGAGGACCAAATTGGGACCTGCCATTTCAAATTTCATCAGATGCTTCAAACACAACTATTGGAGCAGTCCTTGGGTAGGAAGAAGATAAAATACCATATGCGATTTATTATATTAGCAAGAATTTATCTCTTGTGAAATTGAACTATACTGTGACTGAAAATGAATTTTTGGCTGTAATACATGCTATCAATAAATTTAGGCATTATATCACTGGATATCCTGTTATCTTATATAAAGATCACTCTGCCATAAAATATTTAGCAAATAAACTAATCACAAACGATAGAGTAACCAGATGGCTGATTTTATTGCATGAATTCGTTATCATAATAAAGGACTGACCTGGAAAAGAAAATCTTGTAGTTGATTTTCTCTCACGAATGCCAAAACCAGTGGACGCAGCAGCGGTCAAAGATCAATTTCCAGATGAACATTTGTTTGTTGTTACTGTTAAAACACCTTGGTATGATGATGTTGCAAATTATTTAGTAGTAGGCAAATCCAAAACATCTGACCCCCAATGAACAAAAGCAGATTGTCCAGCATAGCACTCGATTTTCTTGGATTGGGGGCTACCTATTTCATACAGGGGCAGATATGCACATCAGGAGATGCATCCATGAAGATGAAATTTTTGACATCTCGAATGCTTGTCACAATGGACCATGTGGCAGACATTTCGTAGATCAGAGAATTGATCAGAAGGTGCTGCAAACAAGGTAATATTGGCTCACTATCTTCAAAGATGCAAAGAAGTTCGTTCAAGCTTGTGACAACTGCCAAAGAGTGGATGCCCTAGACAGTCTGACGAAATGCCCCTGAACCCATAGCTAGTTATTGAACCATTCGAACGATGGGCACTCGATTTTGTTGGTCCAATTAACCCATCATCAAATCAGAAAACATATATTTTGGTAGCAACAGAATACGTCACCAAATGGGTTGAAGCAGAGGCATTTTCGAGAGCTACAGAGGATTTCGTCATACAGTTCTTATTCCACATATTTGTGTGATATGGCCTCCCAAGAGATATAATTACGGATGGAGGACCACAGTTTGTTGGTAATAAAATTGCTACAACACTAAAAAACTATCATATTCAGCATAAAATTACTACTCCATACCACCCACAGGCAAATGATCAAGTAGAAAGCACGAATAAAATAATAGAAGCAATACTGACAAAAACCATTGCGTCACACAGACACGATTGGGCTACAAGACTGCTAGAAGCCTTGTGGGCATATAGAACAACATGGAGAAGTACTACCGGTTATTCACCATACCAGGTAGTATTTGGAAGGGAACCCATCTTTCCAATAGAATTCAAAATACAGACACTACGAATAGCATAAGAAGTCGGTCTACATTTAAACGAGGCCCAGATTAATAGATTACAGCAGATCAATGAGCTAGATGAAATCAGGCTTTCTGCCCTTCAACATACTGCGTTAATTCAATAATAGCGAGCCAAATGGCATGATGCCCTCATTAAAAAGAAAGTCTTATGCGAAGGAGATTGGGTGCTCCTATACGATTCCAGGTTTCAGGATTTTCCATAGAAACTTCAGAGTCGCTGGCTGGGACCATATGAAATCTAGAAGGTACATGATAATGGCACCATTACTCTAACTACCATTGATGGATCCGGACATACCCTTAAGGCAAATGACCATCGAGTTTGATTTTACCGCGAACCACTTACTCAGGAATCCTTCTACCAGCAACTTCGCGAAGACTATGACATGCAGATTCTGGTTGAGGAAGAGAAATCTTCCTCACCTTTGGTTCATTAAGTGATTCGACTACTCTTACATATTGTACATATTCGTTTGTTTTGTTAGTATAAATTACTTTCTGTATATATTTTTGCATTTATGTAACGTTTGCATTTTGGTGTTCCTTTTTGAAGGAACATTTTCACCACTTTGTTGTTCCTTTTTGAAGGAACAACACCTTTGCACTTTGTTGTTCCTTTCGGAAGAAACACCATTTCCTTCATTCTGCTGTTCCTTTCCGAACGAACAGAATTTCTACCATTTCACTTTTCCTCTTTAGAAGGAACAACACTTGCATTTTTTTCCCAAAGGAACGACACTTTCATTTTTTTGTTGTTCCTTTTATGAAGGAACAACATTTTCGTTTTCTATTGTTCCTTTTCTGAAGGAACAACATTTCCGTTTTCTGCTATTCCTTTTTTCGAAGGAACAACACTTTCGTTTTCTGTTGTTCCTTTTCCGAAGGAACAACATTTTTGTTTTCTGTTGTTCCTTTTTCCAAAGGAACATTTTCGTTTTCTATTGCTCCTTTTTCTGAAGGAACTACATTTTCATTTTCTGCTGTTCCTTTTTCTGAAGGAACAACATTTTCGTTTTCTACTGTCCCTTTTTCGGAAGGAACAACATTTTCATTTTCTGTTGTTCCTTTATCCAAAGGAACAACACTTGCGTTTTTTGTTGTTCCTTTTTCCGAAGGAACAACACTTTCGTTTTCTGTTGTTCCTTTTTCGAAGGAACAACACTTGCGTTTTCTGTTGTTCCTTTCCGAAGGAACAACACCTTCATTTTTCTGTTGTTCCTTTTCGAAAGGACAACATTTTTGCATTGTTTTGCTTGTGCTTGTTTTCTTTGCTGTTGTTCCTCTTAATTCACAACAGTTTCGAGTATTTCTTTCCTTTTGCTTGCGATTTTGTGCACAATAATTGTTTTATCTTTTTATTCTTTGTGTGTTTTATCATTTAGATCATTTTTGAAACACAGCTATACACCTATGCAATGAATACAAAAACTAGAGGATACTAAAATCAACAAATTACATAAAAGTTGCTATCTTTACAAGAAATTACTCTGAATTGATAAGAGAAAAGAGGAAAGGACACAACTATTCATCACCTTGCTGTCACTATTCTACTAATACCGATATGATTGGTTATCCTTATCATAATGGTTCTTTCTAAATTCCCATAATCCTCTTTGATCATTATTAAGCAATAAGAACAAAGGGTATATTTTTCTATTGAGATGTTAAGACTTCTTCCACCATCCCTACTCTTAAGGATTACTGAACAACCCTTTGTGTATAAATAGGAAAATTACTTTATAAAAGAAAAAATAAGAGAAAAATGTTTATATAATTTGCTAACATGGTTTGTCAGATGAAGGATAGGGGCTCTCATTAAGAGCCAGCCTACCATGATCATAAGGAAGAAAGTGAAGTGGCATTCCCACTATGCCCACCACACTAGGGATATGATCCAAGAGGCAAATAAAAAAAAATAAAGAGTCCTTGGAACAGGAGGTCTCATCACGAGCCGACCTGCCGACCTTTGACTCCTTCCTAGTGAATGGCATTATGATTTATCTGGTTACCAAGCTAGCATAATGGCCTCAATTCTGACATTGCAGAGCACTTTCCTAAGCATACACAAAGAATCATGGTTCCATGGGTGAAATAAACAACTCTATCAAGGTTATGGACACCTGTGGGAAATAGAGCTCAGTTGATGGTATTGAAGTCACATTCTTTATACACCAATAGCAATTATAAAACCCTTCTTCTATCTTTGTAATGGGTCAAATAAAATTATGTACATAATTCCTCCAAACCTTTAATACATGAAAATATATTACAATCAATCATGACGAAAAAAGTTGATAATGACCGCATCGGACCTTTTGTGCACGTCAGCTATCCTATCCTCCAAATCGCGCATCATATCACGACATTCTCTTCTTTATTAAGCGATTCTATTATATACCTCGATTTTTGCAATCTGCTCGTTCTTGTAAACATGACATCTCGGTATACGTTGTTCCTTTTTGACTCTATACCATGGCAGTTCAACACGCCACTCCCTCATTTGACGGCCGAGGACAACCTATCACATTGTAGGGGGGGAGCAGGTGACCTCATAATTTACTGGCATACGTGTCAGCCTATTATTTGGAGAATTCTCACTTGGGAACAGTAAGGCTTAACGGTGTATTTTTTTCCAATTTGCATGGCTTGCTATTCCAAAGCTATTTCTGTGTTATGCTCTGCAACAATTAGCAGTAATTTGAAATTTGAATGAGCTTGTTGTTTCGTCGTTTTCTCTATGGATGCTTACAGCTTGAACAACCTGCTGTTCCATTACCGTCTCTGTGTTTTCTACAGTGTGCTAAGCATGGGAGGAAGATCAATTCGTAGAGAACCACATGTTTGGGCAGTCTCTTATGCTGCATGAGAAATCCTAACAAGGGCAGGATGGATAGTTTATCTCAATCATCTGCAACAATCCAACGAGACCATGGAAATTGAATTTTTGTAGAACTTGCAAGAATATCACTCCACGGTAAGAGGGAGATAGATAGCAATAAGTGATGACATAATTGCAGAGGTTTCAAGACTACCAGCTACTGGATCTGTGTGGACTCTGAAGAAGGTAAGACTATGAGATGCCATAAAAATCTTCCAGGATGAAGGCCAGAACCTGACTGTAAGAGGAAAGCGAGTTCTACCAGCAGCCTTGGGAGAGCTGTGGGCAGAATTGGTGAGAATCATCTAGAGTTACATCACCTGTGAAGGCAGGAAAGACATGGTAAGACCATGCCACCTTAAACTTTTAGTCGTGTTAAAACAAAAATGCACTGTGAATTTGCCTGCATTTTTAAATTCTTTATTTCATGATGTTGCCCGAAGCATGAAGAAATCTCACCACGTGGAATCAGTGGTAAGTAACCATGGGTTGATATGGCTGATAGTTAGGTACAGTCTTACTCAACAACAGAGCAGTTGGGAAGAACTAATTTTCACAATAGACGAGGGACTGGCTTTGCGAGCCCAAAAACAAAAACATGCTACAAGTACGTCAAACAGACTGCTGAAACGAAGGAAATTCGTTAGATTGGCATGGATCAGAGGGAGGCTGGAAAATTCGCAAGGGAACACCGGTCAACTTGTGGAGATAGATGATTCAAGGGATGATCAACCCCCACAATTGGAAGGAGAGGAGAACGAAAGAGAATTGAAGGAAAATGATGAGGGAGAAATAGAGGAAGAGATCTGGTCAAGAGGAAGAAGAAACAGAGCAATGAGAGGAAAGCCCATTGTAAAATCCGCTGTAAGAAGATAAATTGGCCCAGATTCTAGCCAATATGGATGAATATGCTCAACCTCTCAGCCCGCTAAACCCACACGCCGAGAAGGACCACAGGAGCACTCTGTTCATGATAAGAGTGCATCCGAAGAATTGTGTGATGAGGAAGAAGAAGAAGAGAATCACTCCGCCCATGATGAAAGTGTATCCAGAGAGAAAAGTGATGAAGATAAAGAAAAGGAACAATTTGTTCCAAGTGAGAATACACCAAAAGAATTTCATGAAGAAGAAGGGGTGGAAGAAGAAGTTACCCAAGAGATAGCAGAACAAGCTAGGGTTTCTACCCCTGAACAACCTGATCAGCAGAACAATGAGGAAGCACCCCAAGAAGAAAATTAGGAAATTGGTCAAGGAAAAAGTCCAGGCCCGAGTAAGCGAACAGTTATTCCTTCCAAGAAAACAGAAGAAATCAAAAGATTAAGAAAGGAATAGTAAAGACTGTTTAAAGTGATCGCACGATTTTGATAACAAATCAAGGTTTTGAAGATGGGGAAGAAAGAAACAAGGACCTCAGTGGTAAAGCATGCAACCACTGTGGCGAAACCCCTTAGGAAAAAGATTAAGAGGACTCATGTCCAGCCTACCGTTCAAAACCGAAAGGAACAACATTCGGCTGTTGCCCATGTCGAAGTACAAACAAATAACATATCGGCCTGTGACAAAGAAATTCAGACAGAGGCACAGTCCTCTGAGGAAATTTGAACCATAAATACGTAACGACGCAATAAGAAGATTCAAGTAAGCCTCCCGCTTACAACTACTATGTGGGATAGTGACCCGAGGAAAATAACTCTGCGAGAGGGCTTGGTGCAAGCCCAGCAAGCAGTAGAGAAACTTATAGAATAGACTGTCTCTCGAGAAAAGTATGAGGAATTACAACAACAGTTGAGGGATGTCAACTTATCCAAAAGTTAGGCTTTCGACGGATGGAGAAAGGAATAAGAAAGAGTCAAAAAGGTAACTCATAGACTAGATGTAGTCATCAAACAAATGGATACCTTATGCTCTTTGCATACTCAGGTTCTAGCATGTAGAGCACCTGCTAGGTACTATGCTTTGTTTTTAATGGAAATATATTTGCAATTGAAAATTAAAGATGTCAAAGCAGGAGCCCCTATAGAAATAAACACTATTGATGACTTCATAAACTGTTGTAAGCACTATGGGGTGAAGGTTCAAAGATTATTATGTGAATTCTATTTGCACAACCTTGTGTTAGATCGAGAAATAGAGCAGAATCCTAGCCCTTTCATTGGGGATGTCCAACTGCAGGCATTCATTTCTTTTGGTGTTAATCAAATAAAATGGCTTAAAGCCTACAATGCCTTTCAAAGACAAGAAAACAGATTTGACTTATGGGTGAGAGTTGAGCCTAGAGACCCATTGTAGTTATGGAATAAACATAGGAACCTAATGAGGACTCCGAGTGTGATTGAAGCATTAGGACCTATTCATACAGCAATCAATCAACAAGGGATAGAATAATTCTTTACCATCAAAGACCTTTCCATTGTAGCCGCCAAATTCCGATATCAGACTTCTAATCCAAACATCCAACACAGGGAACCATTTAACTATGAGAACTTTAAGTTAGCTGTTGATCGCTTGGGCCTTTATGGTGACCTTATTTTGAGGGAAGGAACATCTTGGTGTTACCGGGAAAAGTGTCTATTTAGAACTGCTCTATCCCACTAAGGTGTGACAGCTGCCTTAGAAACAAACAGAGAAAAACTACTTTTGTATTTCCTTTATGAGCTATAGATAGAGAGGAATAGAAAGAACCAACCTGTGTCTTGCGCTAATCCTTTGATCCAATCCCTCTCTTCTTTGACAGCCTCCAGCTACCTGCTCCCTTACTTGCCCAGCTTCACCAAGTACCTGTAAGATCACAGAAGAAGAACACTATACAAAGACATGGATCTATATTCATAAACAACTTAGGATCAGATTTAAGTTAACCATACAAATGTAACAAGCATCAATGATATAAAAGCATGGAGGAAAAACTCAAATAGTTTTTATTGATAAACAAGAAAAGATCCAGGAGGAGTTACAACCGATGGTTCCTGACCCAAAATCAACCTCCCAGAAAAGAAGCCCCTCTTCACCTCCAACAAAGCATAGCACCCAATACTCTGATGTTTGTCTCAAAACCAACAGCAATTCCTTACAATGTGCAAAATTCCAGCCTCTGGATCTCTGGGATGAGGGATCCATTTATAGATATCTGTAAGGAGGATGAGTCAGCTTGTGATTTGATTAGTGTCTTCTCTCTATCAGTTCTTGCTTCCACTTGGAGACTGAAGGCCTCTTACTCATCCTTGGTCGAATTCAGTGAGGCAAGTGTCACAGGAGAAGATTTTGGAAGCTTCCATTGCCTCTCCACCTCGCGAAATGACACTGCAATTTGTCATTTCTCGCCCAACGCACACTCACAGTGTATTTAGGTGCATTGCAATGCACCTAGCCAGTGTATTTAGGTGCAATGAAACGCACCTAGCCAGTGGAGCAGCTGAAATGATCTTGTTTTGACTTATTCTGAGCAGTTTCTGGTGGAGAACTTCTGGGAGAAGCTGTAATCTGTTGACCTTGTTCCTTTAGGGGTTAGAACAACACTTTTAGGGACTTAGGAGCCCTTGGTTTATGAAAATTTCATGCTTGGAGTTGTAAGGCACAAAAATGTCTATAACAGTTGCCCCCTAAAGTATGAGGCCGTTAACCTTTTGGTGTCGGGTGAAATGCTTTATTATGAGGATCCGAAGTTCTTTCAATGCTGGGAGGAGACCTGTAATAAGATACAATACAATACATTATCTTCATACTGTTTTTCATGATCTAGCTGAGGCGGGCATTCCCATGCTCAGCTTTATAAATTCATTTTCATGTACATAGGACAGACAATCGTCTGAGTGTAGACTGATGATTCTGATAGAGCCATCATCCTTTTGGTAGGATGACTATCTGTGCTGCAGTGCTTGTACATTTAATGTCTTTATTTCCCTAAATATATATCGCAGCCCGGATGGATGAAACTAGATCCGGGGTCTTCAATCTCGTCCGATCTTCACTCAAAGTACAAGTCGATCCATGTGAGAAATGTTTTGAAGTCGAACATGGAAAGACATCGCTTGATTACCAGTCAATGATGTAAACTATTAACAAGTGCGAGAGGAATCACCGATAATGATAATGACCCTCAAGGTACTACAGTACAATTCACGTGGTGTGAATAAAGGACTTGGCATCGAACACCACGCAAAATCCTTCGGTCGAAGGCCATTGATGTAAACCTATCGCCGGAAGTGAGAAACTTGCCATTAAGGCATGCAAGCTTCAAAGTACTGAATGGAGTGTTCCTAGATCAACTTCTTGGATAATGAGCTGATGTCGACAAGAAGTGATCCGTCAAAGGAGGGCCTTAATGAATCCCACATCAATGACACGGAACGAAGCAAATTATTTTGATGGAGGTGAAAAAGATCTGATGATATACGGTTCAGGGTGGAGGTCATGAAAGAATGGAGTATAATGTATGGTAGTGGGTGAGACACAGGTGGCTTCTCTGGATGACTTCTCTTGAACATGTCGGCGAAACTGATGTAATGGATTGGTAGCATTAACCCCAAATGTGGATGGTATGGTGTGACCATGGCGATGTGACCGGTGAATGAAACAACGCAACCCGACTCGGACACGGAGTGGAAATTTCATGTTCAAGAGCGACTTGCTACCAATAAAGATTCTTCAAGTTTTCTTCCCAATTTTTCCCCCGTCATTGCTGACCAGTACCTCTTTATTTTTTTCAAGCTTGAGGAGGATAACATATGCTTGTTCTATAATTTGCCCTTCGGGCAAACCCATCGCTATGTTTTAACGAGCCTAGCGATAGTGAAACTCGTTCTCGTCTAAAGACAAGTTTGTCGCTATTAATCTTTTTAACGAGTTTAACGACAAAGATAACTCGGTCCTTTTCAATTTTAGAGATTCTGAAAAGGTACGTAAAGGCAACTCCAAAATTCCTTTTTCGCCATCTAATCCCTTAAGTCCGAAAAAGTATAAAACAATACAGAAGGGATGAATTTTCGATAGTTTTAACGAGCCGAACAAAACAAGCGCTCGATCTTTTTGTGCAATAATCCCTTAGGTCCAAAAAGATTAAAATCTAGAGGAGGGATAGTACTTCCCGTCGCTTTAACGAGCTGGAAGGCCAAAACTCGGCAATCTTTTCATATTTTACGAGTCAGTCGAAAAGAGCTTAAAGAAGACTCGTCTTTTGACGAACGAGTGATAAAATGTGTAGCAGTTGATTCCAAGTAAGATTTGGAATTTTCCAATCACGGCAGTGTCACAAGGATGGCTAGTGAAATCACTCTTCGCAGTTGTTCCTCAAAATGGGTAAACAATCAAGTGGAGGTAAATGATCGGCCAATGAAAAAGTGGAGGTGACGGTGCAAACACGACCAAGGCTTTAATGGCTGAAGTACTTCATTCACGGTGGTTATTTACCGGGGAATAGTTCATTTTTTAACGAGCTTAAACACGGGTGGAAACATTTGCTCATGTCTTATGTTTATTTTTTAACGAGCTTGAACTATGTGCTAAAACTGCTCGATTAATCCAGTCGTGTGATAAGAATGTCTCATATAAAACGACAACTTTTAGAGTTTTGCCCCACATCCTTTCTTTATGCAAGTTAGGAAACGACCAATCCAAAAAACAGATAAATGATCACTCTTTGATTGCACTCCAAAAGGTTTGCATGCCCCCAGGTATAAAATAGAGTTTCAAGGCTACCCCTACTTCTTTCCGATAAAACATTGTTTTACCGAGAGAGGCCTACCTCTTACAGGTTACCCAAAGATTGCTTTATTCACAGCGCAAGCAAAACACTTCTTCGGCGATGTTTACCGAAATAGACAAAGGTGAGTGAAGGAGGCTACTCCACTCACATAACTTTGACAAGAGAATCTTGTTCTAGAATAACCCTCTTTTCCACTCATAGACGGGGTACAGACTAGTCATATTCTCCCGCGAAAACCTACCCTATACCCGAAGTTTTCCTGCCGAAGCAGACCAGGGTGCATGCCCCCTGGGTTTCAGTCATATCCCTCCGAATTACTCGCGCTCATCGGGAGGACGGACTGGATATTGAGACATTTCTTCCGTGAAAAGACCATTCAGGGATGGTATATGACTATTTGCTCTGTATGATCCGGGAAATGAAAGCTGGTCCACGAGCTTGACCACTCTTCCTTCGTGCGGAAAACACATTACTCTAAAGAGTGAGGAGACAATTGCTCCCATGCAATAAATATAGTCTCGTCTAAGGAGTAGATTGTAATCCAGGGGTCCTTGAACTACCATTACGTTCATGTGAATTGTTTTCCTTCTCAATGTTATGGGCACATCGGGAAGGATCCCTAACGGTCGACTGGTTCCTTTATCAAAGCCTGTCAGATTTCTCATCTCAGGCAAAAGCGATGGTGAACCAAGCGCTTTCCAAGCAGTTGAGGAAAGGATGCTCACAGAAGCCCCCTCATCTATGATGGTACCAGCCATAACCATTCTATATATTTGAACGATAATTCGGAATGGTACGCTTGCTAGTAAACGGGGTCTGCCTAGTTGATTCCAGTCGAAGGAGACAACTAGGTTGCTTGGAGGTGGGACCGAATAGACGGCCGGCTACGGCTCTGACGAACTTCCTTCCTGCGGTAAAGGAATGGGTAAATTTCCCCCTTGTTCGTCGGAGTCTGTGTTTATGAAGAGAATTTGGACGGTGTCATCCTTGTTCTCTTCAGTGACTGTATCATTTGAAGATGAAACTTCTGAAGGCAAGACCGGGTCAACTGCCGCCTCGACCTTTTGACTTTCGTCTGGTATGGATCCAGATGGTTTATCTTCAATGGTAGGTGCTTCAGCCGACCACCTGAGTGGGCCAGCTGGATTTTCAACTAGTGACGGACTCGGCAAGAGTTTTTTATATCCAGGAGGAAGTCGTAACAATGAAACCGGACGATCATCCAAAAATATTTTAGCTTCTTCTAAGAAGGGACAACGGTGGACGGCATGATCGCCTTCACACAGTTTACAAGGAGATCTACATTTCCCTTTTTGTCCTGGGGCTTCACTTTCACTAGCTGATGGTGTGCTTTCAACATGATCATCAGAGGTTGACGACACCGGGTTGTGCAAACGAGGAGACCAGTCCCTTAAGATCCGAGGGATGCAAGGAAAATCTCTGTGAAAGTGGTCTCCTTTGCAAATGACACATGGTGATTTAGGCCTGGTCGGTGCAGTGTGTGGATTTTCGTTAGACGACACTCGTTTTCCCCCATTGGCCTTTGGCTCCTTCTTCTTCTTCTCTTTCTTCTTCTTTTCCTTCTTCTCCTTAGGAACTTGACTTTTGGCTTTACCAGCCCCATCAAGCGAAGAGGAAGGAGGAGAGGCAGAATTAGAGGAAGTAGAAGGTTGGTGGGCAACTCTGGACTCGTCTAATTGCTGATTCGATTATTCAGGAATAGTGGTGTTCTAAACGACAGAGGTTGAGAAGAGCCATACAAGCAAACCAATTGTCAGCCCTAGAAGCGACAATGTGGCCATATGGGGCGCACCAACATCTCCCCAAGAGGAGAAGGGACTAGGATTTCCTCCAAGGGGAATTCCTTGGTTGGTAGACTCCATTTTCTCAACCCAAGATCAACGTAGGAAAGGGTAATGAATATTCCGTTTAAAATAAATTTTTATACGCTTTGACACAACTTGTTTTTTCAGTTTTTAAGAGTCGAGAAAAAACAAAAGATGACTCTAGTCTCCTTCGATTTTTAATGAGCTTGAAGTGACAAGTGCTCAGATGGACCTTTTCCATTAAGGAGTCCGAAAAGGAACGGAAGGGACTGCTCTGGAGGTCTAGGTAGAGGGAGTACCAAACCAATCGCAAAACTGCAGAATACTTTTTACGGTACGGCAGTCAATCTTCCCGAATGCTGTGTTCAGTGCATTGCGATCGATAGGGTGACAGACACGGCTTCCTATGGATAAAGGATTTAAGACTATAGGGGTCTCCCAAAATATACTCGACGGTACGTGGGAGCACAAGTCTGTACTGGCACTTATCGTCTCAAAGTGGAGGAATCACCCAACCATCAGTGAGGACAACAGTTACCAGGCTTTACGACGCTGGAATACGTCTCTAGCCTAGACCTCTAAATGTTGTGCGTTAAGTTCCAAAGCGTTGTTAGATTCATTGAATTTATTTTAAGTTGATCTTGCTTATGAAGTTTGCCTTTTGGGTTCACCACGAGATGTAGATTTAATTCCTAAAATGCAATCTAAAGATGATAAACAAACTTTTATCTCTTTTGTGCAATGAAAATCCTAGCTACTAGAGGAAAAGAAAGACACAATCTTTTCACAAAGAGCAAAGAGCACACTGTAATGCACTTTCCTAAATCAAGCCAAACAGACTGTCTATATGCAAATGCACATGCATGTATTTGTTTTCGACTTTCTTAGTATTGATGCTAAAAAGAAAGTTGATGTACAAATTTGAATTTCTTTTCAAGTGACAAATATAAACAAGTTCTTTTTCGAAATCAAAAACAGATATGATTACAACACCTTGCGATTTTGAAATGAACACTTGTACTTGACACTAGAAAATCACAAATTCAGACCAAAGGCAATAGTAAAAGTATAATCGACCATCAACAGCAATCAAACTTTCTCCTATGATCGAAATCGACACTTGCGACAGATCCAAATCAAAGGACGACAGTACGACTATTCTACTTTTGCAATGGAAAACTGTAAACGACTCAACAAACACACAAAAACATCTACAGTTCTTTTGTACAAAGGAGGCAGAATAACAACAAGGAAAAGGGGTTTTAAACAGACACATACACTGATCATAGGCAGCAAAATTCAGAGACAGAACTGGAAAGAATGAAGCACAAGAACCACAGCTGCACAGGGCTAATCTGATCAGCGCACCTGTAACACAGAGAAACTGCAATGCAGCGCAGGTTTCCCTTTCGGGAAGTGCGCTGAAATTCAGGATCTCTTAACAGTACCTGTGCTAGGCCAGAAACAAGAATCTGTCCGGGTTCTGAGTCACAGTTTGCAGTTCAGTCTTTGGTTTTTGGCCGAGTAAAAGCAATCAGTAATGCACAATCAGGGGTAGATCTAAGGAGGGTCTAAGAGCTATCACAAGGGCAATCAGATAGTTTGTGAATCAGCTGTTCAAATCATAAACAGATCCAATGAATGGATTGAAGCAGCAGATGTCTACTTTGCATTTGTTATGGCAAATGCAGTTCGAATGCTACTTATAAGTTTATGAAACAAACAACAAAGAGATACAAAAACAAACTAATTAGAAATTCTCCCCAGCGGAGTCGCCATTTTGTTACCGGGAAAAGTGTCTATTTAGAACTGCTCTATCCCACTAAGGTGTGACAGCTGCCTTAGAAAAAAACAGAGAAAAACTACTTTTGTATTTCCTTTATGAACTATAGATAGAGAGGAATAGAAAGAACCAACCTGTGTCTTGCGCTAATCCTTTGATCCAATCCCTCTCTTCTTTGACAGCCTCCAGCTACCTACTCCCTTACTTGCCCAGCTTCACCAAGTACCTGTAAGATCACAGAAGAAGAACACTATACAAAGACATGGATCTATATTCATAAACAACTTAGGATCAGATTTAAGTTAACCATACAAATGTAACAAGCACCAATGATACAAAAGCATGGATGAAAAACTCAAATAGTTTTTATTGATAAACAAGAAAAGATCCAGGAGGAGTTACAACCGATGGTTCCTGACCCAGCATCAACCTCCCAGCAAAGAAGCCCCTCTTCACCTCCAACAAAGCATAGATCACCCAATACTCTGATGTTTGTCTCAAAACCAACAACAATTCCTTACAATGTGAAAAATTCCAGCCTCTGGATCTCTGGGATGAGGGATCCATATATAGATATGTGTAAGGAGGATGAGTCAACTTGTGATTTGATTAGTGTCTTCGCTCTGTCAGTTCTTGCTTCCACTTGGAGACTGAAGGCCTCTTACTCATCCTTGGTCGAATTCAGTGAGGCAAGTGTCACAGGAGAAGATTCTGGAAGCTTCCATTGTCTCTCCACCTCGCGGAATGACACTGCCATTTGTCATTTCTCGCCCAACATACCCTCACAGTGTATTTAGGTGCATTGCAACACACCTAGCCAGTGTATTTAGGTGCAATGCAACGCACCTAGCCAGTGGAGCAGCTGAAATGATCCTGTTTTGACTTATTCTGAGCAGTTTCTGGTGGAGAACTTCTGGGAGAAGCTGTAATCTGTTAACCTTGTTCCTTTAGGGGTTAGAACAACACTTTTAGGGACTTAGGAGCCCTTGGTTTATGGACATTTCATTCTTGGAGTTGTAAGGCACAAAAATGTCTATAACATTGGTTAGGCTGTAGGTTCTGATGTCCAGTCATTTGGCATCTTGCACCAAGATACCAAGCCTTATACGAAATTCCTGAGGGTCAGACAGGACATCTTTTTGAGCACCTAGCTAGGCATCATGGCTATAGACCACCTCATGAGATCCTGTCTCTAGCCTACTCCCTCACCGCCTTGCATGTCAACCACAATGTTTTCATGAGGGCATGAAAAAGGGTAAGAAGCGGGGTGTGTTGAGCACTGGAGAAGGTATGTTATTTTCATTTACTTTGTTCTCTTTTCTTTAAAACTCATAACCTCTTTACATCATGAACTGGGTATTTGACAAGAGATTATGATAAAATCTAGAAGATTTATATGCAACGTGAAATAACTATTAATTACCCTTTTTGTATGCACAAAGAGGACAATACGGAAGACTGCCATCCCAAAGGAAAATACAAGACAAAGTTAATTGTTGTCCCTTTGATAGGGAACCGCATTCAAACAAGGTGATCCAAATTGTAGAATATCAGCCAGGAAAAGGAAAAGGAGACACCAAATCGGTGCAAGAGAACAACATGATAACTAAGAACTAACAGTTTGGTGAATCCTTCAGGATCCTTTGATCCTGAGGGATGGCTACCTTAACGATTTCCTGTATCTTTGATATCTCTGCTCAGCTATTATAAGAAGGGGGCAACACTGCTAGCCCGGGGGACAGACTATTTCTATTTTATGAAACTCTCCTTTGTACTTGAAACTTTGATCATCGACTCTCTTTGAAGAGCGATTCACTGTAACTCTGTTTTGATGTTTTAATATATAAATCTTGTTGTTGTTCTACCTTTGATTCTGGACTAACCTTAAGCAGTGTGTCCGTGGAGGCTAAGGGCCCGGCCCTGGTGGATCACTTGCTCTTTTACCATTATTTACGATTCATGTGTGGTTTGATCTCTTCTATTCGCTTTGTTCAGTAATCTGACGTGCCTTGTTGTTTTACATATCAGTTTTGTTATAATTCGTCTATACTTGACTAAGTAATGCTATTCTTTGCAGTAGGAATGCTATGTTATTCATTCTAACTTTATATCACATTGCTGTCCTTTTCAACAATTGATATAACATTGTTGTTCCTTACAGATTGCCATTGTTGTTCGATTATAGAGTAACAGTGTTGTATATTCCTAAATTGGTACTACTGTATTTATCTATGGTTTATTCATAAAATGTGATTGTTGTTCATTCAGGATTGTTGTTCCGTCATGATCACAATTGCTATTTTTTTATAATTGTGATTCATACTTGTCGTATCAAAGCTCAGATTACTGCCCCTTTCAGTATTAAGAGTGTCTTGTGTTTAATCTAGTTTGTCGTACGTTTATATTTGATTTAAGTTGCTGTTCTATATTTTATTTCTATTAATTTGTTGTTCCATTTTTGTATGCTGTTCAATTCATCTCTAAAGTAAAGATTGTTACTTAATTTCTGTAGGATATAATGACTATTGCATTCATTTCTGTAGGTTAAGGTTTCGTTGTTCAATCCTGTTTATAAAATTAGTTGTTGTTCCATTTCTTGTCATTTGAGTTATCATCGCTTTGGTGTGCAGAACGATCTGAGACTATAGTGAACATTGACATATGTTGTCTAGTTCCCAAATTGATGATCTTTTCCTTGATTGCTTTTTTATTGCATCAGTTTACAGAGGGAAGAGTTACCATTACTGTACCCTTGACTGATAAATTGTTGTAGCTTTCTGAATCCATGATTTGAGTTTTAGGTAGATTTTATTCCAAGCATCCATTTACTCTTGTATTTAGAACACTATACTCCTAGCATTACTCTGACAAATGACCGCCTAAAACTGAGTATACTCTTTGAGATAACCAATTGTTCTTGGATTGACAATTAATGTAGGGTAAATAGAGGTGAAAAAGACGCTTTTTACTGCTTGACAACTATATTCCTGGAGAAGCGACTTGCACCATCAACATGACCGATATATGGTGTGGATGATGGATCCATCTAAAGGGTGCAAAAGACGACAGATGAGATGATGCATCCTATGTTGGCATTATGATGCATGTGTTGTACTTGATGGCAACCCACTCGTAGAAGAACAACTCACTTATATATAACTAGATGAATCTACAAAATAGATATCAGATGTGACATAATACATGGGATGCAGGACAACTCAAAGGAATTAGATGACAGTTCTCAGTATGACAAGTTAGCTTTGCCATCGAGTCCAAAGGGTGAGATTGTTGGCATTATGATACAAGTGTTGTCCTTGATGGCAAGATGACAGATTATAGTGCAGCAGGTCAGTAGCAAAGAATTGATGATCAAACTACAAAGAATGAAGAAATATGAGTATATACGCAAGTTCACTATATACCAAATCGCATACATAGGCAAGTTATATGTAGGTTAACTATGTACCAAGTCACGTATATATGCAGGTTCGCTATATACCAAGTAGGGTATACACGCAGGTTATACACACAGGTTCTCTATATACAAAGACACGTATACACACAGGATTGATGATCAAAAGTCGCGTATGCGTATGCACGCACTTCCATGCAAAGAAAAGCGCGTACATGTGGGAAAGCTTATTTTTGGTCCGTGGTATTTAGACCTATGGTTTTGGTCCTTGGTATTGCATCTAAAGTATTGAACCCAGGTATTTGGTCCAAGCTATTGATTACTTATGGTTTTGGATCATGGTATTGAGAGAAGCCTAAACCTATATAAGGAGAAGATCATTAGGCCATGTGAGGTGTGAAAATAATGAATATCTGATGAAGTGTGAGATCTAGCATGTAGGTTATGGGTTGTGATGCTTAGCTTGATCTGAATCAAGGATGCACCCATGAGGATGATGATGAACAATGGATCGGGATCTTAAGGCTTGGAATGTTTTATCATTATATGGTTTGATTATGGCTAGACTAGATCTGAATTGCTGACACATGTTTATGTTATGTTCTGAGTATAATTGATGTCTGGAATAGCTGCAAAGTTATGAGAAAATATTTGTAGATCTGTACGCGGGTTGGCTTTGGTGAAAGCGTGTATGTACGCAGGTTGATCAAAGTAGCATATATAGTATGAAGTATGATATTTGATATTGCAGTCAGATCTGGTTATTGTTGCAGAATTTTGTTATATGTTCTGTGTTCTGGTGATTGTGTTATTGACAGAGCTTCAGTGTTTGAGTATTGGGTGCTTTAGAGATCAATGATGCAGGTTTTGCATTGGTGATTGATTTTGTGCTTCAATGTTAATTGATGGGTCCAGTATGAAAATTGGATGAAACGTGGCCTTCAGATTTTGATGTTGTGTTCCATGAGTATCCAGTCTAAAAATGTATGAAACGTGGTACCTGCAGGAAGAAAGAGAAGGTTCTATCCTTTTGTAGGTCAGCACCTACGTACTAGTACATCGGCTAGTACAATAGCTAAGGGGGGTTAGTAGCTCCCTTCCAGTAGCAGCTGGAAAATGAGTAAAGGTTGGAGCATTTCAGTAGGCCGGCACCTACGTACTAGTAAATGGATCAGCTAGTACAAGAGCTAAGGCGGTTGTAGCTCCCTTCCAGGAGAGTCTGGAGAACGAGAGAAGGTTGTAGCCTTCTGCAAGTTGCAGCCTGTGTACTGGTAAAGGACTACACCAGTACAGAATCATTGTAAAAATAAGTTTCTAATTGAAAGAAGATAGAGACAAATTGCAGCAGGTGGTTTTCACCCACATTGGGTTTCCACCTTACATAATGGTGTTCATGTGTGCTTCTTGTGTGTGATGATCTGTTCTATTTTACTACTTTTGTTTACTGTTCATATGGTTAATAATGTTCTGATGCACTCATTAAGGATCAACTAACTGAATCATAAATTTACTAGATATACGCTTGTTTCTTTACACACTGTTGCGTATACTGTTGGCATTATGATTCAAGTGTTGTCCTTGATGGCAACTCACTCAGAGGTTGGTACAGGTGCTCAGAGGTTGGTACAGGTGATGGCAACTTAATCAGAGGACAGATCTTAGTACAACATGCCAAGAAAGTTCATACACGCAGGTTTGTTAAGCCCAAGTCGCGTATACAAGCAGGTTCACTATATACCAAGTCGCGTATACGCAGGTTCTCTATATATCAAGTCGCGTGTACACGCAGGTTGGCTTCAGTAAAAGAGTGTGTATGTGGAAAACTTATCTTTGCTCCGTGACGATTATTCTCTTGGAAATTGTTCCTATGGTTTTGGACCATGGTGTCTCGACGGACGTGTTGATCCCTAGTTTCGAGGTTGATGGTATTGTGTTGCTATGGTTTTGGCCCGTGGTATTGTGAAGGGCATAAGGCTATATAAGGAGAAGATCATTAGGCAAAGTGATATGCAATGTGTGTCTGACGAAGTGAGAAGATCTGGTATTGCTGTTTATCTGTTCGGGACGCTTGGCAAGGGTCGGATCTGACAGCGAAGGCATAAGTAATTATTTCTAGATCTGCACGCGGGTTGCCTTTGGAGAAAGCGCGTATACACGCGGTTTTGGTACAGTGAAGTAGCGTATGAATAATAAGATTTGATATTTCAGGTTGCTGCTAATTCTGGTGGTTGTTGCAGAGTTTTGGGCTCTGGTTTGGGTTCTGTGTTCTTGATGACAGGGTTTCAGTGATTCAGTATTGGGTTGTTTAATGAATTATGATGCAAGTATAAGTTGATGATTGTATTGCGGTAATGTTTGTTTTGTACTCTTGGATCCAGTCTGAAAATTGATGAAACGTGGTCCCTGAAGGTTGTAGGGTTAGCACCTACGTACTAGTAAATGGATCGGCTAGTACAAGAGCTGAGGGGGTTGTAGCTCCCTTCCAAAAGTAGTTGGAAAACGAGAGAGGGTTGTAGCCCTCTGCAGGTTGTAGCCTGCGTACTGGTAAAGGACTGCACCAGTACATTGTAAAAGAAGTTTCTTATTAAAGAAGAAAGAGACGAATTGCAGCAGGTGGTTTTCACCCACATTGGGTTTCCACCTTATATCATGGTGTTCATGTGTGTGGCTCTTGTGTGATGTTCTGTTCTGTTATACTGCACCTGTTTACTGTTAATATGCTTAATAATGTTCTAATGCATTTACTGAAGATTAAGATAACTGAATTATAAGATCTCCGGATATACGCTAGTTTCTTTAGACACAGTAGCGTGTACATGCGGGTTCACTGAATTGAAGTAGCGTATATGTTTCTGAGTATGAAATTGGAAAGGTTTTACTGATCTGATAATACTGATTCACCCCCCCCCCCCCTCTCAGTATTATTTCCAACAATTGGTATCGGAGCAGGTCCTTCAGAGGAAGCTTGATCACTTGAAGGAAAAGATCCATCAAAATGGCTAATCTAGAAAGACAGGCACACATCAGGCCACCAGTCTTTGACGGGAAAAATTTTACTCACTGGAAGATAAGAACCACTGCATATCTACAATCACTTGGAGCAGAAATTTGGGGAATCGTAGAAGGAGGATACAAATTCCCATCAGCAACTCCTACAGATCCAGCAGAGAAAAAGCAATATGAGCTCAATGCCAAAGCTGTTACTGTCCTATTGAGTAGTTTGACACAATCAGAATTTATGAAGATCATGCATTTCAAATCAGCTAAGGAAATATGGGACAAAATCGTCACAAGCTACGAAGGAGATGATCAGGTAAAAAGAGCAAAGCTTCAAACTCTCAGAATCCGGTATGAAACTCTTAAGATGCATAGTAATGAAAGCATAGCTAATTATTTCCTGCGTATGGATGAGATTGTGAATTGTATGAGGGATCTGGGTGAAGAATTTGAGGAAGTTGTCTTAGTTGAAAAGGTTTTGAGATCTCTGTCTGCTAAATTTGATTCTAAAGTATCTGCTATAGAAGAAAAGGAGAATGTGCAGAAAATCACCATGTCACAGCTTCACGGAATCTTAACTGCTTTTGAAATGCGACAAGAGGTACCACCAGAAGACGCATTCGAAGTGTCAGCGGAAGAAGATGAGGTAAATTTTGTCAAGAATCTTGAACGGGGAACTGGACGGTTCAAAGGTAAGCTACCTTTCAAAAGTTTTCTATGTGGTAGAGTTGCTCACTATGCTGCTAGATGCCCTCATAACAAAGGAAAGGTATCTGAAGAAGATGGTAGAAGCTATTATACCCATATTAAAAGTTCATTCAATGATAGTGAAGATATTAGAAGTCTCATGGCACATGAAAAGAAGAATGCTTCATCCAATAATAGCGAAGATATTAAAAGTCTCATGGCACATGAAAAGAAGAATGCAGAAACTGAAGAAGTTACCAAATTAAATGAACAATTGGAGACAGTAACCAGGGTAAGGGAGCAATTGCAGGATGTAGTAAAGGATCAGAGCATAACTATTCAAATGCTTGAATCAAAGATCCTCTCTCTAAAAGAAGATCTTAAAAAATCAAGAGAACAGAACAGAGAAGCTCTTGAAGATCAAGAACATGAAGTGATCAAACTAAAGCGACAAGTGGAAGAAGGAAGAAGAGCTGAAGAAGACCTAAGGAATCAGTATCTGATAAAGGAAGAACAACATCAAGTTGAGGTAAATATCTTGAAAGGTAAACTAGAAGAAAAGGATAAGCTTTTACGATTTCAAGATAGTACTAAAGTCTTGGATGATATTCTTAATAGCCAAGGGTCTCCTGCTATCAAAACTGGTCTTGGTTTTCATGAATATGTTGAACGTGAATCTAGTTCACAAGGTGAGGCAAGAAACTCTAATGAGAAATCTGAAATGCTCAACAAGGAACAACCAAGGAAAGTAATTTCCTCAAGGAAGATCCTTTACTCCTAACTATGGACGTGATAGACGATTATTTCCTCCATTGAATAATGTTGAATGTTATGTATGTCATAATCTTGGACATGTTGCAGCCAGATGTAGAAGTATAATGGCTCAAGAATGATCATCGCATCCCAGGTATTTCAGAGGATATTGCTTTGCCTGCAATGCATATGGACACAAAGCAAATGATTGTGATAGAAGGAACATGAAAAATGTAAGGTGTTATACATGCAACAACTATGGGCATAAAGCAAGGGAATGCAGGAGTAGATTTCAAAATTCAAAAGAGGAGGACCATACATCATCACAGTTCCAGGAACTGAAGAAGACAGAGACAGAAAGGTGTGGCATAATTCAGACAGCTGACATAACAGACACAGGGGAATCTGAAAGTGATGAAATTCAGTATTCCATCTTGCATACGCTGATATAATAAAGACAAGTCGCATATATATGCGAGTTACAGGCTGCAAAGTCGCGTATATGTAGAAAGGGCAGCAGAAAAAACCCAGGTTCAGTCATGGTTGGCTCAGGCTCAGGGGGAGCAGAACAGACTCAGGGAATGGTTCAGTCATGGTTGGTTCACACTCAGGGGGAGCATATGCTTCAAATAATTCATTGTTGGCATTATGGTTAGAAGTTGTTGATGAAACTAAATGATACATCTTGTTATTTGATCACAGGAATAGTATTGCAGGCTGATGCTTATGGTACAGATCTGAATGGCTGGTCTTAGAACCTGCATCTGCTCAGGGGGAGCGTGGATAGATTGGTACACTTTGGCATAAACAAAGGGGGAGCCAAATCAGAAACTTCAGCATGTACTCAGGGAGAGTATGGACAGCAGTATGGACAACAGAAGGTATACCAAAGAAGAAAATATCTTGGTCCGCCCTTTGCCCTTGATGTCAAAGGGGGAGAGTGACTTGGTGTGGTGGTTGCCATCAAGTCCAAAGGGGGAGATTGTTGGCATTATGATTCAAGTGTTGTCCTTGATGGCAACTCACTCAGAGGTTGGTACAGGTGCTCAGAGGTTGGTACAGGTGATGGCAACTTAATCAGAGGACAGATCTTAGTACAGCATGCCAAGAAAGTTCATACACGCAGGTTTGTTAAGCCCAAGTAGCGTATACAAGCAGGTTCACTATATACCAAGTCGCGTATACGCAAGTTCTCTATATATCAAGTCGCGTGTACACACAGGTTGGCTTCAGTAAAAGAGCGTGTATGTGGAAAACTTATCTTTGGTCCGTGACGGTTATTCTCTTGGAAATTGTTCCTATGGTTTTGGACCATGGTGTCTCAACGGACGTGTGGATCCCTAGTTTCGAGGTTGATGGTATTGTGTTGCTATGGTTTTGGCCCGTCGTATTGTGAAGGGCCTAAGGCTATATAAGGAGAAGATCATTAGGAAAAGTGATATGCAATGTGTGTCTGACGAAGTGAGAAGATCTGGTATTGCTATTTATTTGTTTGAGACGCTGGGCAAGGGTCGGATATGACAGCGAAGGCATAAGTAATTATTTCTAGATCTGCACGCGGGTTGCCTTTGGAGAAAGCACGTATACACGCGGTTTTGGTACAGTGAAGTAGCGTATGCATAATAAGATTTGATATTTCAGGTTGCTATTGATTCTGGTGGTTGTTGCAGAGTTCTGGGCTCTGGTTTGGGTTCTGTGTTCTTGATGACAGGGTTTCAGTGATTCAGTATTGGGTTGTTTAATGAATTATGATGCAAGTATAGGTTGATGATTGTATTGCGGTAATGTTTGTTTTGTATTCTTGGATCGAGTCTAAAAATTGATGAAACGTGGTCCCTGAAGGTTGTAGGGTCAGCACCTACGTACTAGTAAATGGATCGGCTAGTACAAGAGCTGAGGGGGTTGTAGCTCCCTTCCAAAAGTAGTTGGAAAACGAGAGAGGGTTGTAGCCCTCTGCAGGTTGTAGCCTGCATACTGGTAAAGGACTGCACCAGTACATTGTAAAAGAAGTTTCTTATTAAAGAAGAAAGAGACGAATTGTAGCAGGTGGTTTTCACCCACATTGGGTTTCCACCTTATATCATGGTGTTCATGTGTGTGGCTCTTGTGTGATGTTCTGTTCTGTTATACTGCACTTGTTTACTGTTAATATGCTTAATAATGTTCTGATGCATTTACTGAAGATTAAGATAACTGAATTATAAGATCTCTGGAAATACGCTAGTTGCTTTAGACACAGTAGCGTGTACACGCGGGTTCACTTAATTGAAGTAAAGTATATGTTTATGAGTATGAAATTGGAAAGGTTTTACTGATCTGATAATACTGATTCACCCCCCCCCCCCCCCTCTCAGTATTATTTCCAACAATTGGTATCGGAGTAGGTCCTTCAGAGGAAGCTTGATCACTTGAAGGAAAAGATCCATCAGAATGGCTAATCTAGAAAGACAGGCACACATCAGGCCACCAGTCTTTGACGGGAACAATTTTACTCACTGGAAGATAAGAACCACTGCATATCTACAATCACTTGGAGCAGAAATTTGGGGAATCGTAGAAGGAGGATACAAATTCCCATCAGCAACTCCTACAGATCCAGCAGAGAAAAAGCAATATGAGCTCAATGCCAAAGCTGTTACTGTCCTATTGAGTAGTTTGACACAATCAAAATTTATGAAGATCATGAATTTCAAATCAGCTAAGGAAATATGGGACAAAATCGTCACAAGCTACGAAGGAGATGATCAGGTAAAAAGAGCAAAGCTTCAAACTCTCAGAATCTGGTATGAAACTCTTAAGATGCATAGTAATGAAAGCATAGCTAATTATTTCCTGCGTATGGATGAGATTGTGAATTGTATGAGGGATCTGGGTGAAGAATTTGAGGAAGTTGTCTTAGTTGAAAAGGTTTTGAGATCTCTGTCTGCTAAATTTGATTCTAAAGTATCTGCTATAGAAGAAAAGGAGAATGTGCAGAAAATCACCATGTCACAGCTTCACGGGATCTTAACTGCTTTTGAAATGCGACAAGAGGTACCACCAGAAGCCGCATTCGAAGTGTCAGAGGAAGAAGATGAGGTAAATTTTGTCAAGAATCTTGAACGGGGAACTGGACGGTTCAAAGGTAAGCTACCTTTCAAATGTTTTCTATGTGGTAGAGTTGGTCACTATGCTGCTAGATGCCCTCATAACAAAGGAAAGGTATCTGAAGAAGATGGTAGAAGCTATTATACCCATATTAAAAGTTCATTCAATGATAGTGAAGATATTAGAAGTCTCATGGCACATGAAAAGAAGAATGCTTCATCCAATAATAGCGAAGATATTAAAAGTCTCATGGCACATGAAAAGAAGAATGCAGAAACTGAAGAAGTTACCAAATTAAATGAACAATTGGAGACAGTAACCAGGGTAAGGGAGAAATTGCAGGATGTAGTAAAGGATCAGAGCATAACTATTCAAAGGCTTGAATCAAAGATCCTCTCTCTAAAAGAAGATCTTAAAAAATCAAGAAAACATAACAGAGAAGCTCTTGAAGATCAAGAACATGAAGTGATCAAACTAAAGCGACAAGTGGAAGAAGGAAGAAGAGCTGAAGAAGACCTAAGGAATCATTATCTGATAAAGGAAGAACAACATCAAGTTGAGGTAAATATCTTGAAAGGTAAACTAGAAGAAAAGGATAAGCTTTTACGATTTCAAGATAGTACTAAAGTCTTGGATGATATTCTTAATAGCCAAAGGTCTCCTGCTATCAAAACTGGTCTTGGTTTTCATGAATATGTTGAAGGTGAATCTAGTTCACAAGGTGAGGCAAGAAACTCTAATGAGAAATCTGAAATTCTCAACAAGGAACAACCAAGGAAAGAAATTCCTCAAGGAAGATCCTTTACTCCTAACTATGGACGTGATAGACGATTATTTCCTCCACTGAATAATGTTGAATGTTATGTATGTCATAATCTTGGACATGTTGCAGCCAGATGTAGAAGTAGAATGGTTCAAGAAAGATCATCGCATCCCAGGTATTTCAGAGGATATTGCTTTGCCTGCAATGCATATGGACACAAAGCAATTGATTGTGATAGAAGGAACATGAAAAATGTAAGGTGTTATACATGCAACAACTATGGGCATAAAGCAAGGGAATGCAGGAGCAGATTTCAAAATTCAAAACAAGAGGACCATACATCATCACAGTTCCAGGAACTGAAGAAGACAGAGACAGAAAGGTGTGGCATAATTCAGACAGCTGACATAACAGACACAGGGGAATCTGAAAGTGATGAAATTCAGTATTCCATCTTGCATACGCTGATATAATGAAGACAAGTCGCGTATATACGCGAGTTACAGGCTGCAAAGTCGCGTATATGAAGAAAGGGCAGCAGAACAGACCCAGGTTCAGTCATGGTTGGCTCAGGCTCAGGGGGAGCAGAACAGACTCAGGAAATGGTTCAGTCATGGTTGGTTCACACTCAGGGGGAGCATATACTTCAAATAATTCATTGTTGGCATTATGGTTAGAAGTTGCTGATGAAACTAAATGATACATCTTGTTGTTTGATCAAAGGAATAGTATTGCAGGCTGATGCTTATGGTACAGATCTGAATGGCTGGTCTTAGAACCTGCATCTGCTCAGGGGGAGCATGGATAGATTGGTACACTTTGGCATAAACAAAGGGGGAGCCAAATCAGAAACTTCAGCATGTACTCAGGAGAGTATGGACAGCAGTATGGACAGCAGAAGGTATACCAAAGAAGAAAATATCTTGGTCCGCCCTTTGCCCTTGATGTCAAAGGGGGAGAGTGACTTGGTGTGGTGGTTGCCATCAAGTCCAAAGGGGGAGATTGTTGGCATTATGATTCAAGTGTTGTCCTTGATGGAAACTCACTCAGAGGTTGGTACAGGTGCTCAGAGGTTGGTACAGGTGATGGCAACTTAATCAGAGGACAGATCTTAGTACAGCATGCCAAGAAAGTTCATACACGCAGGTTCGTTAAGCCCAAGTCGCGTATACAAGCAGGTTCACTATATACCAAGTCGCGTATACGCAGGTTCTCTATATATCAAGTCGCGTGTACACGCAGGTTGGCTTCAGTAAAAGAGCGTGTATGTGGAAAACTTATCTTTGGTCCGTGGCGGTTATTCCTTGGAAGTTGTGCCTATGGTTTTGGACCATGGTGTCTCGACGGACGTGTTGATCCCTAGTTTTGAGGTTGATGGTATTGTGTTACTATGGTTTTGGCCGTGGTATTGTGAAGGGCCTAAGGCTATATAAGGAGAAGATCATTAGGCAAAGAGATATGCAATGTGTGTCTGACGAAGTGAGAAGATCTGGTATTGTTGTTTATCTGTTCGGGACGCTTGGCAAGGGTCGGATCTGACAGCGAAGGCATAAGTAATTATTTCTAGATCTGCACGCGGGTTGCCTTTGGAGAAAGCGCGTATACACGCGGTTTTGGTACAGTGAAGTAGCGTATGCATAATAAGATTTGATATTTCAGGTTGCTGTTGATTCTGGTGGTTGTTGCAGAGTTCTGGGCTCTGGTTTGGGTTCTGTGTTCTTGATGACAGGGTTTCAGTGATTCAGTATTGGGTTGTTTAATGAATTATGATGCAAGTATAAGTTGATGATTGTATTGCAGTAATGTTTGTTTTGTACTCTTGGATCCAGTCTGAAAATTGATGAAACGTGGTCCCTGAAGGTTGTAGGGTCAGCACCTACGTACTAGTAAATGGATCGGCTAGTACAAGAGCTGAGGGGGTTGTAGCTCCCTTCCAAAAGTAGTTGGAAAACGAGAGAGGGTTGTAGCCCTCTGCAGGTTGTAGCCTGCGTACTGGTAAAGGACTGCACCAGTACATTGTAAAAGAAGTTTCTTATTAAAGAAGAAAGAGACGAATTGCAGCAGGTGGTTTTCACCCACATTGGGTTTCCACCTTATATCATGGTGTTCATGTGTGTGGCTCTTGTGTGATGTTCTGTTCTGTTATACTGCACCTGTTTACTGTTAATATGCTTAATAATGTTCTGATGCATTTACTGAAGATTAAGCTAACTGAATTATAAGATCTCTGGATATACGCTAGTTGCTTTAGACACAGTAGCGTGTACACGCGGGTTCACTTAATTGAAGTAGCGTATATGTTTCTGAGTATGAAATTGGAAAGGTTTTACTGATCTGATAATACTGATTCACCCCCCCCCCCCCTCTCAGTATTATTTCCAACAATTGGTATCAGAGCAGGTCCTTCAGAGGAAGCTTGATCGCTTGAAGGAAAAGATCCATCAGAATGGCTAATCCAGAAAGAGAGGCACACATCAGGCCACCAGTCTTTGACGGGAACAATTTTACTCACTGGAAGATAAGAACCACTGCATATCTACAATCACTTGGAGCAGAAATTTGGGGAATCGTAGAAGGAGGATACAAATTCCCATCAGCAACTCCTACAGATCCAGCAGAGAAAAAGCAATATGAGCTCAATGCCAAAGCTGTTACTGTCCTATTGAGTAGTTTGACACAATCAGAATTTATGAAGATCATGCATTTCAAATCAGCTAAGGAAATATGGGACAAAATCGTCACAAGCTACGAAGGAGATGATCAGGTAAAAAGAGCAAAGCTTCAAACTCTCAGAATCCGGTATGAAACTCTTAAGATGCATAGTAATGAAAGCATAGCTAATTATTTCCTGCGTATGGATGAGATTGTGAATTGTATGAGGGATCTGGGTGAAGAATTTGAGGAAGTTGTCTTAGTTGAAAAGGTTTTGAGATCTCTGTCTGCTAAATTTGATTCTAAAGTATCTGCCATAGAAGAAAAGGAGAATGTGCAGAAAATCACCATGTCACAGCTTCACGGGATCTTAACTGCTTTTGAAATGCGACAAGAGGTACCACCAGAAGCCGCATTCGAAGTGTCAGAGGAAGAAGATGAGGTAAATTTTGTCAAGAATCTTGAACGGGGAACTGGACGGTTCAAAGGTAAGCTACCTTTCAAATGTTTTCTATGTGGTAGAGTTGGTCACTATGCTGCTAGATGCCCTCATAACAAAGGAAAGATATCTGAAGAAGATGGTAGAAGCTATTATACCCATATTAAAAGTTCATTCAATGATAGTGAAGATATTAGAAGTCTCATGGCACATGAAAAGAAGAATGCTTCATCCAATAATAGCGAAGATATTAAAAGTCTCATGGCACATGAAAAGAAGAATGCAGAAACTGAAGAAGTTACCAAATTAAATGAACAATTGGAGACAGTAACCAGGGTAAGGGAGCAATTGCAGGATGTAGTAAAGGATCAGAGCATAACTATTCAAAGGCTTGAATCAAAGATCCTCTCTCTAAAAGAAGATCTTAAAAAATCAAGAGAACAGAACAGAGAAGCTCTTGAAGATCAAGAACATGAAGTGATCAAACTAAAGCGACAAGTGGAAGAAGGAAGAAAAGTTGAAGAAGACCTAAGGAATCATTATCTGATAAAGGAAGAACAACATCAAGTTGAGGTAAATATCTTGAAAGGTAAACTAGAAGAAAAGGATAAGCTTTTACGATTTCAAGATAGTACTAAAGTCTTGGATGATATTCTTAATAGCCAAAGGTCTCCTGCTATCAAAACTGGTCTTGGTTTTCATGAATATGTTGAAGGTGAATCTAGTTCACAAGGTGAGGCAAGAAACTCTAATGAGAAATCTGAAATGCTCAACAAGGAACAACCAAGGAAAGAAATTCCTCAAGGAAGATCCTTTACTCCTAACTATGGACGTGATAGACGATTATTTCCTCCACTGAATAATGTTGAATGTTATGTATGTCATAATCTTGGACATGTTGCAGCCAGATGTAGAAGTAGAATGGTTCAAGAAAGATCATCGCATCCCAGGTATTTCAGAGGATATTGCTTTGCCTGCAATGCATATGGACACAAAGCAATTGATTGTGATAGAAGGAACATGAAAAATGTAAGGTGTTATACATGCAACAACTATGGGCATAAAGCAAGGGAATGCAGGAGCAGATTTCAAAATTCAAAACAAGAGGACCATACATCATCACAGTTCCAGGAACTGAAGAAGACAGAGACAGAAAGGTGTGGCATAATTCAGACAGCTGACATAACAGACACAGGGGAATCTGAAAGTGATGAAATTCAGTATTCCATCTTGCATACGCTGATATAATGAAGACAAGTCGCGTATATACGCGAGTTACAGGCTGCAAAGTCGCGTATATGAAGAAAGGGCAGCAGAACAGACCCAGGTTCAGTCATGGTTGGCTCAGGCTCAGGGGGAGCAGAACAGACTCAGGAAATGGTTCAGTCATGGTTGGCTCACACTCAGGGGGAGCATATACTTCAAATAATTCATTGTTGGCATTATGGTTAGAAGTTGCTGATGAAACTAAATGATACATCTTGTTGTTTGATCAAAGGAATAGTATTGCAGGCTGATGCTTATGGTACAGATCTGAATGGCTGGTCTTAGAACCTGCATCTGCTCAGGGGGAGCATGGATAGATTGGTACACTTTGGCATAAACAAAGGGGGAGCCAAATCAGAAACTTCAGCATGTACTCAGGGAGAGTATGGACAGCAGTATGGACAGCAGAAGGTATACCAAAGAAGAAAATATCTTGGTCCGCCCTTTGCCCTTGATGTCAAAGGGGGAGAGTGACTTGGTGTGGTGGTTGCCATCAAGTCCAAAGGGGGAGATTGTTGGCATTATGATTCAAGTGTTGTCCTTGATGGCAACTCACTCAGAGGTTGGTACAGGTGCTCAGAGGTTGGTACAGGTGATGGCAACTTAATCAGAGGACAGATCTTAGTACAGCATGCCAAGAAAGTTCATACACGCAGGTTCGTTAAGCCCAAGTCGCGTATACAAGCAGGTTCACTATATACCAAGTCGCGTATACGCAGGTTCTCTATATATCAAGTCGCGTGTACACACAGGTTGGCTTCAGTAAAAGAGCGTGTATGTGGAAAACTTATCTTTGGTCCGTGGCGGTTATTCCTTGGAAGTTGTGCCTATGGTTTTGGACCATGGTGTCTCGACGGACGTGTTGATCCCTAGTTTTGAGGTTGATGGTATTGTGTTACTATGGTTTTGGCCCGTGGTATTGTGAAGGGCCTAAGGCTATATAAGGAGAAGATCATTAGGCAAAGAGATATGCAATGTGTGTCTGACGAAGTGAGAAGATCTGGTATTGTTGTTTATCTGTTCGGGACGCTTGGCAAGGGTCGGATCTGACAGCGAAGGCATAAGTAATTATTTCTAGATCTGCACGCGGGTTGCCTTTGGAGAAAGCGCGTATACACGCGGTTTTGGTACAGTGAAGTAGCGTATGCATAATAAGATTTGATATTTCAGGTTGCTGTTGATTCTGGTGGTTGTTGCAGAGTTCTGGGCTCTGGTTTGGGTTCTGTGTTCTTGATGACAGGGTTTCAGTGATTCAGTATTGGGTTGTTTAATGAATTATGATGCAAGTATAAGTTGATGATTGTATTGCAGTAATGTTTGTTTTGTACTCTTGGATCCAGTCTGAAAATTGATGAAACGTGGTCCCTGAAGGTTGTAGGGTCAGCACCTACGTACTAGTAAATGGATCGGCTAGTACAAGAGCTGAGGGGGTTGTAGCTCCCTTCCAAAAGTAGTTGGAAAACGAGAGAGGGTTGTAGCCCTCTGCAGGTTGTAGCCTGCGTACTGGTAAAGGACTGCACCAGTACATTGTAAAAGAAGTTTCTTATTAAAGAAGAAAGAGACGAATTGCAGCAGGTGGTTTTCACCCACATTGGGTTTCCACCTTATATCATGGTGTTCATGTGTGTGGCTCTTGTGTGATGTTCTGTTCTGTTATACTGCACCTGTTTACTGTTAATATGCTTAATAATGTTCTGATGCATTTACTGAAGATTAAGCTAACTGAATTATAAGATCTCTGGATATACGCTAGTTGCTTTAGACACAGTAGCGTGTACACGCGGGTTCACTTAATTGAAGTAGCGTATATGTTTCTGAGTATGAAATTGGAAAGGTTTTACTGATCTGATAATACTGATTCACCCCCCCCCCCCCCTCTCAGTATTATTTCCAACAATTGGTATCAGAGCAGGTCCTTCAGAGGAAGCTTGATCGCTTGAAGGAAAAGATCCATCAGAATGGCTAATCTAGAAAGAGAGGCACACATCAGGCCACCAGTCTTTGACGGGAACAATTTTACTCACTGGAAGATAAGAACCACTGCATATCTACAATCACTTGGAGCAGAAATTTGGGGAATCGTAGAAGGAGGATACAAATTCCCATCAGCAACTCCTACAGATCCAGCAGAGAAAAAGCAATATGAGCTCAATGCCAAAGCTGTTACTGTCCTATTGAGTAGTTTGACACAATCAGAATTTATGAAGATCATGCATTTCAAATCAGCTAAGGAAATATGGGACAAAATCGTCACAAGCTACGAAGGAGATGATCAGGTAAAAAGAGCAAAGCTTCAAACTCTCAGAATCCGGTATGAAACTCTTAAGATGCATAGTAATGAAAGCATAGCTAATTATTTCCTGCGTATGGATGAGATTGTGAATTGTATGAGGGATCTGGGTGAAGAATTTGAGGAAGTTGTCTTAGTTGAAAAGGTTTTGAGATCTCTGTCTGCTAAATTTGATTCTAAAGTATCTGCCATAGAAGAAAAGGAGAATGTGCAGAAAATCACCATGTCACAGCTTCACGGGATCTTAACTGCTTTTGAAATGCGACAAGAGGTACCACCAGAAGCCGCATTCGAAGTGTCAGAGGAAGAAGATGAGGTAAATTTTGTCAAGAATCTTGAACGGGGAACTGGACGGTTCAAAGGTAAGCTACCTTTCAAATGTTTTCTATGTGGTAGAGTTGGTCACTATGCTGCTAGATGCCCTCATAACAAAGGAAAGGTATCTGAAGAAGATGGTAGAAGCTATTATACCCATATTAAAAGTTCATTCAATGATAGTGAAGATATTAGAAGTCTCATGGCACATGAAAAGAAGAATGCTTCATCCAATAATAGCGAAGATATTAAAAGTCTCATGGCACATGAAAAGAAGAATGCAGAAACTGAAGAAGTTACCAAATTAAATGAACAATTGGAGACAGTAACCAGGGTAAGGGAGCAATTGCAGGATGTAGTAAAGGATCAGAGCATAACTATTCAAAGGCTTGAATCAAAGATCCTCTCTCTAAAAGAAGATCTTAAAAAATCAAGAGAACAGAACAGAGAAGCTCTTGAAGATCAAGAACATGAAGTGATCAAACTAAAGCGACAAGTGGAAGAAGGAAGAAGAGCTGAAGAAGACCTAAGGAATCAGTATCTGATAAAGGAAGAACAACATCAAGTTGAGGTAAATATCTTGAAAGGTAAACTAGAAGAAAAGGATAAGCTTTTACGATTTCAAGATAGTACTAAAGTCTTGGATGATATTCTTAATAGCCAAAGGTCTCCTGCTATCAAAACTGGTCTTGGTTTTCATGAATATGTTGAAGGTGAATCTAGTTCACAAGGTGAGGCAAGAAACTCTAATGAGAAATCTGAAATGCTCAACAAGGAACAACCAAGGAAAGAAATTCCTCAAGGAAGATCCTTTACTCCTAACTATGGACGTGATAGACGATTATTTCCTCCACTGAATAATGTTGAATGTTATGTATGTCATAATCTTGGACATGTTGCAGCCAGATGTAGAAGTATAATGGCTCAAGTAAGATCATCGCATCCCAGGTATTTCAGAGGATATTGCTTTGCCTGCAATGCATATGGACACAAAGCAATTGATTGTGATAGAAGGAACATGAAAAATGTAAGGTGTTATACATGCAACAACTATGGGCATAAAGCAAGGGAATGCAGGAGCAGATTTCAAAATTCAAAACAAGAGGACCATACATCATCACAGTTCCAGGAACTGAAGAAGACAGAGACAGAAAGGTGTGGCATAATTCAGACAGCTGACATAACAGACACAGGGGAATCTGAAAGTGATGAAATTCAGTATTCCATCTTGCATACGCTGATATAATGAAGACAAGTCGCGTATATACGCGAGTTACAGGCTGCAAAGTCGCGTATATGTAGAAAGGGCAGCAGAACAGACCCAGGTTCAGTCATGGTTGGCTCAGGGTCAGGGGGAGCAGAACAGACTCAGGGAATGGTTCAGTCATGGTTGGTTCACACTCAGGGGGAGCATATGCTTCAAATAATTCATTGTTGGCATTATGGTTAGAAGTTGTTGATGAAACTAAATGATACATCTTGTTATTTGATCACAGGAATAGTATTGCAGGCTGATGCTTATGGTACAGATCTGAATGGCTAGTCTTAGAACCTGCATCTGCTCAGGGGGAGCGTGGATAGATTGGTACACTTTGGCATAAACAAAGGGGGAGCCAAATCAGAAACTTCAGCATGTACTCAGGGAGAGTATGGAGAACAGAAGGTATACCAAAGAAGAAAATATCTTGGTCCGCCCTTTGCCCTTGATGTCAAAGGGGGAGAGTGACTTGGTGTGGTGGTTGCCATCAAGTCCAAAGGGGGAGATTGTTGGCATTATGATTCAAGTGTTGTCCTTGATGGCAACTCACTCAGAGGTTGGTACAGGTGCTCAGAGGTTGGTACAGGTGATGGCAACTTAATCATAGGACAAATCTTAGTACAACATGCCAAGAAAGTTCATACACGCAGGTTTGTTAAGCCCAAGTCGCGTATACAAGCAGGTTCAATATATACCAAGTCACGTATACGCAGGTTCTCTATATATCAAGTCGCGTGTACACACAGGTTGGCTTCAGTAAAAGAGCGTGTATGTGGAAAACTTATCTTTGGTCCTTGACGGTTATTCTCTTGGAAATTGTTCCTATGGTTTTGGACCATGGTGTCTCGACGGACGTGTTGATCCCTAGTTTCGAGGTTGATGGTATTGTGTTGCTATGGTTTTGGCCCGTGGTATTGTGAAGGGCCTAAGGCTATATAAGGAAAAGATCATTAGGCAAAGTGATATGCAATGTGTGTCTGATGAAGTGAGAAGATCTGGTATTATTGTTTATCTGTTCGGGACGCTTGGCAAGGGTCGGATCTGACAGCGAAGGCATAAGTAATTATTTCTAGATCTGCACGCGGGTTGCCTTTGGAGAAAGCGTGTATACACACGGTTTTGGTACAGTGAAGTAGCATATGCATAATAAGATTTGATATTTCAGGTTGCTGTTGATTCTAGTGGTTGTTGCAGAGTTCTGGGCTCTGGTTTGGGTTCTGTGTTCTTGATGACAGGGTTTCAGTGATTCAGTATTGGGTTGTTTAATGAATTATGATGCAAGTATAAGTTGATGATTGTATTGCGGTAATGTTTATTTTGTACTCTTGGATCCAGTCTGAAAATTGATAAAACGTGGTCCCTGAAGGTTGTAGGGTCAACACCTACGTACTAGTAAATGGATCGGCTAGTACAAGAGCTGAGGGGGTTGTAGCTCCCTTCCAAAAGTAGTTGGAAAACAAGAGAGGGTTGTAGCCCTCTGCAGGTTGTAGCCTGCGTACTCGTAAAGGACTGCACCAGTACATTGTAAAAGAAGTTTCTTATTAAAGAAGAAAGAGACGAATTGCAACAGGTGGTTTTCACCTACATTGGGTTTCCACCTTATATCATGGTGTTCATGTGTGTGGCTCTTGTGTGATGTTCAGTTCTGTTATACTGCACCTGTTTACTGTTAATATGCTTAATAATTTTCTGATGCATTTACTGAAGATTAAGATAACTGAATTATAAGATCTCTGGATATACGCTAGTTGCTTTAGACACAGTAGCGTGTACACGCGGGTTCACTTAATTGAAGTAGCGTATATGTTTCTGAGTATGAAATTGGAAAGGTTTTACTGATCTGATAATACTGATTCACCCCCTCCCCCTCTCAGTATTATTTCCAACAATTGGTATCGGAGCAGGTCCTTCAGAGGAAGCTTGATCACTTGAGGGAAAAGATCCATCAGAATGGCTAATCTAGAAAGACAGGCACACATCAGGCGACCAGTCTTTGACGGGAACAATTTTACTCACTGGAAGATAAGAACCACTGCATATCTACAATCACTTGGAGCAGAAATTTGGGGAATCGTAGAAGGAGGATACAAATTCCCATCAGCAACTCCTACAGATCCAGCAGAGAAAAAGCAATATGAGCTCAATGCCAAAGCTGTTACTGTCCTATTGAGTAGTTTGACACAATTAGAATTTATGAAGATCATGCATTTCAAATCAGCTAAGGAAATATGGGACAAAATCGTCACAAGCTATGAAGGAGATGATCAGGTAAAAAGAGCAAAGCTTCAAACTCTTAGAATCCGGTATGAAACTCTTAAGATGCATAGTAATGAAAGCATAGCTAATTATTTCCTACGTATGGATGAGATTGTGAATTGTATGAGGGATCTGGGTGAAGAATTTGAGGAAGTTGTCTTAGTTGAAAAGGTTTTGAGATCTCTGTCTGCTAAATTTGATTCTAAAGTATCTGCTATAGAAGAAAAGGAGAATGTGCAGAAAATCACCATGTCACAACTTCACGGGATCTTAACTGCTTTTGAAATGCGACAAGAGGTACCACCAGAAGCCGCATTCGAAGTGTCAGAGGAAGAAGATGAGGTAAATTTTGTCAACAATCTTGAATGGGGAACTAGACGGTTCAAAGGTAAGCTACCTTTCAAATGTTTTCTATGTGGTAGAGTTGGTCACTATGCTGCTAGATGCCCTCATAACAAAGGAAAGGTATCTGAAGAAGATGGTAGAAGCTACTATACCCATATTAAAAGTTCATTCAATGATAGTGAAGATATTAGAAGTCTCATGGCACATGAAAAGAAGAATGCTTCATCCAATAATAGGGAAGATATTAAAAGTCTCATGGCACATGAAAGGAAGAATGCAGAAACTGAAGAAGTTAACAAATTAAATGAACAATTGGAGACAGTAACCAGGGTAAGGGAGCAATTGCAGGATGTAGTAAAGGATCAGAGCATAACTATTCAAAGGCTTGAATCAAAGATCCTCTCTCTAAAAGAAGATCTTAAAAAATCAAGAGAACAGAACAGAGAATCTCTTGAAGATCAAGAACATGAAGTGATCAAACTAAAGCGACAAGTGGAAGAAGGAAGAAGAGCTGAACAAGACCTAAGGAATCAGTATCTGATAAAGGAAGAACAACATCAAGTTGAGGTAAATATCTTGAAAGGTAAACTAGAAGAAAAGGATAAGCTTTTACGATTTCAAGATAGTACTAAAGTCTTGGATGATATTCTTAATAGCCAAAGATCTCCTGCTATCAAAACTGGTCTTGGTTTTCATGAATATGTTGAAGGTGAATCTAGTTCACAAGGTGAGGCAAGAAACTCTAATGAGAAATCTGAAATGCTCAACAAGGAACAACCAAGGAAAGAAATTCCTCAAGGAAGATCCTTTACTCCTAACTATGGATGTGATAGACGATTATTTCCTCCACTGAATAATGTTGAATGTTATGTATGTCATAATCTTGGACATGTTGCAGCCAAATGTAGAAGTATAATGGCTCAAGAAAGATCATCGCATCCCAGGTATTTCAGAGGATATTGCTTTGCCTGCAATGCATATGGACACAAAGCAATTGATTGTGATAGAAGGAACATGAAAAATGTAAGGTGTTATATATGCAACAACTATGGGCATAAAGCAAGGGAATGCAGGAGCAGATTTTAAAATTCAAAACAAGAGGACCATACATCATCACAGTTCCAGGAACTGAAGAAGACAGATACAGAAAGGTGTGGCATAATTCAGACAGCTGACATAACAGACACAGGGGAATCTGAAAGTGATGAAATTCAGTATTCCATCTTGCATACGCTGATATAATAAAGACAAGTCGCGTATATACGCGAGTTACAGGCTGCAAAGTCGCGTATATGTAGAAAGGGCAGCAGAACAGACCCAGGTTCAGTCATGGTTGGCTCAGGCTCAGGGGGAGCAGAACAGACTCAGGGAATGGTTCAATCATGGTTGGTTCACACTCAGGGGGAGCATATGCTTCAAATAATTCATTGTTGGCATTATGGTTAGAAGTTGTTGATGAAACTAAATGATACATCTTGTTATTTGATACAAATCTGAATGGCTGGTCTTAGAACCTGCATCTGCTCAAGGGAGCGTGGATAGATTGGTACACTTTGGCATAAACAAAGGGGGAGCCAAATCAGAAACTTCAGCATGTACTCAGGGAGAGTATGGACAGCAGAAGGTATACCAAAGAAGAAAATATCTTGGTCCGCCCTTTGCCCTTGATGTCAAAGGGGGAGAGTGACTTGGTGTGGTGGTTGCCATCAAGTCCAAAGGGGGAGATTGTTGGCATTATGATTCAAGTGTTGTCCTTGATGGAAACTCACTCAGAGGTTGGTACAGATGCTCAGAGGTTGGTACAGGTGATGGCAACTTAATCAGAGGACAAATCTTAGTACAGCATGCCAAGAAAGTTCATACACGCAGGTTTGTTATGCCCAAGTTGCGTATACAAGCATGTTCACTATATACCAAGTCGCGTATACGCAGGTTCTCTATATATCAAGTCGCGTGTACACACAGGTTGGCTTCAGTAAAAGAGCGTGTATGTGGAAAACTTATCTTTGGTCCGTGACGGTTATTCTCTTGGAAATTGTTCCTATGGTTTTGGACCATGGTGTCTCGACGGACGTGTTGATCCCTAGTTTCGAGGTTGATGGTATTGTGTTGCTATGGTTTTGGCCCGTGGTATTGTGAAGGGCCTAAGGCTATATAAGGAGAAGATCATTAGGCAAAGTGATATGCAATGTGTGTCTGACGAAGTGAGAAGATCTGGTATTGCTGTTTATCTGTTCGGGACGCTTGGCAAGGGTCGGATCTGACAGCGAAGGCATAAGTAATTATTTCTAGATCTGCACGCAGGTTGCCTTTGGAGAAAGCGCGTATACACGTGGTTTTGGTACAGTGAAGTAGCGTATGCATAATAAGATTTGATATTTCAGGTTGCTGCTGATTCTAGTGGTTGTTGTAGAGTTCTGGGCTTTGGTTTGGGTTCTGTGTTCTTGATGACAGGGTTTCAGTGATTCAGTATTGGGTTGTTTAATGAATTATGATGCAAGTATAAGTTGATGATTGTATTGCGGTAATGTTTGTTTTGTACTCTTGGATCCAGTCTGAAAATTGATGAAACGTGGTCCCTGAAGGTTGTAGGGTCAGCACCTACGTACTAGTAAATGGATCGGCTAGTACAAGAGCTGAGGGGGTTGTAGCTCCCTTCCAAAAATAGTTGGAAAACGAGAGAGGGTTGTAGCCCTCTGCAGGTTGTAGCCTGCGTACTGGTAAAGGACTGCACCAGTACATTGTAAAAGAAGTTTCTTATTAAAGAAGAAAGAGACGAATTGCAGCAGGTGGTTTTCACCCACATTGGGTTTCCACCTTATATCATGGTGTTCATGTGTGTGGCTCTTGTGTGATGTTCTGTTCTGTTATACTGCACCTGTTTACTGTTAATATGCTTAATAATGTTATGATGCATTTACTGAAGATTAAGATAACTGAATTATAAGATCTCTGGATATACGCTAGTTGCTTTAGACACAGTAGCGTGTACACGCGGGTTCACTTAATTGAAGTAGCGTATATGTTTCTGAGTATGAAATTGGAAAGGTTTTACTGATCTGATAATACTGATTCACCCCCCCCCCCCCCCCCCTCTCAGTATTATTTCCAACATATACATGCGGTTTTCCTTAACTAAAGTAGCGTATATTAATCTAAACATGGGAATGAAAAAGTTTTATTGATTTGATAATACTGATTCACCCCTCATCTCAGTATTATTTCCAACATCCTACCTAAATTCATGACAGAAATAAAGACATGCAAATCAAAGAGATAAGCTATGAGAAAAATTTCTTTAGGTAGATTGCATTGAGATTATTAGGAAGGAAATGGCCTTGAGAATCCTGTAAAAAATATTCCCCCTTACCTAAGTGCAAGAGTAATTAGGGGTAGACATAGATTCCATGATCTCCTCATAAAAATGGAAGATGAGTGGACAAGATGAATATTGACTACATCATGCGGCGCGGTATCTAGTGCATCAACCTGAGAAAGAAGGTTCACATATGCATCATATGGAATGGTAGATGACGAGATAGTAGATGAAGGATCTATGTATGTTGAGACCTGGGGTTCTGTCGAAAGAGGTTGAATAAAAGCGTGTTCAGAAACCTTAGAAAGGATTGCCTACGAGGAACTCATGGATGATGACAGGTAAAGGATATGGCCCGTGGTGTCCGTCATCTCGACATCTAGAGAAGGGATCACAATGGTGGGACCAGATTCCCCCTATTCTACTTTAATATTGGTACAAAAATCGATAGGAAGAGGAGAATGTGATCCATTATGAGTGGTCTCGTGTATGCGAAGTGCCTTAAGGAAATCACAAAATTCATTGAGATGAGGGCAACAATGGGAGTAGTCACCACGATGATCACACAGGGCACAATGGTGATTTTTGTGTAGCATTGTGAGTTTCTTGGGTGGACCTGGTAAGTTAACATGGACTTTAGGAATATTTTACTCATGGAACATTTCATCAACCAAAGGTTTGAGATCAGGAAGCTCAGGACAATTATTGGTAGCGTGCCCCACAACTTTACACAAAGTGCATGGAGGTGACGACTTTGGGGTCCTGGGGAATGGAGGAGGTTGGGGAGCCTTGTCCTTAGGTTCTTTCCTCTTAGCTTTTCCCCCAGTCCAGATGCTTTCACAATAGGAGTGATTTTCTCTTGAGGTTGTGATGGAACTAAAGTAGTGGTAGGGTCCATAGGGACCAGTTGAACCAGGGTCAGAGCACGATAAGGTCTTAGCTGACCAGGAAGAATGCTTGTAGGGGGATCAATGTACCATACGGGGATCTCTAAAGTCATGTTAGGAAGGACCAATGAAGCCATGACAGGGACATAAAATATTGCGGGAGGGGGAAATAAGAAAGGGATCTAGCCTGCAAGATAATGTCCCCACGGAACAAATCCTGGATGGTTGAGACTTGGAGGAACAGTTCTTGGGGGAAGATAGTACAGGCACCCACAAATGGAGGAGGTCCTGGGGGGGGGATCTAGATGGCTTGGCTGGGATGGTAACTGCACGGTGTGGAGGAGCTCATTGTGGATCGAATGTACCAAACTGGTTGAGTACAACCCATGATGCTAAAAGATTTAGGCTCTAAGATGAGAGGGGGAGGAACAGGGAAAGAACCCAACAATGAGAAATCTTTACAGACTCTCAATGAAACACCAGTGAGAGGAGTTGAAGACTTCTTATCTAACACTGATGAGATAATGGACTCGAGGAACATCACGGATGCCGGCTCGTAGTAAGTCAACTAATCTATGGTAACGATCTTCCCTTCATGGGGGAAGCACATCTTGCGGAAAACCGTAGATGTGACAGCTGACATGGCATATATGTAACTACGACCTAAGAGAATGTTGTAATCTAAAGGGGCATAAATAACCTCAATATCTACATGGACAGTCTTGCCCGCAAGGGTCACTGGATAGTTGCAGTACATGCTAAGAGGCTGGGAGGAGTGTCTGTCCCAAGCATGCAAAGTGATGGCGGAGGGTGACAACTCAGGTGACTAAAGTATTTTCCAAATGGTAGTGGACATCACACAGGTGGATGCACCATCGTTAGTAATGCATTGGGAGATGATGACATTACGAACTCGGACTAGTGCCTAGAAAGCAACGGTGCAAGGTAATGGGGGATGTTCTGATGTATTAACTGGGAAGACAATCAAATGATCGTCAGAAGGATCTACTACACCCAAAGAAGTTATTAGAGATTTCTTTTGAGACGAGCATGATTTGAGTACATCCAGCGTCTATATGTGTTGGTGATTGCGCCAAGTCATCTACTATATTGTATATATGGGCAACTCGGTTATAAGCTGTGTTATGGCATAATGGTCCCTTCGGGATCTTGGGAATTGCCTCAGCTTTAGGTTGAGGGATCTGTAATGGAACATTTGATGTCGTAAGAGGCTCAGTAGAAGCTTTGGCTTTGGACTCAATGGTGGACGAAGTTGATGGCTTATCATATTGACGCGATCGAGTTTGGAAGTTGATATCGGAGGGATTAACATCATCAGAGCTCATCATGAGGATCTGGTAGTCACCAGGACTAGAAGGTTGGGGAGAGTGGGCTGCTTGACCTGAGTGAGGTTGAGAAGAAACAAATCCTTATTGAGGTAAAGGATTTGTAAGCACTGTCAGTTGAGATGGTGTAGGATTCTAAGGCAATTGTTGGCCTCTAGAAGTTGCTTGAGCTTGCCACATTTGGTGCATCTGGGGTAAGATAGCACACTCATGTGTATAATGGCCATGTACACCACAACATGCACAAGGTTTGTTCATGTGAATAGCCTTGTTTTTCTTAGGTTGGCTTCCTTGTTGTTGGTTGCTGGTGTTAGGCTGGTTCCCCTGGGATTCACTAGGTTGATTACCTTGATTACCCTGGTTACCCTTCCCCTTATTATTTCTTCTTCAAATTTTGGGGATTAGTTGCACTCTATTGTGCAAACACCTGATCCTGAGGGGGCAGTAGCTACGGGGGCTGAGGATGCATGGGTGGCTATGGTGTTAATGCTTGAGGGGCTGGAGTGCTCGACTGTTCATAAGGAGAAGCAATGGCTTGGTAGATAGGTTGGGGCCATGAAAACATGTTGCTAGCAGGAGGGGCATAAGTTTTGGAGGAACTAGTACCCCCCTGTGGATGGCCATAACTTTGTTGAGTATATGGGGAAGGACGTGAAAGGGTTCCAATGATATGTTAGCAATGTGAGATTCCCCCAGTGCATTGGAACCTCCAAGATGGGGAAGGTTTGTAATGACGGTATAGACAGAACCAGATTGCACATAAATTACGTCATATCTCAGAGCGGTTTGGAGAGCTTCTTCCACAGTCTGAGGAAAATGGGACACAACATCTTTTCCAATGAGTGCTAAAAGGCTCCTAAGAAATCAATATAGATAGACACGGTCTTCGAAGTGAGGGGAATGACATGTGCTCCTCCTTCTACGCCACTCTTAAACATGGTCGGAAAGGCAAGTGGCAGAGTACTAACGAAATGAGGTCAATATCATTTTACCAATGTCGTATCAGAGAGGTAGCTATAAATATGAGAGGAACAATTAGCAAGCGTCACGAAAATGGAATGAAATGTGGCGAGCTAGTCTACATACCATTTTGTAGCATCTCTAGTGAGCATGCATTGGAACAGCCGAAAACAAATGAAGTAATTGGTAATGGAGTTGGATGAACATCACATGTGGAAGGAACGAACATGAAGAGTAGGATCCTCTCCATAATTACCCTCAAACTTTGGGATATTTGAGGGAAGCTTAGTCGGCATAGCATGCCAACCAACATCGTAGTGTATTGGGTCGTTTATCAACTGGCTAAAATCCAGGAGACTTAAGCCAGCCATAAAAGGGAGTATGGGAGTTTTTTGAATGGTTCATGAGATTGCTCCTCTAGATGTGATCACTAGGGTAGAGCTGGAGCCAACACTAGGTTGGGTTCCTACACCAGTTGTGGGTCCAAACATGGTGACAATATGTGGTGAAGGATGCTCGGAATCAGATGAACCAAAGAAGAGTCTGTATGGGGACTTAGAGGGCTATGAACTTGAACCCAGTGGGGAGGAGTAATATGCCCGAGTGGAAAATTGGGATGAAGCTATAATAGTCTCTGTGACAAAGACCTTTGTGGCACAATGGTGGTAAGACACAGGTGACATGAAAATGGTGAATGGAGATAACCAATATGACTTTGTCTCGATGAGGGGAGATAAATTTATTATGTTCAGTCTTGGCTTGTGGGTGTAAAGCAACCACCCTTCGCTTAAGGTGTGCTTGTGTGTACAAATGTATTTATTGATTAAGCCCAGGTCGTGTTTGTAAAAAAGAAAAAGGATTTTTGAAAATAAATTAAAATTAACAATAGTAAATGAACAACAAAACCATTAACTAAAGCCCACCTAAACTGAATTTCCAAACACTGTGTTGGTTGGTGGTGAAATCGACTGAAAACACACTCAAAAGTTCAAGGGACCTAAATGTCAGTGTGACTGGGATGAAGTGACACAAGGCTGCTGGAAAGTGGTGCAGCAACAACAAAAAACCAGAGAGCAAGATCGCTACGAACAGATAGGGAGATGGGTGTAAATCCTAGGGCAACCGATGGGACCCTAAGACCAATGACCAAACAAGGTTTAATATGAAACCATGGATGGAAACAACCTATCTTTGGAGATCTGAAAGAAAAGGGCATAGATATGCAAAATATGGCTGAAAGTGCTGGAGAAACTCAGACTTCTTACTCAGCTAAACTCCTCATATAAAGGTGGAAGCGTACTAGAAGCCCTAAGGTGATAAATTCCACTTTGACAAGTAAATCAGAGTATATCAAGGCCTAAGCAAGATGAGATAGAGGTCAAACAACCCAACACACAGCTCTCGAAAAAACCCAGAAACAGATCTGATAAAAAATCGGAAACCCTAAAATCATTGGTACTAACCTATTTTTAGGGGGGCTCACAATTTTTGGGGTGAAATATGCATTCTAGACTCGAGATTGCACTTTTTGGGCTAAAAACTGTGATTTCTGCTCCTTGATTCCCAGTTGGAAAATCTCATAAAAACCTACTGTTTCTGTCGCAGCTCGTTCCTATGACATGTAGAAAAGACCAGAAAACTAGAAAAAGTTAGAAATTTGACTTGTCTAGGGTTAGAAAGCTAGTAAATAACATTAAGAGTGTGAACAAATAAGAAACCCTAACCTGAAAACTGAAGGTCACCCAAGTTTCTGAATTTGAAGTAAAAAACCAATGGAGTTGCCAATTTGGTTGTAGTGTTTTCGTCTCAAAGATGTATGAAAAGAACCTATTTAAGACTGCAGATGACAAACATTCTGAACAATATAAATGGCTACTAAACATTGTAGATTTGCAGCAAATGATAGAAGCAAAACCTAGCAAAGTCCAGACCTATGACACAATCATAGTTAAACAGCAAAAAGAAATAGTAATAACTCCAATAATCCGATGGAAACCAGATATACAAAGAATATATTTTATTATAACACCTGTGAAGGGTACAAATAAATTTTACCAGTCCCCCTCTATGGGATGGGTTCTTGTCTATCCTAAAACGTCTTCAGCTTGTGTAGAGTCTCTCTCCTCTATAATGTGAAAACCCAACAAATAAAATGTTTGAGCTTAATGGGAACTCAAAGGAAGAGAAATGGTGTGCGGCAATGAAAATAATAAGAGTTACAACAATGAGTGCAACAAAGAAAATAATCGAAAGTGAATAATGAATGGAAAACCCCTCTATTTATAACAAGATATTGAGTTATCCTCGAATAATGAGCAATAATAAAATATTATTAACCCCATTCTTGGAATAACCATTCGGAATATTTTATTATATTTGGTTAGGAGGGAAAACGTATTTAAACTTTTATTTAGAACTAATAAATAAATAAATGATTTATTTATCATATCAAGAAATTGGTTAAGGAATAATAAATAAATAATGATTTATTTAATTATTCCTAAGGGATTTAGTCAAATTTGAAAAGGAATAATTATTAATTAGTGATTAATTAATTATTCCTAGAGAAAAATAAGATAATTAATAATTTATCTTTTGATTTTTCATAATTGGGGCAAATATGACAAGGAATAATAATTGAACAATGGTTTAATTAATTATTCCTAGAAGAAAATAAAATAAATAGTGATTTATTTAATTATTCTAAATGGGTTTAATTATAAATTACTTAACAAAGGTGGTTTATTAATTAATTTCTCAAAATGAAAGCAATTTTGCTATGGTAAAATTGACTTTACATGGTGTACTTTGATCCATCTAGTAAATTAGGCTAGCTGGTCAATTTTTGGTGATAACAATTTCATCAAAGGGGACCGAGTTAAATAGGGAGAGAGGTGTGGAGCGATAAAAAGGTGTCTTTTAAACTCCTAATTACCTTCACATTAATTATCAACCCAGGGATGACTTTTTATTTCAAGAGTGTACTCAGTCTGAGGCAGCTATTTACTCAAGCGTAATGCTTAGTAGTAAAGCGTTCAGAAAATACAAGAGTAAACAGATGCTAAACTATGACTAAATTGCTCTAAAAGAATAAAATCACACAAGGCAGCTTATCAGTCAAGGGTGCGGAAGCGATAACCCATCCCTCTAGAAACTGATGGAAAGGAAATTAGAGCATGGACCATAGGTCTGGGAGCTAAGTAGTGACTTGCTGGCTCACTACAGCCTTAGACCTTCTCTCACACCAAAGCAGCAAATGCAAGTAAATGGAACGACAAAAAGTAAAATGGAATAGCAAGCAGGAAATGGAACAACAAGCAGTAAATGGAACAGCAATCAAATAAACTAAGTCTCGTGAGTCAGAACTAAACTCACATTCTGCAATAGCAATCTTCTTTCTTAAGGCAAATTGGATGGAATGTACTTTATGGAATAGCACTCATTGATGAATTAGCAAGAATCAACCATACATACACACGACACGCTAATATGGTAATCTGACAATTAAGGTGAATATGACTATGTTCTAAATAGAATAATATCACTTTTCGGATTCCAATAATCAAGATTTAAAATGAATCCAACAACAGTAATATTCAGTACAAATGCTCCGTAACAGAAACATGCAATCAACTCTGAAAAGATTCACTCATACAATACAGAGTCACTACATAAATTTCCTGAAGAAACCATTAATGAATTAATCGTAGCAGAGCATGGAATAGCATATGAAAAAGCATGTCAGATTACCGAGCAATAAAGATAAGCAAACCACGCAGAAACCAAAAGAATATAATATACAGTAGCAGCAGCATACTCCACCAGAGGCTGGGCCCTTAGCCGCCAGCGGACGCTGCTGGGTTACTTCAGAAGGAAAAGAATGAACAGCAACTCCCAAATCATGTATTAATCAGCAAATTGTGGAATCATTACAACAGCAAATGCTTGAGAATTACAGCATGCAACAATCCCTATCCTATCATGGATAATCCACCATCATTCTTCATCATTTTTCTATCATTCTTCCATTATTCGAATTCCTCTGAAATCACCCTGAAGTCATCCTGAAATCACCCCCCTCTCTGATCTCTGTTGTGATTTAAATAAAGAGAGATCAGAGAGCAGTTACAATCAAGATAAGTACAACATGATTTCTTTTACAAAATTGGATTGTTTCTAACCAGTTGATCAACAAGAATATATATTTCCTTTCATCTCTCAACAAAAGCAAGACGAATTTGGCTTTGCAGCTGAGATTTGGAGGACGGCCGCAACAACAAATCTGAGAAAAGCGTGCTCAAAGAACCCTGCGTTTCTCTCAGTACAAGCCGAATTTCGGCAAACTGTTCTTTGCTGAAAGTTAACTGGGCCCGTTCTGGACAAAACCCATGTTCCAGATTTTCCAGATTCTGCTCCATTTGCTCAGAATCTCAACCGCAAAACTGTCACTCCTTATTCCAGCGCATTTTTGAGTTGGCGCTTTTAAAAATCAAATATTCAATCTGAAAATTATCTTGGAGGCTAAGAATGGTAAATAATGTTATAACTGATTTATTAAAACTATCATTGATAAAATCATGCATAATCATCAATTTATTAGAAATAAAGAGAATAAATCATATTCATCCATAAGAGCGTAAATCATTTATAAAATGGATTTAAATGATAAATTATAACAAATGATATGATGAAGAATAGTGGAAATGGGTGGGATAAGTGTTCAAAAGTGATAATAATAATGGCATATTAATGACCCAACAAGAGGGTGGAATATTTTTTCTTTAGCAAGTGAATCTGAGGGCCATTGAGGATAGAACCAATAGCCATAGGCATAGATTGCAACAAAACACTCTATCGACATTGCTGAGCTGTGGATCAGGTCAACAATGGTCTGATCCATCGTTTCACCTTCCGTTAGGCACCTCACCACGAAAGGGAGTATTCAAATCACTAGAGCAAGGAGGTCGGCCAAAAATCACGCAGACCCATCGAATAAATCACATAGGACTATACCACTAGCAGAAGGGAATTTGAGGCACTCATGACCAAACAGTCGCATTGCTAATTTGAAGGGTGATGTTTCTCAGTAGCAGTCGAGGTCGCGAGGAGGGTAATTTTGTGTGTTAAAATGAACACCAAGCCATCTAATGAGTAGAGGTGTTAGGTTGGTTTCAGCCTCTGATTCTTTTCAATGGAAGGCGAAAGGGAGTATGAGTGTTGCGTGTTGATTAGTTGATACAGCCTGAGCATTGGTCACATTGCCAAAACACTATCACAACAACTGTCTGAGCAGAGAAAGGAGTTGAGCGTCCCCGTATCTGTTCCAGCCGAAAGGAAGTGGACATAACTTGGGCGTTGCACTGTCACCACAACCCTCTAAGTGCAGGAAGGAGCCAAGCAAGTTTCATAGCCTTCGGTTCTGGCATTGACCATCGATTCATTATGGGAGTCAAAGTTGTCATCACTCTTAATAGCAGAGACAAGATTATTTTTACTGTAGCATCGGTCAAGGAGCCAACCATGGTCCTCTTTAGGTGCACGCCAAAGTATTTTTTTTATTACATTAGATAAATTGATCTCGCTACATCAAGATCACTTACACATTACTCATAGAGGCAAAGACACTGTGTTTTTGTGGAATCGAGTAAATTATATTTCATCAGAAGATTTCATGGTGGGCACCATAATTAAATAAAGTAATGCTATGCCTTTTTTCCTTATATAGTATGTTGCATTATGTGGTTGGATTGGTGTAGAGGTTTATCATTTTCGAATATAGTCTTATGCCTATATATTTGAAACCTCTAACATAAAATTCAATGTCGCACATGATCCATTGATCACTCGCAAGGGCATAATTATTAGGTCCATAAACTCTTGATTAGCATATGAAGATCTAAGTCTTTACCTAAAAACTGATTCTCTTTCCATCTAGACAAATTTTCTGCTCAAAAATCTCTGTGTGGAAGCATGAAAGATGGCAAGTTATGGACTAAACCATGTTTATAGTTTTGAAAATTTTGATTGGTTTTAGCATTTGACAAGGGGTTTGTCAAATTTTGGAGTTTCATGATAGAAAGGAGATTTTGTGTTAAAAAGAAAGGGAATAGGAAAGGAAGGAGGTGGTAGAATCATCTTACTATTACCAATCAAGTTTGTATTTACCTTATCTTGGGGAGAAATCCATTGAATAATTAGTGTATTCATGCTTTGGTATGAAGGGAGATGGGACTTTCCCTAGAAAACACTCATAAAATTTTGGACAAAATTCTAGATAAAATAAAAGAAGCATGGGGCCTTTTCTTAGCAATACCACTTTATAATAGAATAGCAAGTCTTTCTCAAAAATGGTCTATGCCATTATGCAAAAAAAATTCCCATGGGAAGTGAAGGAAGGACAAGGAAGAGGAGCTAAGTTCTTTGCACTTGGATCTTAATTGCAACAAACAAAGTCAACCGTAGACCTTTAGAAATTGGAGGAATTAGACACATGGGTCTTAGAGGTGGGGCAACCCGAATGAAGGAAGCTCAGTTGGAATCTCATGCCATCTATGCTTGCATTAATACAACCCAAACTCTCGGAGCATCCTTGTGAAGAGGTCAAGCTCACAATTGCTTCTTGTTTCAGAAAGATCATAGCTTTAACATCCCGAGATTGTCTTACAATAATGATCTTATGAGAGAGATATTGTAGTTGATAGTGGAAGGCCTTAAAGGGTTGAATAACATCATGCTTCCTACCTTTTAGAACCGATGTATAAATTTTAACAGTCATGTTAGAATTCAACTTTGGCACATTCTTACTGAATTTGGAATGTGATGAGTTGATCTTTTAGTTGCTCCATAACTTTTACACCAGTATTACATCAGCTCATTCAGACCATGTCAAAACAAGCATGTAAAAGATTGTGTCTCTATTATTAGAAGGCCATGCTCACGTATGCAAGATACTAAGATGTAAATTGTTGACCATTTGGAGGAAGGACCACAGGGATCCTATGATCTAGTTGAGAAGTTTGTTAGGAAAAACATAAAATTACTCAAAAGGGTGCTCACTATGAAGGAGTTGATAATGATTAATGGAGGAAGCAAGAACTAAATATGGATCAATAATGAACTAAGGATGAGAGGACTATGCTTTATCTGCAAGGAACCTTGGGCCGTTAACCATTCACGTCCAGGTGATAAGGGGAAACAAGGGCAGATCATGAAGTTTCATCCATAGTTGGGTTCACCAGTTTTTAGAAGAGAACCTATGATAATCAATCAACTTAACAAAGTAAATCAGGAAAGGAAGGAGGGAATTCCTCCTGATGATGAGGTAGTTGAGTCTATAGATATCCAAGAGAACATCCATAAAGAGTATGGGCAATCAGGTATAGATAACAGTCCACCAATACATCCATGTTTGATAATCAAAGAGGGTGGAAAACTTTTCCCCACATGTGAAAAAGGCCAGGAAGAAGACATTCTAGGAGAACCAAATGAGGATCCAATAATAATAAACCGACATGATGAGCATGATCATGCAGGGTATCATGACAAATATAATATGTAGGATAAGTCATTTCTGGAGGGTCAAACAAAGGTTCAAGTTAAAGTTGTGGTCATGGGGCATCCGATGCAATGAAATATAGAGACATTATGTAGGGCACAAGAATTTCTAGTAGAAGACTTTTGGAAAAGGATCATGCATTTCAAGACAGATCTTACAAAGTTGAAGTAGAGAGTCGGGGCAGCCTAAGACACTGTCTTACAGGAGAATAGAAAATTTGAGAACCTCATAGGGGTATGTGTTGAATCAATGACCCAGTTGTCTATTGTTGAGGAACGACTCAAGTCCCTCACAAGACAGGAAGAGGAGTACATTTGCGAGTTGCAGAGCAGCCCTCTATAAGAGTACATAGATAAGGCTTGTAGCTCTACCAACCTGCCATTATACATTAGGGATACCAAGGAAGATTTATACAAATGGATCATGATGGGTGATCGGGTGGAGCAACATGAGTTGAGCATTAGGCAACATCAGCATGGTAGATTTATTCCATGTGTAGGGATTCATGCATTATATACTTCCCATAAGATGTATTTACAAGAGATTATGAGTTGGAACTCTATTGATGGGATACTCTTAGCCAAGGGCATATTGAAACTTGGGCCCTCAAGCACAAGCAATGATGGAGGGCTGAGGTGGTGTCATAACCAACATTTCCTAGGACTTAGGTGGCATTGGGATCTAGGAGCATCAATTGGGGGTAGGATTGACCAAAGGATTGTTTTGGATGCAGGTATCGAAGGATCCATTCATGATCATTTAGAATGGAGGCATGGAATAACACATTGGGTTGTATGGGATCTTGGTATCAATATAAAAATGCTTCTTTTGTCGATAGAAGTGGATATATATATTTGGATATGGTTAAAGTGGATGGAATCTTCCCATGGTATTTAATGTGGCAGTTGCCCATGGCATTGGCCCATTGTATTTGCCTTTGTTTTTTGAGGGAAAATAATAAATAAAGTCTCTAAAGAGTCAATCAAGCCTATAAAAGGGGATAGGAGAGTTATTTATCTATTTGGCTTTTGTTGTGAACTTGGCAAGGCTAGTTCTAGTTGATCCTAGGTATGAAAACCCATGGGAGTAATTTGTGTAGTGGATCCATCTAGGATCTACGATTGTGCTTCAATATATTTTATTTTTTTATTGATGGGCAGCCATACATGCCAAGGCACGGGCTTTAGTAGGTCTTGTGTGGGCATGTAATTTTGTTTCTATTTATTTACATAAAGAAGTGGATGCATTCTTAGATCTTTATTGTGTTAGGTGCTTTTAGTGCAAGAATTTCATTAGAACACCTAGAGTGTGCCATATCTCATTAAAATTTTCATGTTGGGATATTACAGGATTCAATCATGCAATATTTGCATGTTAGTGGAGCCCTATAAGCCAAGTAGACTTTCTTCATGGTTTTTCTAATATTTTGACAAAATTATCACCATTCAACAATGGGGTTAAGGTCCATTGCAATTTATTCTTTTTAAATGAAATAGTCAATGAACACTACTTCCATAATTAAGGATAATTTGTATAAGTTCAAAAAATAGATCCAAATATGCATATACCAAATAAGTGGCTAACATGCATGCATATAAGTGTAGTAGTTATATTTCTCATAATGCGTTTTAACGGGGGATTAGCCAAAAAAATATATTCCATCATTCCCAACATAGCTTCATCTACATTATCCTAGTACGAAAGAAATAACCAAAGTTGCTTCTCTAGAAGGCTTTGAGAAGACGGAAACTTCAAAAGGAAAGACAATTTCAAGAGTGATTGCTTTTAGGAGGTAATGAGATAATAGGTGTTTTACTTGAATTTTTATTGGATTTTTAAATATTGTGACGAGGGATTTTCATTGTTTTTAAGTATTTTTAGAAAGTATTGACATCTTGAAAATAAAAATAGAGATGTAGTTAGAGTAAAAATAATTGGGAAACAATCATGAGACATCATGGCTTATTGAGGAGGACATCATAGATTTCTCAGAAAGATTTTTGAGTTCACCACACTCATAAATAAATTCCAAAAAATGGTATTTTGGACAATAGCTTGGCAAGGCCACAATAAGTGGTGTCTAAGAGGAGTTATGGCAGCAATAAGTGGGTACCTAAGAAGAATAACTCCTCTGAATAGTACAGTGAGTAGTTGTCTCTTTAAAACTCTATGTGCATTATTTTTAATGCGAGTAGAATAGCTTTCCAAGGCCCCAATAAGTGGGTGTCTAAGAGGAGTTATGGCAATATGCATGGGTGTCTAAGAAGAATAACTCCTCCGAAATAGTACAGTGACTAGTTGTCTCTTTAAAAGTCTATGTACATTATTTTTAATGTGAGGACAATAGCTTGGGAAGGTCACAATAAGTATGAATCATATATAAAGGATAAAGACTCCCCATTGTGATATATCAAATCTTATTTTGTAACCGAGCTCTACTCTGTTCGAGGTTGCCCCCTTGAAGAGGCAAGTGAACACTGCTTTCATCTCTTAATAATAAAATACTTGTTGTTTTTCTCATTTTGTTCTATGTTCTGGGTTGTATTTCTTTCCATATTTGGTATTCTGGAATTTCTCACAGGTCAAGAGCATAACAATTTATGAGTGGTACATGGAGGCTTTTCCAATGGTTTTTGAAACTACCATTCTCCTTCAACATACAATGTGTGGTTCAACAAGTGCAAGGTTATGTTATGATTGTGACACCTTGTTAATCTTTGAAATATCTTGCAACCTTTTTTTAGCAAAGTATACATGAATTTGATCATCCCATCACATTTGTCATTCTATAATCCTTGGATTTACTTCCAACATGTCGATAGATTTTATTGAGACTTGTATAGAAGATGCTGACTATTGACATGATTTTAATGGTGTCTTGTGCTAATAATTACAAATCATGAATAAGCTTAGATAACACAATGCCTTCATTTGTGGATGAAATCACCAAAGCTACCTTTATTCATAAAATGAATATAGTACTCTAGATGATCAAAGTCATAATTTTTTAAAAAATAATCACAAAAAGTTAAAAATGTACCTTATTTTTAAAAACTAAAAATATTTACATTTTTCACTCTAATAATAACAAAGATTTCCATTTTTTTTTCCTCCCAAGCAAAATAACTCTGCCCCTTTGAGCATGAAGAAATCCAACAAGAAAAACTCCTCTGTCACTGGTGGGCCCCAGTATTGCAGCAATAATGTTGCAACCCCTGGGACTCCCTTCTTTAATTTTATCAACCTGGTAGTTCGTAACAAACTTGGAAGCGACGGTGCTGTATGCACAAGTACTAGCTCTTGCCGCAGCTGTCACTTGGTTAGCTGGCACAAGTCTGCTAGGAGCTTAAGCCAACTTCTATGAGCTCTTAGAAGAATATTTTTAACTTATGGATGAAAGCTAACTCAAAGAAGGCTAAGCTACTTGCAGAAAGAAACTAGAAAGCTGAAAGGAAACATAAACCCTAGCAAACCCTAATTTTACAAGCTAGCTCTACTGATGCAAGAAAGAGGATGCAAGCTACTGGTAGAGATGCCATTGACTTCTAAGAAGATGAAATACATGTGTCTAATCTACTTTTATAGTCAAATCTGAAAGAACCATCTTTTTGTATTTTTGAGTAAGTTGGCAGAATTGTTATGCATGCGATTTAACTGTTTTTGACTGTGTAGAGGTGGATTGGCGAGAGGAAATGATTGGAGGAGGTCGGGAAGGTTTAGAGAGGGCCTAAGGGGTCCCTAACACCCTTCCAGAGAGTTTCACATAGTTTGGCTACCAAGAAACCTCATTCGTGAGCTTCTACAGGAAGTGTGCAGGGGTTCTACAGGATGTTCTAGAATTTCTAGAGGATGTTCTATAATTTTCTACAAGATGTTCCAAAAAGTGGATTTTGGAGGGTTGATGGAGGACAAATGGTGGGAAAGTGGAAATGGAGGTTGGATAATGATGTTACGGGGTTTAGGACCTAGCGCATGAGGCTAAGGAGTGATTGGATTTGGTTCAAGGATGGAGGAAGCGATGATGCACATGAATGTAGAAATTAGGGCAAGGTGGGAAAAGTATGGCAAATGAAGGGTAGGAATCATGGATTAAGGGTTGGAGCAGATTATCTAATGGAGGAAAGGTATATAGAGAGCTAATACAGGTGATCTGCACACAATTTTCTAAAACTGACCAAACAAAGACTATGCAAACCCAAGATCTAGTTATCTTGACCTAATTTGACCTAAATAACAGCAAGGAAAATGAACAAAAGTTTATTTGCAACAAAATAATGTGAAATTCTATCTGAACTAAGCAATCAAGACTCTGAACATGTAACCAACTTCTGCAAATAAAAATCGAACACTAATGATTGCATGGCGAAGCAAAGATTGTGTTTTTGTTGGAAGCAAGGTCACCTTGATCCCAGCTCCTGATCCCACTGAGGGAGAGGTGAAACCAGAGGTGCTTGATGGCCTTTTTCTGAAGCTCTTCCCTGTTAATAACCTATCAACTCAATCTGAACATAAAAATCATTTTTAATCATCAAAAGCAATCTAAATAACAAAGCAAGATTTAAATCTAAATAGCAGATTTTATTCTAAGAATGCAGCAAAAACACATTAAAGTAGACAAGGAGGTACTGGGCACTTGAGATGGGCCCAACCCCAAGAGCTACAGCCTCCTAAGAGAGATTAGAGCTGGTGCAAAAGCTGGATTCATCTTTATTGATCAAAAGAATAGTTACATTCCAAAAACTGTCCACAAGGAAAACTTGAAAATGTGCTGAAATGCAGAGCTAACTTACTGCCTAAAAAATGACTAAAAGAATGACTAAAATAGAACTACAAACTAGCTAACTTCTGCCTACAAAGTGACTAATTGAAATGAGGCCCTAAGCCCTCTTATTTATACAAATTGAGGACCCCAACAACCCTCCTAAACTTTAGGGACTCGACTACCAAAACTTGTAGTTAACAGCACTTTTACTAGCACTTGGTCGGCTGCCCTTGTGATAATCGATTTGGTGGCCCTTGAACTCCAAGATGATGGTGGAGAATTCAAGGTAAGGGCCCATAAATGAAGGGGACACCTTCCTAAAAATCCTCTCCACGAATTTGGCTACCAAGTGCTCATTTATACCTTTGATTTTGTCTCCAAATTGACCAAAAAGACTGCATAAAGCACACATTAGACTTGTTGGCATAATGACTAACCCAATTCACTCTATTAGCATAAATATAATAAAAAACATGCAATAAACTAATGAGAATGGTGGATTAAGTTGAATTAGGAGGTTGAATGAGCCCATATAATTATCCATTTTTGGGGCTCATCATCACCCCCCTACTGAAAGTGTTGCTCATCCTCTGAGCAACTAATCTATCTCCTCATCTTTGATGGCCCTGGTGGCCTCCCTATCATGCCAAGCTTCTAAAGTGATGTCCTCTTCTCGGTCATGAAACCATGCTTTTCTCTCTGCTTCTTCCCACTGTCTGTGCTCCTTTTCCTAGAGAATTCTCAGCTTCCTATAGAACTGTCTCAGCATCCTGTAGAGAGACCTTTGTGTCCAACATTTTCATTCTTTCTCTCCAGGTGGATGTCTTCGAGCTTCCCTGTTCATAGGTGATGGATGCCTTGGAGGGAGACCTCTCCTTTTGTGGAGCTGGGATATCCACAATTGTGATTGGTTCTTTTGACGATTTTTCCTTCTGTTGCCCTTTTTCCAGACTTCCTGTAGAATGTCCTGTGCTGACTGTTTTTTGGCTTCCTGTAGAAATGGTTTCACCTGTTTTGGTTTACTTGGCTGGATGTGGCTCTTCCTCCTTTTTTTCCCTCTTCTTTTGTCTTCTCTGCCTTTGTTAGCTTGCTTCCTCACACTCTATTTTGGCTTTCTTCTCATCTTGTTTAGCTTCTGCCTTTTCTGCTGTAGTCTTTTTCTTTTCTGTTCTTCCTTTGTTTTGCCCTTTTCTTGAATGATTTGTGCTCCCTCATCATTGGTTTTTTCACATTCTTCAGTCTTGATCATTCCCTAGAATTGCATCGCTTCTTTTGCATAAACATGCAACAAATAAAATTGTTTGTTTTCTTCTTCTCTTGAAGCCAGGAATTTTGCAAAACCCATGCTTTCTTCTAAAAAGACTGTAGGTTTTAACCCCGTACAGAAATTACATGCATACGAATTCTAAATCACAGAAAAATAAACAATGCGAGAGCATAACACATAAAACACATATACACAGAGATTTTCCCCTGGATCCCAAAACCAGGACTACCAGCTTGATTTTTCATTATATTCCTTTCAATGTTACAATACATATTTATACATGCTGAAGCATCCAATACCATGGACCGAAAACCATCGCATCCAAAACCATGGACCGAAAAACCATAGGTAGGTTCGCCCAACCTAATATAGGGTCCAAAAAAAAAAAATTCCCGGGGCGCTGCCCCGAACCCCGTAGAGGGGGGCTACCCGCCCCCCTGTAACCCCCCCACTGCGCAATCAGCGCAACGAAGGGGGAGCTCCACCCCCCCCTCTAACCCCCCGATTCACTACGTAGGTTAGTCGTGGAAAGAATATAACACAACCCAACAATGACAGCTCATTTCCCCTCTTGTTACTGCTCCTGGAATGTTCGTGTTTTTCACAACAACAACCTCCAATTTTTTCTCTCTTCAAACTTTTCCAACCTGAATTTGCTTCTTAGTTTTTTAAAAAGAAATCAATCAATTTTTTTTTATTTTTTTTACAGATCGGAGAAAAAATAACATAGTTTTTTCTTTCAGAAAGTGGACAGTCTTGAAAATTCATTCTTTCACATAGGCTTAGTTATTTTGGTTGCATCTCTCTTTTCAGAAGAATGTGAGAAAGAAGAAGCCAGACTTCGAATGCAGAGAGAAAAAGGAAGTGTGTAAAACTCAGAAAATATGCAAGCAGACTTTTCACCTTTTTTCAATGTGTAGGCAGACTTTTCCTCTCATTTTTTTAATTTAATTCCATGTTCAATTCACTATTTTGCACCAACAAATCATGCACAATGAAGTTTTCCCGATCCTACCTCGTTTGGAGCTTGAAATTTGCCGAAAATCCCAGGTTTTCTTTCTGCATGGTTGTTTTCTGTGTTTCCTATAGAATACTTGTTGTAGAATGAAACTCTGCTTCCTGTAGAGCCCGATAGGTGGGGATTTTTTTTAAAAACGACAGAAATCTCGAGAAATCAGGCAGGAATCTTGCAGAGGATCACTGGTTAACTGATCTGGACGTGGTGGACGCGTGCTCCAGTTGTGACCGCAGTTGAACAGAGGGTGGTGAGAGTCAGCCGAGCATTTTTTTAATTGTTGTGTGATTTGTGGTGAGGGAGTGAAGTGGCTAGGTGTACGTGGTGACATGAAGATGGTAGTGTTGTTCATGAACTGTATGTTTTCCCCCTGTAATCACTGCCATCAATTGCACTAAGGTTTAAACGGCCAACACTCCCGGTGGTTTTAATTTTCATGTGAGTCGACTGTCCAGGTGTACTGCATGACTTTCGGCTGAGCGCTAGAGAAGGCAATGTCGGGTTAACCTTGCTAGATTCGTGGCTTAATCCCACCAGTCCATTCGTTCATGCATTTTTTAAATTAGATTTATGCAATAGAGGAATGAGTTTTAGTCACGTACCTGGAAGTCGAATGGTTGTTGTGAGGCGCTGTGGCCTTTCATTTGCTGCATGCATTGGTTTTGGTGGTTGCATGATGGCTTGGCTACTGATTCATGGTTGTTTTCTTGTGCAGGTATCCTCTGGTCAGATCCACACTGCAGGAGCTGGCTTCCACGTTCAGATCTACACCCTCAAGCTGCTGATGTTGAATTTTCACAGGACAGAAACTTGTTTTCACCATTGCTCCCGAACGATAGATCGGATCGATCTGAAACTTGATGAGATTGTTCCTATCATCATTATGCACATCCCATAGCAAAACTACGATCAATGGATGCATATATTTCGAGAAAAATGGAAAATGGATGAATATTACAGAGATCAATTTCTCTGAAACCGTGCATCAGAATTTTCTGAAACTGCTTTGGTAGGATACCATCACACATGTGCATCTCCCCATGAAACAGGTTTTGAAATGGATGCATGGATATGGAGAAAATGCAAAAATGGCTGAAGGTGATGGAGGCTGGTTTCTTGGAAACCGTGCATCGGAATGGGCTGAAATTGATCGGGCATGTTGCCATTGTCCCTATACAACTCCCCTTGTAACAATTTTACAAATGGATGCATGGTTTTCAAGCTAGGGTAAAACAAATTTTGTTCTATGTATTTTTTCTTCAAAGCATTCTGCAAGTTTTTGCATGGTAGAAAAAAAGAGCTTGGGCTGTGATGCAGGCATGGAGATGATGGAGGAGGAGTTTGAAGATTTCAGGAGGACTTCTGAACCCTTTAGGAGGCTATCATGTTTGCCAAACCACCTTTTTGAAATCCATTTCTAGCTTCTTTCAATTTCTATAGGAACTTCCTGTAGAAGCACAATGAGGTGGAACAAATGATGGAGAAAGGTGAGGGATGGAAACAGGGGTTCTTGCAGGCCTAACCAACAGATTCCAACCATCAAATTCCCTATTAAAATTGAATTTGGTCCATCCGAAGGTTCTACAGGATGTTTAAGAACTAACTGTAGAAACGCCTGGAACTTCCTGTAGAAAAGCCTGGAACTTCCTGTAGAAAGCCAAATCCTGACCTGAATGTGACCAAATCCTAGGAGAGGTGAGTGGCCATGGAGGGAGTGTCTGAAGGGATGTCCTGGAGCCTGGTACAGACTCTTGTCCTCGTTTTGTGCACCCCTCTTTTCTTGCAAAGTATTCACTGCAACCTGCAATTTTTCATGGAGATTAGTCTTGCTTTCTTTTTTCTTTTTTTCCTTTTTCTTTTTTCTTTTTTTTGAAAACAACTAGGGCGCCTCATGGAGGTTTTCACCCTAATTGCCTGCCTTGGGTGCCTCCAAGGGAGGTTTTCACCCAGGGATCTTATTCTCTTTTTCTTTTCTCTTTTTTCTTCTTTTTTTTCAACCCATTGACCGCCTCATGGAGGTTTTCAATCAATGAGCCAATCTAAGGCACCTCCGAGGAGGTTTTCACCTTAGATTTTTCCTCTTATTTCCATTTTTTCTTTTTTTTCATTTTTTTTTTCTTTTTTCTCGTTTTTTCTACCCTACCCTACTTGAAAAACAAAATTCTTTTCAAGTATAAGAATACTTCCAATGGAGCCATGTGCACATCGAGATTAGAGACAAGATGATGTGGAGGCTTGAAATGCATGCTTTGACAGCTATCCGGATTTCAGAGACCAAATGATTTGACTTTGAAGGGATCAAACATAGCTGAAGAAGAGAGTACTGCTGCAACTTAGTGACTGTCTGAAACCATATCTCAATATAGCTCTGGTATCCTTGGTCCTTTTGCTGATCTGGATCATGTTTCATGTCACCTTCTACCATGACTTTATCATCTTCCTCTTTTTGCTGATCTTTCTCTTGAATACATGGAAGATTTGATGGTAACCATGAGGGAGCTTTCTTGATTTCTGCTTCTGATGTTTTCTCTTCATCAAGTGCAGCCCATGGTGCCTTGATCTCCTCTTTGGAATCTTCTTTTGCCTTTGGTCCTTCAATGTTGTCAATATAATCTCTGTTTTGCAACACTCTTCTTGAGCTATGGTGAAGATCATTAAGCTCAAGAGGAGTAATTTGGACATGTTGTGCCTCAGCTTTGCAATTGGGTTGAGTTATTCCAATGTGCGGGTTTGGAAATGGTGGTATGGGTAGTTGAGTTGGGGTGTATATTTGAGATGGATGTGGATGGGGTTGTGGTTGGGCAGGTGGTGGAGGCAAAGGAGTGGGATGAGAGTTGTACTGGGGCCTCCACCCCTGATGAGGTGCATTCCACTGAGGCTGTGGCTGAGCATAAGAGTGAAACGAATGAGCAGCTGGTTGGGCGTAATATGGAGATGGATCCGACCAAGGAGGGGGTGTGGACCAGGAAGGATGAGCAGGGGGACCCCAAGAAGGCATGGAAGTGGCTTGATAGGGGTTATAATAGGTCTGGGATGTCTCTTGCATTCCTTGGTGGTAAGGTATGGGTCCATGTGACCTCCTTTGGTTCATGAAATAGAGTGGTTCAGTGACTCCTTTGGCCCTCTTATATGCAGCTTTAAGTCCAGGCAAGGAAGGGCATTGATTCATAGGATGGTATTCTTCACAGAAGAAACACCCTTCTAGGGAGTGCATTGGACATTCGTTCCTAGGATGCTTTCTAGTGCACCTAGGACAGAAGATGATGAAAGCCCTCTTGGCTTCCTCTTGCTTCCTTTGGATCTGTAAGGTATCCAGTTGCATGGCAAGAAACTGCCTCATCTCCCTCTTGAACTCTTCCATCTGATTTGCAAATTCATTTTTGGATAAGGTACTGCTCCCATCATTTCTGCTTGTAGCCATTTGCTCCAGAGGAATGTTTTCTTCTTCTTCCCTTGAGGTTCTTCAAATATGTCTTGCTATCAAATTAAGGGTTCTTTAATCATAGCCATCGAAGAAGAGAGAAGGTTGGCTGTGTGAAGCAGTGGGGGTGTTGTGCAATCATTTTTCTGAATTATCTCTACTCTTACAAGGCATGAAAGGAAATCTTTTTGGTTGATTTTTGCTTTTTTCTGCTTGTACTTGCAAAAACTAAAATAGATTGAACTGAAACTAACTATATTGCTGAAATGAAAAATGCGGAAATGAAATGAAAGCAGGAAAGGACTAATCTATTTTGCTCAAATGAAATTGCAGGAATGAAATGCTAGTCTACGCTTGCAAAATTGAAATTGTGGAATTGAAATGATAATCTATGAAAGCGGGAAATTCTAATCTATTTTTGCAGAAACGAAATTGCACAATGGAAATGAAATAAACTACTTAGCAGAAGGTTGTAGTGGAAAATAGAAGAAAAGCAACAATCACTAATACTCTGATGCTTCCCTGGCAACGGTGCCAAAAAGAGTGGTGGGCCCCAGTATTGCAGCAATAATGCTGCAACTCCTGGGACTCCCTTCTTTAATTTTATCAACCCGGTAGTTCGTAACAAACTTGGAAGCGACGGTGCTGTATGCACAAGTACTAGCTCTTGCCACAGCTGTCACTTGGTCAGCTGGCACAAGTCTGCTAGGAGCTTAAGCCAACTTCTATGAGCTCTTAGAAGAAGCTTTTTAACTGATGGACGAAAGCTAACTCAAAGAAGGCTAATCTACTTGTAGAAAGAAACTGGAAAGCTGAAAGGAAACGTAAACCCTAGCAAACCCTAATTTTACCAGCTAGCTCTACTGATGCAAGAAAGAGGATGCAAGCTACTGGGAGAGATGCCATTGACTTCTAAGAAGATGAAATGCATGTGTCTAAGCTACTTTTATAGTCAAATCTGAAAGAACCATCTTTTTGTATTTTTGAGTAAGTTGGCAGAATTGTTATGCATGCGATTTAACTGTTTTTGACTGTGCAGAGGTGGATTGGCGAGAGGAAATTCTTGGAGGAGGTCGGGAAGGTTCAGAGAGGGCCTAAGGGGTCCCTAACACCCTTCCAGAGAGTTTCACATAGTTTGGCTACCAAGAAACCTCATTCGTGAGCTTCTACAGGAAGTCTGCAGGGGTTCTACAGGATGTTCTGTAATTTTCTACAGGATGTTCCGAAAAGTGGATTTTGGAGGGTTGATGGAGGAGAAATGTTGGGAAAGTGGAAATGGAGGTTGGATAATAATGTTAAGGGGTTTAGGACCTGGCGCGTGAGGCTAAGGAGCGATTGGGTTTGGTTCAAGGATGGAGGAAACGATGATGCACAAGAATGTAGAAATTAGGGCAAGGTGGGAAAAGTATGGCAAATGAAGGGTAGGAAACATGGATTAAGGGTTGGAGAAAATTATCTAATGGAGGAAAGGTAGATAGAGAGATAATACAGGTGATCTGCACACAATTTTCTAAAACTGACCAAACAAAGACTATGCAAACCCAAGATCTAGCTATATTGACCTAATTTGACCTAAATAACAGTAAGGAAAATGAACAGCAGTTTATTTGCAACGAAATAATGTGAAATGCTATGAAAACTAAGCAATCAAGACTCTGAACATGTAACCAAATTCTGCAAATAAAGATTGAACACTAATGATTGCATGGTGAAGCAAAGACTGTGTTTTTGTTGGCAACAAGCTCACCTTGATCCCAGCTCCCGATCCCACTGAGGTAGAGGTGAAATCAGAGGTGCTTGATGGCCTTTTTTTGAATCTCTTCCCTATTAATAACCTATCAACTCAATCTGAACATAAAAAGCCTTTTTAATCATCAAAAGCAATCTAAATAACAAAGCAAGATTTAAATCTAAATAGCAGATTTTATTCTAAGAATGCAGCAAAAACACATTAAAGTAAACAAAGGAGGTACTGGGAACTTGAGATGGGACGAACCCCAAGAGCTACAGCCTCCTAAGAGTGATTAGAGCTGGTGCAAAAGCTGGATTCATCTTTATTGATCAAAAGAATAGTTACATTCCAAAAACTGTCCACAAGGAAAACTTCAAAATGTTCTGAAATGCAAAGCTAACTTATTGCCTAAAAAATGACTAAAAGAATGACTAAAATCAAACTACAAACTAGCTAACTTCTGCCTACAAAGTGACTAACTGAAATGAGGCCCTAAGCCCTCTTATTTATACAAATTTAGGACCCCAACAACCCTCCTAAACTTTAGGGACTCGGCTGCCAAAACTTGTAGTTAACAACACTTTTACTAGCACTTGCTCGGTTGCCCTTGTGATAATCGATTTGGTGGCCCTTGACCTCCGAGATGATGGTGGAGAATTCGAGGTAAGGGCCCATAAATGAAGGGGACACCTTACAAAAAATCCTCTCCACGAATTTGGCTGCCAAGTGCTCATTTAAACCTTTGATTTTGTCTCCAAATTGACCAAAAAGACTGCATAAAGCACACATTAGACTTGTTGGCATAATGACTAACCCAATTCACTCTATTAGCAAAAACATAACCAAAAACATGCAATAAACTAATGAGAATGGTGGATTAAGTCGAATTAGGAGGTTGAATGAGCCCATATAATTATCCGTTTTTGGGGCTCATCAGTGACATTACGGCCCGCCCTCGTAATCCCCACGCGATGTACGGGCCACATGGGCCACCAGTCCCATATGAAATGTAACGGACATTTTGGCGTGGGCCCATCCACCCCATATGCGCACAGGGAGAACTGAAAATGACATGCCGCTCTCGTCAAATATTTTCCCTAGAGTTGTGGAAAAACTAATTGTCCTAATTATGGATGTCCTCAAATATTTTTCCTGGAGTTGTGGAAAAACTAATTTCCCTAATTACGAATGTCTTTATCTCTTTATAAATATGATATGCTCAAGATATAAATCCAAGAGGTTGTATTTATGCACTATATTTATCAAGTAAATAAATCCCTAACATGTATGTAAGCATGGTATTTATGTTTCTCATAGTGTGTTTTTTATTGGGGAGTTAGCAAAAAATATTTTCCATCATTCCCAAGGTAGCTTCATCTACAGTATCATCATCATCATATTCTAGTATGAGAGAAATCACCAAAATTTCTTCTCTAGAAGGATTTGGAAAGGAACAAGCTTGGAAAGGAAAGATAATTTCAAGAAGAGGGACTCCTCTTCGGAGGAAATGAGGCCTATGTGTTTTACTTGAATTTTTTTATGGTTTTAAATATTGTGATGAAGGATTTTCATTGTCTAAGTGTGCAACATTCTTATATAGTATTGACATCTGATAAATAAATGTAGTAGCTATAGGAAAAGTAATTCAAGAATAATCAATGAACATCATGTCTTGCTGAGAAGGATTATCAATTTTGGCACATAGAGAGACACAATTCGAGGTGGGAATTCAATCACAAGCATCCTACAATTTCCCAAACGTTACATTGAAAATCTTGTATGGTGTTTCCCTAGTAACGTAGTTTGTGAAAATATATAGTTCATGGTGAATTAGGCTCTCATCTTTAGGGTTGTGAGAAATGGTTTTTAGAAGGAACAACATATTTCTTTGGAAGCCGTAGGAAATGTTATTAATCCTACAACTAATTCAAAATGTAAAATGAAAGTACAAAAACAAGCATATGTGAATATTTTACAACTTTGGGGTAGTGGATAATGCTTGATATTTGAAATGGGGCTCCAAATTTTGGCAAGTTCTATGCTTGTAAATTTTAATGGAATTCCATGAATAATAACTTTCTAGATGATATTTTCAAACCATGAACTTGTACTTCCATTGGACATAATTAGTTGGGATTAATACTCCCTTGTCATTTAGACAAATTCCCCTTTTTTATTTATTTTGGTTGAAAATCAAGTCATCACTAATTACATTTCCAACCATTGTATAAGGATTGCAAGAAACCCCATTGGGATTTATGTTAGGGTCCAACTGTAACCCCTTTATTTATGTAATAGGGTCGAGTCATAGTTATAGTTAGTCAAAGAGTCAATAAAGCTCGTATTAATAATTTTAATTGGTTGACCTACATTTAAGAAAGGGACCAAAGTTAGTTTCAAACGGGCCATGGTATTAGATAGATGGTATTGAGAGAACCATGGTAATGACCCATGGTATTGTATTTATGAATCCTATATAAAGGATAGAGACTCCCCATTGAGATATACCGAGTCTTATTTTGTAATTGTACTCTGCTATGTTGGAGGTTGCACCCTCGAAGAGGCAAGTGAACACTACTTTCATCTCTTAATAATAAAATACTTGTTGTTTTTCTCATTTTGTTCTATGTTTTGGGTTGTATTTATTTGAATATTTGGTATTCTGGAATTTCTCGCAGGTCAAGAGCATAATAATTTATGAGTGGTACATGGAAGCTTTTCCAATGGTTTTTAAATTTGCCATTCTCCTTCAACATACCATGTGTGGTTCAACAAGTGCAATATTATCTTATGATTGTGACACCTTGTTAATCTTTGAAATATCTTGCAACCTTTTCATTGCAAAGTATACATGAATTTGATCATCCGTCCCATCACATTTGTCTTTCTATAATCCTTGGATTTACTTCCAACATGTGAATAGATTTTATTGAGACTTGTATATTGAAGATGCCAACTATTGACATGATTTTAATGGTGTCTTGTGCTAATAATTACAAATCATAGATAAGCTTACATAACACAATGCCTTAATTTGTGGATGAGATCATCAAGGCTAGCTTTATTCATGAAATTTTAAAAATGACTACAACACTTACAATCTCAAACTCCTTCCTAAAAAACAAAATCGTAGGGGGTCAAAGGAAAGGCTTTATGATAAGGAGGCGGGCCATAGGTTCTCCACCACCCCAACTTAAGTTCAAATGAATGGTTTATAAAGTAGTATGAGAGATTCATCACAACTGATTTGAGAGGTAAATCCTCCAATTTTGAACTCAATTATTTTTCCTTAAAGATATCTTCAATAGCCACCGAATATCTATAATAATAATCTTATTATGAATCCAACTAATATTATTACATGAAGGCACTTGATACTGGATAAAACTATATACATTTTTAATAATATTAACCACAAAAATACATTTCTAGGAAAATAATAAATCGAGTGATTCTATTGAAATAAATTCTAAAAAAGTTATTTAAAAAAAAAAAAAATTACTAACAAGACTACCAAAACCTATCTTACATAAACAAACTTATTATTATCTTACATATAAAAAACCTCATTATTAATAATAATTAGAAAATATACCACACATATATTTCCTTCGGAGTATAGAGCTACATGTGATACCTAAATTCAATGCAAGGTTACCTTATTCTTAATAATAATTGAAAAGTATACCACATAGACAAGATTTTCATATAACCACACTAGATTTTCCTTCCGAAGTTTAAAGCGACATGTGATACCTAAATTCACATGGTAAAAGTCCACCAAAAAAAAGGGTTTCTTGCAAGATTATGCTAAAAGGTCAGTGGATCCCATGATAAAAGTAAAAGTTTTTGAACAGTCACAAATACGAAAGAAATCACATTTATGATTAAACACTTCAATCTCAAAAAGAATAACTCGTCTGCCCAACGGGGCATCCACAATATGTCATCCTCATTACGCTGGTCTTTGCGTGATTGATGATGTCATTCATGTAATTTAATACATGAAAACTTCAAAAATTGACCCTAATTGGGAGTGTAGATGGTTTTCCAATCCGAGTTTGGAGTTTGCCTACTTCTATATAAGGCAGGCTATGCAATTGTATTTCTCACCTCTTGCTTATGAAGTTTGTCGTACTCCAGTTCTAGGTATGGATATCATTGATTTGCTCATATTCTATGTCCACGTTAAGCATTCATTCACAATAACTTATCAATGTCCATGTTATGTATTGTTGAATTGAAGCCATTTTTTTGTAGAAGTCGGAACCTTGTTGACTTTGAAGGCATTCCAGTTTCAATATCCGTCAGCCAACAACATGAACAGCGGTGACAAGAATGTCAATGACAAGCATGTCATTGGGAATCCTAGCAACACCAAGAGCAACAACACCATGAACAGCAACAACAGTGGCAACAGCAGCAACACCAAGAGCAACAACACCATGAATAGCAACAATAGCGGCAACAACAACAACACCAAGAGCAACAACACCATGAATAGCAAAAACAAAGGCCGCAGCAACAACACCAAGAACAATCCCTTCGTCGGCAACAACACCATGAACAATCTCATTAGCAACAACAACAACAAGAGAAACAACACCGTGAACAGCAATAACAAATGCAGCGGCAAAAATAGCCCGATAACTTTTTAGAGCAACTTATGACACCAAGTAATGGTAACTTAACTAGACCAACTTATACTAAGTGGCTTTTGTTTTCCTCTCTGAAATTTATGCTTCACTTTTGCTTCACTACTGCACTATATGCACAAATATGTCATCGTTAATAATTTTCGCGTTAAATATATCATGAATTTCTTTTCCTTAGGGTTAATTACATTGTCATTGCATGGCAGGTATGGGAAAGAATAAATGCAGTCAAAGATTATCTTTTTATCTAAGACTTACTATGTGTTGATATATAGTTAGTTTGGAGCCAAATAATCTACTTATAAGGCATTCCCATATCAATTCAAGGTTTTGGTTAAGTACATTATTATTGCATGCCAGGTATGGGAAAGAACAAATGCAATCGAAGATTATCTATTTATCTAAGACTGACTATGTGTTGATATATAGTTAGTTTAGAGGCAAATACTCTTTTTACTTATAAATAGAAGAAGATGGACACTCGTATATTGTATTTCTGATTTACGTATGAGCAAAACCTACCCTCATGGTTACTTTGTTTTAATGATTTTATTGACGGGTCGTGATATCTCCTAATAAGTAGTTAATTGAATAATTAATTAAATAAACAAATTAAATAAAAAATTATCAATCAAAATTAAATTTAATGTATATATTCATTTAAATGTATCTAATTAAATTTAAGTGTATCTATTGTTACATATTTATAGATATTTATGTGATATCTTGCTTCATATTTCTTCAGTGCAGTACATGCAGTTAAATATTTCTTCAGTGGAGTATATGCACAAATATGTCGTGGTTCATGATTCCGCTTTCTTTTTGGTCTACACAAAGGCGTCATCGATTTATTTTCTTTTGGTTTTGGTTAAGTACATTATTATTGCATGGCAAGTATGGGAAAGAATAAATGCAGTGCAAGATTATCGATTTATCTAGGACTGACTATGTGTTGATATACAGTTAGTTTACAATACTACATAAAAGATGGTTTTAAGACAATATTTGAGACAATTATTGGGTAAATTGTCTTAACTTACGACAAAAAAATTTGTGTATTGTCTTAAATATTGTCTTTAAACGGGTGTCTCAAAAATTATTGTCTTAAAGATTATTGTCTTAAAAAATAGTGTCCTAAATATTGTTGCCTTAAAAAATATTGTCTTAAAGTATATTGTTTTAAAGATTATTGTCTTAAAAAATATTGTCTCTATAAAGGGAATATATAACACAACCATTATTGTCTCTTAGGTGACAATTACATTTTTGTCTCTCTAAAGACAACACTTGGATTAGAGACAATATGTCTTTAATACTAGTTATTGTCTCTCTAGAGACAATAAAATTTTTATTTAAAGATCACTTTTGTCTCTTTAGAGACAATATAAAACAATGAATCCAAAAATATCTCACCATTGAAATATATCGATATAAAAAATATTTAATAAAAAATGAACTACAAAATCATTGATTAATTCATGTTACCTCCTAAATCAGATGCTCTTCCATTGAGCTCGCACACTTTAAAAAATTACGTGAAGAGTTATGCCAATCCTTGAAATTACATTTGTAATCATTGATTTTAAATTAAAGAAAAAATTCAAAAGATAAAAATTAAAAACTACGAACAAACCCAAACACCAAACCAAGTGAAGAGTTATGGCAATCCTTAAAATTACATTTATAGTCATTGATTTTAAATTAAAGAAAAAAAGATAAAAGATAAAAACTACAAACAAACCCAAACGCCAAACCCAAACAGGTTGTGGAAGCTCTGAAATTTGTGACCAAGGCACTAGTGTCTTCGCACACCCTTTTTTTTATGCACAGGGATCTAAGGTGGTATAACGTGATGAAGAACATTGAATTAGATGAGTGGTTTATAATAGATTTTGAGGATGCCATTGGTGCACCATAGATTTACCCTCATAATCTTAGTGGCTTGAACCATGCTCATGAGATGTCTAGGGGTGTTCATGGGGTTAAAGTTGATGTGTGGAGTACTGGACACCTTATCAGGACAAGTGGGCTGAATGTGTCTGAGCTGTTGAGGAATTTACAAAATAGATGCTTGGAACAAGACCCAAATCAGAGGCCTTCTACTGCAGATTGCTATCATCACCTTCTTCAGTTGCAGTCTTCCCTGCCTAATTATTGAGATTAGACATTGCAAACCATCGTCAATTCTCAGTCCTACGTATCCCACTATTACTACTCATAGGATCCAGAATCACATGATTATTGATTGTTGTATTATCAGAAAATTTGATATATCTAATGAAGAACTTATTTCAGATTGTACACAAGGAAGACACCCCCTCCTAGAATGCCATTAGTTCACAATGGCAATCTCATGTAAACAGGCTGCAATTTTCATAACATTATGCTGCGTATCATAGCCTTGACACTTGATTCTAATGGAAATAAGCATATTTCCATGTTGTTCCCTGATAGGGTGATTTTTAAAAATGGGTGTTATGATTTGTAGCTCTGATATAATTTGGTTTTTAATTCAATGAACTGCATGCTTATTCTGTTAAAATATAAATGATGTGTTTCACAGTTTGGTGTATGCCACGCTAGAGAAATTGAAACAACAACTCTCTCCATTTTTTTCATTCAAATAAATTATATATAAAGAAAGCTTTATTTTTTATGGTTTATGGTAAAGGGCATATGATATTTAATGCTCAGCGTATCAAACAGTATTGAATGTTAAAGACCCTATAGTGAAAGGCAAAGCACAAAGAAGGGAAGACGATATTTAATGCTCAGCGTATCAAACATTAATGAATGTTAAAGACCCTGTAGTGAAAGGAAAAGCACAAAAAATAATTGAGGACTCAATTGTCCATAATACCCAAGTCCAATTTAACCATGTAGAAGGCCCCACACAGTTGGACATCATATAATAACTAAAAAATATAATAACCTGAATGACTTGAATACAAACATCCCATGTAAGACTAGTGATAGAACAACCTATAGTGCACTATGACATTTTCAATTCATTTGGAGACTAATTTCTGCAGTCTCATGAAAGAAAAAAAGTTTTGCAATTGGCCCCCATTTCTAACATTCAACATAACTGGAGATGAATAGCCAAAAGAGAGCAGCTTAATGCACCCTTTAAAAATTTCACTTTGTTTTCCACTTTTTTCCATTATATCATATAGACATGTTATGCTCAGTTGAAAAAATGATTCATCACCACCGCCACAACAAAATCTCACTGTTTCAATCCACTCCAAACTTATTTCATCAACTACATAGGTTTACACACATATGGATCTTATGATAAAAGAGAAAAAGGCTCTGCTAGGTACTGGAAACTTTAGATTCAATCTCAGAGAGAAAAAGTAGAAGGAAAAAATAAAATCCAGAGCTACAACATCGTTATATAAGTGGGGAAAGGGAAAACAAAAGTGATACAATGAATTTGGTTCTTCCTCAATTGAATGAAACTATGAAATTACAAATATGTAATGTAGGAATACTCTGATTCTCATCTAGAATCCAACTTAAACTCTATCCACTAATTCCTCCAAGAAAGCATTCCAGCAACTAATAAAAAGACGAATGTAAGAATAAGCCAACTGTCAACAACCATATAGGTAAGGTAGGTCTACCCTTCCTTAAGGGCAGGTGACGAATAGAATTGCGAGCTTTTGCCATTAAGTCTAGAAACCTTGTTAGATCCTTTGGGGGCAGTGACTAGGACGAGAGTACCCCAGGTGACCAGGCCACTATGACCTTATCATAAATGTGCAGATTGTTTATTATTTATTTTATATTTATTTTTTAATATTTTAATTAATTTATTTATTTATTCATTTTTTTTTATTTTTTTTTTTCATTCTAATTCTAACTAACTATTATCCTAAAAATACCCTGTGTATATTGTTATTATAATATTTCTAATAACTTATAATTTTAATTATTAAACCTTTTAACTAACTATTAACAAAAGCACCTATTAAATTATTTTATTTAGATAAATGTTTTAAAGGAATGGTCATTGAATATAACTATATTATTAAAATGAATTTTTGACTCTGGTCCCAAAGTCAAAATTAGTTGTTGGTCAAGATAGCCGTTGAGGGCTCTGCTCAGACTATTTAACATGCAAAGCTGGATCTTTTTCTTCAACTTGTCCTGACGATGAACCACACTAGTTGGTTCGAAACGCATCGACAAAGGTATTTCTTCATGTGATTTACGCTGAAGTTCTTCTTACAACTATTATGGATCACAGAAGCCTCAATTCAATAAGGGATTTAGGAGTTTGGCATACTACATTGAGAGAGCCTCAGGTCACCAGTCATTATGAACCTAATCGTAAACAGGCAGACTGTAACTGATCAAGAATTGTCACATAAAATATTACATTTGTTGAACCCCGAGCTTTACCAACTCACGCCTAAACAATAAATGGATATGGAAAAAAAACCGAAATAACTAATTTGAGGATGTTCTAGTTTCAATTTTTCCTTGAAATAATTTGACCGACACTATTGGAAAAACAATATATGTAAGCCAATCAAAATGTCCATATCCAAAAGACTGAAAGAATATGAAGATGAAGTGTGGGTTTACTGAAAAAAACCGCTCTTTTCCTTAGACCCGCTCTTAAGGGCTATAACAAATCATTCTCAAGTAGCCCACAGACAAGCAAAAATTCAATCAATCCACAGATGCACCAATAAATCAAAAAAATAATACATAGAGAAACGAATGGGCAAATTTTTTTTAAAAAAGATAAGAAAAAACCAATTTAAAAATAAATAAATAAAATAAAATAACCCCAAAAAGCAGTTTTCAGAGTGCATGAGAACTTAACCTCTCAAGCTCATCCTGGATTTCCTGCAACTTTTCAATGGAGAGAACAAGCTCACCATCTATGTGCTCTTCCTCTTCCCCTTTTGATCTCTTGGACTTGTCCATCCTACCCAGTCCTTTTGACCCAAAAGTCCTAAAAATCCAATAGAGTCAAAGGCACAGGTAGAGTGGCGGAGAGGGAATGGTCCTAACATTCTTTATTACCTCCATAAACGTTGCATGCTCCATCTTCCCATCCTCAATGAAGAAAAATTTCAAAGCTTAAAATTTAGATCCTATGATTCGTTATTACGTCTAGAAATGTTGCACGCTCCATCCTGCCATCCTCAGTGAAGAAAACTTCAAATCAAATATTATCATTAGAATACCAAACAAGTTGTTCATTATTTTTTACTTCCACCTACAAAAGAGCATTTGCCAGTCCAGGAGATATGTTTTGAAATAATACCATTGGTAGCAGTGTGTGTGCTGAGCTACCAGGCTGCAATGGTGGCACCTAATTTACCAGGAACAAAACTTAGGAAAAGGACTCAAAATAGATGTGCATCTACATCCAATTAAACTAGCAATATTTATAGTAAATAGAACTAATATCTCAACTATTTTCATATTTTACAAACTGTACCGTCTAGTAGTTGCAAGATGAAAAGAGTTATTAAAAAGCTTCAAGCTGTAAAAAAAATTGACCATCACACCATATAAGTTTCCCATTGATCTGAAGGCCTTGACATATTGATGTTGTAAGTAAAACATGAAATGGAGGCCTACACAAATCATTAACCAAATATCACAAGTTGCTTTAATCAGGTTAACGCTTATCATAGTAAATACAATTCACATCTAACAACAATAAAGACCATTTTTTTCATTTGTTATTTACAAAATAAAATGGAATTAACTATCTAGTACCCACCCAGATCCTACTGCTCACTAATCTCTAGGGACAAGTGCATTGCCTAAACCTATCAAATAACCAACAAGATCTAGGACATGAGGTGGAGTTGCTGCTATGGGTACTACTTTTGATTGAACATTGGGACATTTGGTAGGTGAAACATTGATTTTTGTCTCAGTGGCTGATAATTCTTCATATGGAAGGTAACAATTTACTTGCATGTTTGGAGGTAACAAGGTACAAGGTACATATGGAAAGACATATGGGAGGTAACCTGTACAAGCATAAAAAGTGCTTAGAAGAATATATGTGTTCTATGACTTCTAAGCAACATCAAGGAAAGACTTAATTTCAAAAATAAATTCTTTAATGATATCTGTACCTATTACTTACCACTTCAAATAGAAGTGTTGAGCGTGACAACTGTCAGAAAAACATATTATTATTAGACATATTGGAAAGAAAACTCCTTTAACTAAGCATAAAATATAGTACTTATACTAGGAAAACCTATACAAATGCAAACATCTCAAACAGTGATAGATGAACTTAAGCCTCTTCATTGAAATAACTTACTAGTTCTCCGGTATCCATTTTAGAATCCAAACTAAATCCAAAAACTTAGAAGACTAACCATTCTTCAACTTCTTTCCTTCTCATTCTCTAGCTCAAAATGGTGAGCCCCATGCTTGTGATCATCGGGCATAATAGAAATGGCATCCAACAATCTAGATGATGCCATCAGCTGCAAATCCTTCTATGCTAAGTATTTATTGTAGCTTTTATGGAGGATATAGAGCTTGTACCATGCATAAGCATGATACAAATGACTTTCTAATATCTAAAATATCTTTGTTAACTTTGAATAGTAGATTGTTGTCATTTGAGGTTTAGGAATATTCTTGACCATACACAAGGCCATGAATATCTTCTATGGAGTGAAAAGCTTCCTACATATCATATGCCATCTATCATAAGAAATAGTATAAGGCAAAAATATATTAAAAATAAAAATAATTTAGCTCACAGATTCTATAGCTGGTTCATGAAATTTCATTCAACCCAAAGCTTCCTCTACAATAGGGTATTCTCCAATAATTAATTCCTACAAGATCAAACTATATCAACCTTCCCATCTAGACAAATATAATCTTATATCTAACTCACTAGATAACATTTTAGATTTCTGGCCCCCCTTCGATAGTGATACCTTCTTAAAGGTGTGCCAAAAATCTACTCAACATGACATTATAACTATTTACGTCATGGGAAATATGGGTAAACTCCCAACCAAAGATAAATGGTTTCTAGAATATGATTTTTCTACACATTTGCCTCATCCCATTTCACAATGGAAGCCAGCAATCCAGATGATGCCATCAGCTACAAATCCTTCTATGATAAGTATTTATTGTAGATTTTCTGTAGTATATAGAGCTTGTACCATGCATAAGCATGATACAAATGACTTTCTAATATCCAAAATATCTTTTTTAACTTTGAATAGCAGATTGTTGTCATTTGAGGTTTAGGAATCTTCTTGACCACACACAAGGCCATGAATATCTTCTATAGAGTGAAAATCTTCCTACATATCATATGCCATCTATCATAAGAAATAGTATAAGGCAAAAATATATTAAAAATAAAAAATTTAGCTCACATATACTACAGTAGGTGCATCAAATTTCATTCAACCCAAAGCTTCCTCTGCAATAGGGTATTCTCCAATAATTAATTCCTACAAGCTCAAACTATATCAACCTTCCCATCTAGACAAATATAATCCTATACCTAATTCAACGGATAACATTTTAGATTTCTAGCCTCCATTCGATAATGATACCTTCTTAAAGGTGTGCCAAAAATCTACTCAACATGACATTATAACTATTTACATCATGGGTAATATGGATAAACTCCCAACCAAAGATAAATGTGTTGTGCCTTTTTCCCATAAGAATTTATTAGCATACCCTTTTTAGTTGAGAGAAGATCCTTTGGATAGTGGGATACAATCTTTAGTTCTTGTGAGGGCATCCAAAAATCACCCTTGGACAATTGACTGCTAGCATCTTTAAAACAATTTTTGCTCACTGAATTGATACTTGTCTCAGGGGAGTTCTCCTTGAGGGTCTTTTGCCCAACACTTTGCCTTAAGGTAAAAGTGTGTATACGTTGTTGTATGTAATCTTGATCTTCCATATTATCAATATAAGAAGATACAGATCCACCAGTTGAATATGCAATAAGTGCGAAATTAGATAGCTCAAACTGTTCACACTTTGTGTTTTCATCGAAGTTGGCTGATGTTGCATGTTCTTCATCAGAATTTGTCCATATTTTTCCATACTATTGTATTTTATTTTTCTACAGTACAACTTTCATCCACACTGCCCCTTGAATGCAATTTCTCCTTATTCATTTCTTCAACCTTATCCTCATTATACATCATACTGGACAATCATCACTCTAATACAGAACAACCTATGGATATTATTGTTGAATAACTGTAGCTAATGCGTTCTCATGTAACGATTCCCAATACCAATGGAACAACAAATAATTTGAATCACTCAAGTAATGAATTTCAATTTAACAAAATTGTAATATAATTACATTCTACCATAAATAGACATCAAGAATGCTTTGCCTTGTAGATTTCAGCACCCATGTATTTGATGGATTTATGGGAATGAAGGGAAATTGGAAAGCCAATGATCTCCTACAGTTATGTATGTCCTTGTCTAGTACTTGTGGCCTCTTAGACAACCAAGATTAAGCTCAAACTCACCCCTGCAAACGAAAATAATGCTGAGGGGAGAGGGAAACGACTCTAGTAAGTAGAAATCCAGCCATCAACGCTTAAGAACACTCCAGGTAAGGAGAGACAAATTCTTAACAGTCGTACAGAAACCAAATTAGCAACTCCTTGAGGAAATGAAACATCTCTAGGACCGTGGCAGTTGATCTCTAACTCAACAAGAAAGTGGATTATGTGTAACTCAGAGCTGATGCATTTCATAGAGCATCAATCAATCAAGAGTTTCTGAATGATGCTAATATAAGTTCAATGGAGAGTTATTCATTTCAGCCATGAGCACAAAGACAGGGAGCACATATAATATAACTAAGGAGTAAGAATGATGATAACTCATACACCATCAGTTTATTATATCTTAGGAAAATATGTTAAATGAGAGCCTAGCACATTGCCTTCATTGTAAAAAGAGACATGTCCATGTGCAAATTAACCCTCGCTCCATGTGAGACTATTGCAGCATAGCTGCTATGGGAAAATGAAGGAATTGGTCATGGCAATAAAACAATGAACTGAGCTAGTTTCACTGTTGTCCAATTACTGCTATTGCATCTTGTCACAGACAAAGATTGCAGGACATTTCAACATTACAAAGGCAACAATCCAGGCATAGTCACTCTTTGTTTAGTTAATTCAAAGCTCATGGAGAATGATATCCAGTTGTTTTAGACTATATTTGACCTCTTTTCGGTAGCAACCAAGAAAGTGAAAAAGCTCGAAGTCTGTAATTCAACTGGATAAGAAAAACTGAGGATAAAAAGAATTCTACAACACTTGAAGAAACTGAAGTCTGTGACTAAGCCGAATCTCAAACTAAAGTTATCTATTTGTAGCAGGATATGAATATCTATGGTAAAGAGTCAAGGGTTTGTTGTAGTAGCTGAAGATCAGTAATAGAAGGCAAAGAGTCTGTAATTGGAAGTCATTGTATTATAATAAGAGACTAAACCTGCAATAAGGATAGAAATTCTTATTCTACTTCTGAATTTGACTAGGCAGAGACTCAACTATTGACCTTGAATTAAAGAGGAGGGCTCACTTGGAGGGACTCTTTGGTCTTGTGTTGGATACCTCATTTTGAATAAATTCAATAAGAGGAGGATTGTTGGGTTTTCCCCTATCGATAGGTTTTGCCCTGCCTTGAAAGCCTAAGTCTTTGTGTCTCGTACTTCTTTGTGTTCTTGGAAGAACAATTTGTGTAATTACTTGATGAAAGAGCAATATTAACTAACAAAGAAAAGAATACTTATATAGGAGTTTACTTCCGACTATGAGGGAATACAATGAGGACATAAAATTTGTAAATATTAAACTTGGCTAGGCCATTGCACCTCCAAAAACCTGACTCATTTAGCCATAAACTAGAAACCTTCTATGGAACTCCAAAAACAAATGAATTAGAATGAATTATCACCTAGAATCAAGGGCCTTTACACTTTACATTTGACAATCTATTGCAGTATGAATATTGAGGGTACAACTATTCATTTATATTGCACTGTTGTAAGAAAGGATGATCATATTTTATATATTTTGTCTAGTAAGGCCTTCACTTCATCATTGCCAGCTCTAACCAAGGTTTCGTTTTCCCATTGTAATGAACAATAGTTGCATTGCCAATCTTTGAACAGTCCATGCTAGGATTATATCCTAAACCCAACACATGCCAAGACTTGTCCAAAGGATGGGTCAAGCCATAAAACGTTCAATCCAGGGGGTAGTGTTCCAAGCTTCCACAACATTCTATCCTCATTCTGACATAAAATAAAAGAAAAACTTAGAATTCAAACAAAGAAAAACCCATTAAGGTTTCTAGCTAATTACTTCAGATTTACTTCAAATACTTTAAAGTAAGCATCATAGGAATTAACATAAATAAGCCACACTACACACTTACCATGTTCTGCCACTTGTGATATATTCCAGTTATATCTTGGTTCTCCCATTCTTTGAGATCAAATACATTCATCCCATATGCCCAACCACAGGCATTAGGATCAAAGTGCTTGGCTAGGTGCGGATTGGAAAAATTAAGGTATTTGTCAAACCAGTGAAAGCTTTCTCCATAAGTTTCCACTGAACCATTAACCTTTCCATGAAGATCTACTGACCACAAGGGCATCAAATCTTTCTCCACCACAATATCATTATCTAAGAAAAGGATCTTTTCCATTATGGGATAAACTTGTGGAAGATAGAAATGAAGATGATTTAGCATGGATAAATATTTTGGATTTATATATTTCAAAATTGGAGGAATGCGCTAAGAGTTTAGTCAAGTGATCTACCTTGAAATAATACTCTTTCATAGCTGCGGATTCAAGTTGAAGAAGCACAGGGAAATAGGAGGAATTGAGCCATTTAAAATCATCAACATGTTCCACATGTGTCGTAGCTTTCCCTGGGGGATTAAGTAAAAACCACAGTTTCATGGCCCCAAAATTTAACTTGTCTATGATGAGATGAAATACATGTTTCTCAGATTCCCACAAACACATGTAAATCACCTACACTGAGATCCAAATATTAAATGTAAAATGCAGCAAATTTGTTGGACTTCCAAACTTTAGATTAATTTAAATTAATAACACTTCACCTAGTTGAATTCACAACCACAAATGCAGCCAATACATTGTCAGAAAATAATGCATAGTGATATAGAGTTGGATCCTCCAACTTGTCCTTTTTAGGAAATTATCGCTTTTCAAGAGGAAGAAAGTAATAAGCTATGGTCAATCGCATGGACAGATAGTGCAGGCCCTTGGGAATAGACTTTGTTGGCACTTGACTTAAAAATTTACTTTTCTTTTCCAAGGTCCTTACTTGCTCATCTGCAGATTGAAGGATGGCTTGCAACTTCTATGTTACTATCACACAGCCATAAAATTGTTCTCTAGACTTGGATAGGAGATGATCCATAGCCTTGATCTTCTCAGGTGCACTGAAACATTCATATCAATTATCGGTCATGAAAAAGAGAATGAAAAGTAGAAATATTGACACACAGACTGCAACTTTAAAAGAAACAAAGGATATGAACACCAAATGCAAATGGAAGCACTTACTACTCTTGATTTAGAAGCAGCCAAAGAGAAAATCTAGGGGTAGTGTTCCAAGCTTCCACAACACTCTATCCTCATTCTGACATACAATAAAAGAAAAACTTAGAAATCGAACAAAGAAAAACCCATTAAGTTTTCTAGCTAATTACTTCAGATTTACTTCAAATACTTTAAAGTAAGCATCACAGGAATTAACATAAGTAAACCACACTACACGCTTACCATGTTCTGCCACTTGTGATATATTCTATTTATATCTTGTTTCTTCCATTCTTTGAGATCAAATGCATTCATCCCATATGCCCAACCACAAGCATTAGGATCAAAGTGCCTGGCTATGTGCGGATTGGAAAAATTAAGGTATTTGTCAAACCAGTGAAAGCTTTTTCCACAAGTTTCAACTGAACCATTAACCTTTCCATGAAGATCTACTGACCACAATGGCATCAAATCTTTCTTCACCACAATATCATCATCCCAGAAAAGGATCTTGTCCAGTTTGGGATAAACTTGTGGAAGATAGAAACGAAGATGATTTAGCATCGATGAATATTTTGGGTTTCTATATTTCAAATTTGAGGAACGTGCTGAGAGTGTAGTCGAGTGATCTACCTTGAAATAATACTCTTTCATAGCTGTGGATTCAAGTTTTCAAAGTACAGGGCAATAGGAAGAATTGAGCCATTTAAAATCATCAACATTTTCTACATGTATCGCAGCTTTCTTTGGGGGATTAAGTAAAAACCACATTTTTGTGGCCACAAAATTCAACTTGTCTATGACGAGATGAAATACATGTTTATGAGGTTCCTCCAAACACAAGTAAATCACCTACAATGAGATCCAAATATTAAATGTAAAATGTAGCAAAATTGTTGGACTTCCAAACTTTAGAGTATTTTAAATTGATAACACTTCACGTTAGCATTCATGACAGTTGAATTCACAACCACAGATGCAGCCAATACATTGTCAGAAAATAATGCATAGTGATAAAGAGTTGGATCCTCCAACTTATCCTTTTTAGGAAATTTCTCTTTTCAAGGGCAAGCAAGTAATAATCCATAGTCAATCGCATGGACAAACAGTGTAGGCCCTTGGGAAAAGTCTTTGCTGCCAGCTGACTTAAAAATGTACTTTGCTTTTTCAAGGTCCTTACCTACTTGTCTACAGACTGAAGCATGGCTCCTAACTTCTTTTTTACTGTCGCACAATCATAAAAATTTTCTCTAGCCTTGGATAGGACATGACCCATAGCCTTGATCTTCTTGATGTAGATCAGAATCTGCATTAGACTCACCCAATGTACGCTGACATTCTTTAATACAAAGCATCAATTCATGCTATATTTCAAGATTATTCCTAGCCTGGAAGATGCTTGAATACACCGTAGCCATGATCAGTTGGTCTCGCATCAATCTACAGTTGAGTCAGAATTCTCTTTCTCATTCTCTCGCCTCCAAATGCTATATTTTCCCACGATAGCAGAATATACCTCCTTGGAACATTTAATTGTTGCGTTTTCAAGCTCAACTCGCTTTTCTTCATCTTGTTGAATCAACTCTGTTGACCTTTTCTCCCTCCTCTTTTGTCTCAATTGATGTAAGCATTAAACTACTATAAATTAAAGCATACTATGCTAAAATCTAATAAATATAAAAAATTTCTATCAGAGAAGTAACATTCAAAAAGGATTTTGGAAAATAATATAACAATTCCCTTTTCCATGAGAACAAAAAGTAGCGATCTAGTGTAGCAAAGAATTTTACCCTCCGTGAAACTTTTGTTGGACTTTCTTCAAGCTACAAATGGTCTGCCTTACAACAACCATTGTCCTGGGAGTTTGACTAGACATTACCTTACAGTAGGCTACCAAAATCATAGACCAGTTAACCAGGGAAAATCAAAAGTTACCATCAAGAGCATTCTCTTTGACGTCTCGATGTTCACTTCCTGTGTCATCCTCTTGAAACCTCGTAAGAAGTTCTTCGTCACTAGAAGTTTTTTTCTGCACCTCGTCATTCATTTTATCCTCCTTAGGATTTTTCTTGCCTTCTTCATTGAAGATCACACCATCTTGTTGCGAATGTAACTTTTCTGAACTATCTCCAGAAGTCATTTTCCTCTACTTGATGTACACCATTAGAAATAGAGAAGCACCCCTACCAATTTCAGTTTTCACTTCCTACTTAATACAACCCTACTCAACTACATAGATCATCATCAGATACGTTTCCTTACACGTTCAATAGAGAAAATAACCAAAATCTTCACCAATTGTACCTCAGAGTTAGTAATATCCCTTTGGTTTACTTCGGAGGGCTTTTCTAATACCCATGAGGAAGATAAATCATTTTGTCCAACAATATTTAAGTTTAGACTTCCCGAGTCCTTTATGTTAGCTGTTATGACATCAATCACTTGCCCAGTAAATAAAATTTATTTTCAATTCTCTGCTCAATAGGGGAGAAATCAAATTTAAGATATCCAAATGCAGCATGTTTCTTATGTTTGCCTCCTTTGGGAAGAGAGAGTCAATGCTCTCTATTAAACTCTACTTTCTCCACTCATCTGCATGTTCCTGTGAACCCCACAAATAAATAGATAAGAGTGATTTTAAACATATGACAGAGCTCCAGTATCCTCAATAATTCATCTCTATTTCAATCCACTCAAGTCGACTAAATTTCAGTTAAGGGACACTATTTATTTTCTGGGATTAGACTAACGTAAGTGCAAGTGCATTGCCCAGATCTTGAAAAAGAACAAAATGGCCATAGAAAAATAGAATTGGTTTTCAAGATGTGGAAAGAAAATATCATTTTAACATATCCATCTCCTGAGAAGTTGTGCCCTGCTATTTTAAATGACAAAAAATGTATAAAACGTCAGGTAGAAAGACTTGATGGAGAAGAATATCTATAAAAATATTGAAACACTAAAAAGGGTGTTGGTTTGCTATCATGCATATGATAAGATGGAGATTTCATTACACATCAATAATAAAATGGTGTGTATAATATCTATCATTTATTTTGGCAATGTGCTCTGAACAATGTGGGAATAGTGTGAAAATGATATGTATAGCAGAACGTAGCTGGTGAACAAGATTGTCGTTGTCAATTGGGTCTAGGTTGGGTGGATCAGAACTAGTTTTAGCTTGACTGATGAGAAGTGGATTTAGCTTTATGGATGGAAAGTGGGTCTAGCTTGGATAATGAGTGGACAGGAAGAATGATTGTTACCCTTCCCACCTAGATTCAATTCCCACAAGATTCAATTTCCATGAGTAAGATGCTGAACTGAACTCTTAACAAATATATTTTTATAATACCCATCCAGCTTACGCAGAATCTAGCGCACACTTAGTACCATCCTACTTAGAATGAGGAGTGCCCAACAAATTCACCGAGCAGTTGTCTAGCGAATTTACCAGTCATATGCATTTCCCTTTGTCAAAAAATGGAAAGAGCATTGTTATTTCTTGGTATCGGGATGAATGGTCTCATTATATTTGGCAAAGAAAATTTCCCTAGGGACAGTTGGTAAAACCTTTGCTCTTGCATGAGAGAGGTACAAACTTTGAATCTTTCTCCTGGTAGGTATTGTACCATGTTAATGCAGAGATGGAGTTCACAGCTTCACAGAGATCAAATGAAAGGAAACCTATAAAGAAAACTCACAAAATGTCTGGCAAAATGCTAGAGGTGCTAAACGTTTGACAATAAGCAAGGAAAGTATGTTTGATAACATTTGCGCCTTCAGATTCTGCGAAGAAAGCTAAAAGAAAAATCAAATTCCAAAGTAGGTCGATGGGGTTTTGGTTCAATGGTTAACCGGGGGTGGTGAAGGCAAATCAAATTTCAAAGCCGGCCAATGGGGTCTTGGTTCAATGGTTAACCAGGGGTGATGATAATTCCCTGCTAAGGCTCAAATCACATAAATACATTGTTCAATGGGTTCCCAATGAAAGGGATCTTCCTAAAATAGTATAAGACGACTACACTTCATTGTAATGGAGATCTTACTTGAGTGTTGTAAGAAGTCTACACTTCATTGTAATACTACCAGATTAAGAAAGGGCATGCTTGCCAATAAATATAAATTAAACACTGACCCACCCCAAAAAAAGAGACAGAAGCAACCTGACGAGGGAGGAGGGCAGGAAGAAGCTTACCAGCAAGGGAGGAGTGTAGGAAGAAGCTTACTAGTGAGAGAGGAGGGAAGGAAGAAGCTTACCAGTTGTAGATGTAGATGTGGAGTGACGAAACCTAGCTGCCAGAAAAACCAATGGCATGACCACAAAGATAACAAGGAAGCCCACCATAGCTATTTAATGATGAAAATCTCAACCTCCCCATCCTCCATTTCTACCACGCTAGTAGCCATACCACCCTCCATTCCACACACTTCCTCTTTTCACAGACATCTTTAGCTCTCAACCCTAACACCACTTTTCTCCTTCTCCTCCTCCTAAAGAGATATCAAGTAATCCAACCCTTTCTCAATCATAATCCTCTACATCAAACCCATATCATGGTTAGCAGAAATATAGGAAGTCAGCAACAACCAAAAAAACCCTTAGATCTCATATATACTTCAGAGCATTTGATAGAAAAATTTACCAAAGGCATTATAAAATGGATAGATCAATTGATTTCATGCAGTTTTGAGAAAGAAAGGGACACTGACATGGTAAAATCCTAGATGAAAATAGGCATAGGGGTTTGAAGTAGACATATTTGAGGGTCTCTATCTCTGTTAGCCTTTTTGGTTAAAAAATCAAAACATATAATTAAGGGAAACACATCATTCAGATTCAGATGTCAACATAGATGTTATTATTAATGGGGATCCTCACGAGTCTAGCTGACTGTTCATACACTACGACATAGGAAGAGGAAGAACAGGCAAGCAACATTGGGTATATATGATGCCCCTGAATGCACATCATGAGATTGTGTTTAAGATTCGCAATTCTAAAGCTGCGAGAATACTAGAGTGTAAGCACAAGAGAGAAGCTAAAGATATTGTGATCTAATATTTTAATGACCTGTTGATTGATTTCTCATTTAGAATGAAGAGAAAAAATTTGATGATTGGGGGAGAGAAATGATGAGTGTTCTATTGAGTAAAGGAAATACATCATTTTGAGGCCATGGATAGATCTTAATGGTCTGGGATGCCAGTGTTAGTAAAAGCTTACCTAAATGCCTTATGACTGCCACATGGATGAGTGTTACACTTACATTATTGATGCACTAACCATAGGAAGTTGGTATAATATTAATGCTTATGGGTGCTTACAAAACTGGGTTTTCATATACCTATGAAGTGTAAGGGAAGCAAGTACCCTTTCTTCAAGATAGGAGTAAGGCTGTAAGCTTTAAACCAGCCAATAGAGAAAATTTTTGTTAAAGAATACATTTTACACATCCTGTGTCCATTAGTATGAACCAGTTTATAAACATAGTGTTGGATTAATGTCGTAGCACTTCTAGAAGTTGTTTTTTTCTCAGAAAACATGTTGTATGTTGTCATCTGCTTCGAATTTTTCACAAGAAACAGTTGGTCCTTTAACAAGAATCGAGTGTGCCAACATGCACTAAAGAAGAGGTTATTAGCATTGCAAACCCTCTTCTCAGATCAGTATGTCAATTTTAAATTTAGTAGAAATTGGCAATAAAACATATGATGTTCTAGAAGCTAAAAGACAGACAACACAGGAATCTACAACTTCTTACCTCTATTGTTGTCATGTTTAGCTTGCTCCGCCAGAATGGTATCAAATTTAAGGTGAGGGCAAGGTATTAGAGCTAAGGTGAGGGGAAGCCCAAGCAAGGAAGAAAGAAATCACAAGAAGTATTCTGACAATAGTGACCTCCTTCCTCTTCAAAGATCAGTGATCGTGAAGCACTGAAACTCCTACTGTAAAATCCTAGGTTGCAGATCCCAGAAAGAAAATGAGATCAAGGCCCCATCAATCAAGCATCTCTAGGATAGAGCTCTCTATCAAATTGTTGGTCAAATGATCTATATCTAAGGCCTTTTGTCATGACTACATCTAGGAAGCTTTGGTTGCTTTAGGGTCAAATCTTCTATTATGAAATCACCCTTGAATTGAACTTGGTTTGGAGATAGTGTCTCACTTGCAATTCCTGCTCTGTTGCAGGTTTATATAAAATCATATCTGAAGATATAAAGTTCCTAGCATCTAAGCTCATATATATAATATTATTCTTGAGCTCATTGACATGCCTTCGGCCTTGTATTAGGGCTTTGTCTGTCTCACAGAGAAGTATAAAAGGCTACAAAAGGTAAGTATCCTCGGCTCTTCGACATCAATCAAGAGGGTTTGAAAAATAGTGTTCGTGATTTTCCATTGGGTATATGCTTATTAAAGGTAAAGGATCAACCTTTGTGCGTCTCTGAGTTTCTGGTATCAAAGGAAAGGGGGTTCCTGACAAATAAAGATCATTTCAAGCATCTTGAAATCTAAAACACAATGTTCTAAAATCTCATTTAAATAGGTATGACTATTATTGGTGTCTAAGCCAAATGCATCTCAACATTTCTTCTCATATCAACTCATTGAGGCAATCAGTACACACACGTGCATTTAGCCTAGAGCCATCACTTTTTATATGATTTTTACATCTTGGGTTTAAAAAACCTTTATATACTCTAATTACTAATTTCTTGTACCCATGCTCGATGCATGCTGCACATTATTTTTCATAGCTGCCAAATTTGCATTCCATCAGTTAAAGCTAGGATAGAATTAGTCTTAGTCAAACAAGTCTATTTTATTTGATTGATTCAAATTTAATTTAATTTACTATGGCTTTTCCTTTCCTTTAATTTACTCTAGTTTCAATAACCATCAAATCTTTCAAAGACAGAAATTTGATAATAGAACTGGAGTCAGATAGAGACTTACCGCTATGAGAAATGGATACAGTCGAAAGTTCTTCCCCAAGGCTTGGCAGGTCGACGGGCTCCATTAATTTTTTTCCCTCTTCCCCAAATTTATCAACGGCCTTTGTTGCAACAGCCTCAGAGGGGTTTTTGTTGCCTATGCTAGGGAAAATGTATAATTCCGAAGGGGATGTCCAACAACTGAAGCTTTTTCATCAGTTACTCAAGTCCAGAATTTCTGGAACAGGTCTATCAACCTTTTTCACTGCCTTGGAGGAGAAGGCGACAACCTATAGAGAGAGAGGGGCATTTTTTGGGTGACGGTGGAAAGGAAAAGCCCTGTTTGAAACTTATGTGGGTCTGGGGTTCCATAGCGAGATCAAGGAGCTGCACAAGTTCCAGTTAGGTTTCCTGTTCCCTACACAAAACCCCAACAATCCCCTGCCTCTATCAAACTAGAAGGTAAAAATAGGATACTCATAGCAAAACGTTGGTCTTCATTGCCGAAACCTCCTCCAGAATTCAAAAATTCATGGTTTGAACAAAATTGCTGAAACCTTCTCCATAATTCAAAAATCCAGGGTATGAACAAAATTGCATCACCCGTTGTTCTTCTTCCATTCTTGAAAGCTCCTCGAGGGTGCTCCTTGAGGGTTTGAACAAAAATGGCATCGCCAACCTTGAAATTTTTTTTGGTGACTGGTACGCAGGAGACAAAATGTCCTAAATGAAGTTATTAAATTGCCATGGTATGTTTTAACAAGCTCTTATGAAAAAATATATATATATCTTCTAATGCCTCTCAATGTCTTCCATGGGGAATTTTGATTATGATAAATTTAATAAATAAAATGAAATTTTAAGATGAATTCATGTAGTAGTGATTCAATCGAATGGAATCATTTTTAAATGCATTGGAAACTTTTTTTCGCGATGTTTTCAGATACATTTTTTTTTCTAGACAGTTTCACCTTTTTTGAAGGGGGAAGAGGTGATAATCTCTTGTAGTAGTGATTCAATAAAATGGAATCATTCTTAAATTTTTGGAAATATTTTTCCATGATGTTTTTAGACATTTACCCCTTTTCTAAAAAGTTTTACCACTTTCAAAGGGGCAAGAGGCGACAGTCTCTTGTTTCTCTTTCACAAAAGGTGTCATGTCACTCCTTGTCAAAGGGACTAGAGTGACACGCTTCAAAATTTCACATTCTGCCATGGTTTGAGTCCAGATTTTAAGCCAGTGAGGTGGAAGGGTCTCTAAGGTTGTTTTGGTGTATAGTTAGAAAAGAAAATTTCACTGTCATTCTCATTTTCAAATAAAAGCTCTTGGAAGAGCTTAGTCTTCTCTTTTTATCAATCTGATAAATAGTTTACATATGGAAGAGGGTATATCTTGGCTACAAACATGGGCTATAAAGTTTGGGGTGGCATGGGACAACAATAAAAAGGTTTGTTGACAAATGTAGATCCTCCCAATCTCCTCCCAAGGAATAGGCCTCGGTGCAAAATGGCTACATGAATCTTCAAAGGAAATTTAGGATGAATATTGTGCTCGCAAGCTAAAGTTTCATGAACAAGAGATTGGAAAGGATATTGTTGGGACGTTTAAGAAGAATTTAAAGCAAGATCCGTAAGCTCAGAAACCCCAAGGAGAAACCCAAGATAAACATATGAGCTCTAACCCTCGTCCCGAGTCATCCAAAGCTACTTCTTCACAAAAATTCTATTATTGGTGTTGGTGGATAAAGAAAAAAAGGAGAGGGATGCTAATGATAGGGAAGGGAGAGTAAAGATGAGATAGATGAGATCGATGTTCCCCTAGACAACACCATTTCCCCTATCCCCCAAAGTCTATTTCCTCTTCTTAATGAAAGGCATATTACATTAAATATATAAATAATTATAAGCCATGCATTTTGACGCCCTTGTACATTCTTTTTTATTAATGAAAAATATACGACTTACAAAAAAAAATAACACACTATACTCACACACAATGCAATAAGCAAGCCCCCATCGATGTTATGCACTACTTTAAATGGGTTTAATAGCCTTGGATGGCTCTAACAATCATATTTGAATGTATATGATGTTAACTAATTTAACCAACAAAACATGCCTTCGACAATGGTAACTAGACTTACATTCCATTTACTTCATTAAACAATCAAGTGAGGCTTTAATAATTGTAACCAAACATACAAGTTGTTGAACAAGTTAACCAACCTAACACAACTTCAATAGTGATAACCAAAATGTACATGTTACTAATCAATTGACCATTGTGTCATGCCTCTAACATGTGCAATTGAACATAAATGTTGTTGATGGGGTTGACCTATCTAACATATCTCCCACAATTGTAGTCAAACATGCATGTTGATTTGCTTAATCTCCTAGATAATGTTAATCAAAAATCCATATTAATATCCAACCTAACATGTCACTAATAGTGACAGTGGAATGTGCATGTCAATGGCTAAGCTAATTTACCTTATATGTTGTTCCTTGAGATGACTAACACATAGCTCACTAAGCTGACCAAGTAGACAAACCATTAGTTTTGTCATTGAAATAACATGCCTTTAATAGACACAGCTAAATGTACATGATGTTACACTAGTAAACCATCATGACAAGCCTTTAATAGTAGTAACAAAGTGTGAAAGTTCTGGATTGGGAAAACCAAACTAATATACCTATGATAATCACAATTGACCATTCATGTTTGTTGTGATCAACCCTTCAAGTTTTCCCTTGCTTCTATACAAAATTAAGCATTCCATGCAACTCTCAAAGTAACTTTGATACATATACAAATTAAGTTTGTATTTACATGTTTGATTTTTGTTAAGGTGTTTCCTCTTTAAAGGTCACATGATTCGATCCAATGGAAATTAAGGTATGTACACATCCATAGATTAAATAGTTAAAGCATTGAATGGAAGGCATCCCTTGTCTCACAAACAAGGGGGTATCATATGTCAACTTGGCAGCTACCTGCATTATAACTTAATATTAAATAATATTCTTATTTTTTCAATTAATATGAATGTTTCTAATATTTTATATATTGTTAAGGAGATTACCCCTTGACTAATTAGTGAAGTATTTAATACTGGATGAGAGAATTGTAAGTCTGAAATTTTGGCTACCATTGGTTAAGTTTGGTGTTTGTATTATGTCTTGATGCAAAATTAGATTTCACACCTCTCCAGGAATCAATCAAAATCATTTACACATACCAATCAAAGGCCTTCAATAGATGGTTAAAGAAGTGGTTGGTAGGAGTTCACTGTCATATCTATCCAAGGGTTTCCAAACTAGAGAAACAAGGGCATGTTTTTGATTTATGGGCTAACATTTGAAAGATTGCAATGAGGAGAGGAGTTGGTGGGAGTCCTTATTATGAAAGGGCCCTACACCTCTTCGTTTATTTATTAAGGTAGGCTTGAAATAAGTGATTATAGATATATGATACATATAATATGAAAACCACTCACATCACAACACTATTGACCATTTGCATGAGACATAACTTAATTTATTTTCAATATATCTTTGCTTTAGAAAAGGCAAGATATTCTACCAAGATGTAATACAATGATTCACCAATATTGGGCACCAAATAAATGACTTGGACCATAGATGTTATGTACGATGACAATCATCCACTATAAGCTATGATTATTAACCACTCTGACACCCCTCATTTATTGTCACACATTGAACATGCTCATGAAATTTGAGATCATTGGACATGGTTAACATGCTTTGGTTAACAGAATCTAGTATGGTGTGAGGGCCTTGCCTACAATGCAAGCTTTCTAACACCCTTTACAACAACATTTCTTCACAAAAGGCATTTGACATTGATTCCTAATTTTGCCGTTGTATATGAGAAAGAAACTAAAGGTTACTTCTCCCTTATCCAAGATAATGCTCTTGATTACAAATTGAACAATGTATCATGACATTTCCTTTCTCTCTTTGTGTGAACTTGCTCAATTAGCATCTAGATACCTTGTGAGACAAATGTATTGTATTTGGTATTGTGTCAATTATTCAATTTTTATGTCCTAATATTGTGTTAATGGCCTTCCAATGCATGGTCAGTCTTGAATTAAAATTTTGACATGGAAAATCCCAAATTTACAATTTTGGCAATCAGAGGCACAATGTTGGGACAATGTGTATTCATCTTGGTGTACAATGGGGCAAAGAAAATTTTTATTTTTGTACAGTTGGTGGAGTGTAGAGGCATTCATAGATTGATATATATCCTTAACAATGTGGACAAGAGAGGATTCCCATGCTTCACCTCAGTTGTCTTCTTGATTGTTGGTTCGATATGTTGAGGATATAGTTGATGGGAAAAATGTTGAGGATATGGTTGATGGTTTGATATTGAAGTCAAAATACTTCCTTGATCCTTTAGCCAAAGAGGTGTCTCCTAAAGTATCTCCAATAATATCCTATGAAGAATCATAACATTTATCCTAGAATTATGGCCCACCATGATCATCTAACAATTAATTGAAATAGCACTAAACCCGAATTTAGGGATTGGGTGAATCATATGGTGGGACTATGCTAGTGGGAACCCTAAATAAATGACTTGAAAACCCCTTGATTTTCTACCTTGATGTCATTCATCTCCCAAATTTCTTGTTGGATACACAAGTCCTAGAAAACATGACAAGGAAGATGAGAGGGAGTTGAAAAGGACATTAGGTTGTCCTAGAACATCATAAATTGCATCCACATGGATGAACATGGAATGGGAATTAAGGTCATAAAGTATACTAGAGTGTTAGACAAATAGGGTGCATCAAAATATTTTTGGAGTGTTCCAAAGGGAAATATACAATTCTTATCTCCTCTAAAATACAATATACATTTATTATGGTGATAGTAACCACAAGATTCTTAGAACTAGTGGTATAGTGTTCGATCATGAATGAATATGTGGAAAAGAAATCTAAAGCTTTCGACTCACTGGCATAAAATAGTTCATGGGGCCGAATCAAAATTTCAAGTCATATGTCAAGGATCTCTGGTAAAATGGGGTTAGTAGCCAAAAGATGCCTTTCAAATAATTTAAGGAGAGTAGGGAATATTTAGAGGAGGCCAACTCAAGAAACCATAAGCAAGAAAAGGGGGAAAGTATCTAACAAATATGGTTAGAGTAGGCATCAAAATCCCCATCCTTGAAAGGAATGGTGGTTTACACAGGGCTCATTAGAGAATATGGGATGGAGGGTAGATTGGCATGGTCAGAAAATGAGAGAAGGGTTTTATCTACTAAAGGAATATGGGATGGAGGTTATGTCTAAGTTTAGGGAGGCCTTTAGCTTTTTTGACAAGGGCAGAGGTGGATGTATCACAACAAAGGAGCTTGGGACAGTAATCCATTCTTTAGGTCGAACCCCCAATGTATATTGGAAGTGGTCCAAATGTTTTATATTCAATAATCTAGTGCCAAATACAATAAACCACAAAAGAGTAGTTCTAATCTGCCTGTAAATGGAACATATTAAATACACCATTCCAAATTGATTTTACTCTCGAGAATCAAAGAAATAGATGATTCTAGTCATCCATCGCCTCCATATAGAGTAAACAACAACCAGGCCCACTCTATCCTTTACGACACAAATTGTCCCATGCCAAGATGAAGTCGGAAAGATACATTTACTGATATTCTTAGGCAGAGCGAAAATATGAAGCCAATATACAGAGATGCTCTGAAGGACTACTTGAACTAGAGTCAACTTGCCTCCTAGGGAGAGCCTCTTGTGTGCCCATGATAAAATATACAGTGGATTTTCTCTATAATTCTGCTCCAATCCTTAATTCCATAACAATTAGGTTGGAGCATAAATCTAAGATATTTGAAATCTGCATCCAATGCAGTGGAGATAACACCAAAAATATGATAAATCTCCAGTACCAATGCATCATTTGGGTAAGAATAAAACATATGAGATTTAATATTATTCATAAGGAGTCCAAAGACTAATCAAAAGAGGTCAATCTACCAGATAGTAACACATCATCGACAAAAATCAAAGGAGTAACTATGACTTGTCTACCTACACACATGCAGCCAAAATTACATTTAATCCATCTACCTCCACACCTGCAACCAAAATTATCGCCCTTGTGAGTTTTGTGACTAATTCTTCGAAAATCCAATCTTTTATTCTCAATGTCTTCTTCTCGCAAAAGTTGTCATAGATATTTTGAAGTAGGCATATTTTCTACTAACGAATATTCTATAGTTTGCCTCCACCATCCTTGTAGAAATTATGGTGTAGAGTTGCAACTACTCATGAAGTTTTATTCAAAATCATAAGACACAAGCCTACTCTACTACTCTCTGGAAGTTAATTCCCAATTTAGAATGAAAATTTCATACATGCCATAAGAAATAACACACATGCACACAAAATTTTTCCTAAGGAAACCAATATGCTAAGAACCCCAATGTTTGTTTGCACTTATATGATCAATAGAAATGTATTGCAATTTATTTTCTCAACTGAGCACAACCTACAAGTGAGTAACCTGTCTCTCTGCTCACTGAGAAGCTCTAAGCCAGACTTAGTAAATTTCTACCTCTGCTTGAGTCCATATTTCCTTACACAATTCCTTGAGAAATTAGGCCCCTATTATTTAGGAATTTTTACAAAATGGATTGCGAAATTCCCAAGGTTGATCATCTGACTATATGCAACACTTGTACACTCAAGTCTAGTCTACAGTTGATGTTACATTACCTTCGAATCTCCACCACAGCTGGTGAACTCGAGCTCTCCGTGCATTAGCTATTTTGGGTTGATTGATTAGTTAACTGGATGATCAGTGAGTTTGACTGAAGTCCCACTATACAATTGGCCTTCCACTAGTTCCTCAAGCAGTTGAAACTAGTTTAACTAAAAATAACTTGAGATAATTGACTTTGATTGCTACAAATTAACAATCATACATGCTTAACTGAAGTATAACTCCTCAAACTCAAATTTACTGTGTTATCACTCAGGTTGTTCCCTTTGACTCCCAAGGGAGTACGGCCAAGGTAACCACTAACCAATCTTTTAGCTACAGGTCCTAGCCTACCTGCAACCAGAGAGGGCTCTCTCTTTATGATTTAACTTTGTTTTGGTGTAATTTTAGGCTAGTTATAATGTGCAGGATTTTGTTTTGAGTTTGGTTGGATGATGATTTCGAATAGATCTGATATGCAGCTCTCAGAAAAGCTTAAACCATTGGGCAATGGAGTCAATGACTATGTACTGCTGAAAGTGATTTTTGGGAAAGAAGTAGTACTACAGAGCCAGATAGGTATCCATGAAACAAATCTTCAAATTTAGGAATCGATGGCATGAAATCAGGGAATGAAAGGCAATCAAGGATCTTTCACTATGCTGATAGAGGGAAAGGTGAGAATATTATCTAGGAGCAGTTAAGAATTCCTAAACAACATTCATAATGAAAGAATCAGTGCAAATATGAGCAATTAAGAATTCATATTCACGACCAATTCTACAGAAAACATAATTAGAAACAGAGATTGAGCAAAGGGTGTATTTAAACAAGTCCCGAGCTATTCCTTTTCTCTGTCGCTGAGATCATGAATCATATGTGTGAATTTAGCAAACATAGAAAAGACAAAAACATAGTTTAGAAAAACTTATTGTTTCATTAAACAACACAGGAATCCTGTAGCAGAACGCAGCTCATCACATTCACATCCAGACAGTGTAGAAATCATAAACTCCATCAGCTCTTTGTATTAGGAAACTTGTAAGTTACAACGCAGCTCTTAGAGAGAAAATCATCAACCAACCAAACTCAAAACAAAATCCTGCATATTATAACTAGCCTAAAATTACACCAAAACAAAGTTAAATCATAAAGAGAGAGCCCTCTCTGGTTGCAGGTAGGCTAGGACCTATAGCTAAAAGATTGGTTAGTGGTTACCTCGGCCGTATTCCCTTCGGAGTCAAAGGGAACAACCTGAGTGATAACATACTGTGTAAACCAGGTGACACAAGCCATGTCACACAAGTTAGCCGCATCCAAGCTGTCTGTTGATGTGGAAATTCATTTTTTTTCAATTTAGTCAAGGAAAAATCAAATTGAGAATTTCTTGCTACATTTTTTAAGACTCCCTCTTTGCAAGAAAGGGATTATCAACCACCCCTATCCTGCACCTAAGGAATTTGAACTTCCCTCTTGACAAAGATTCTGTCGAAATGTCAACATCTTACTCCTCTATCAAAATGGAGTTTAGCAACATCATCTACCTCTAGACATAGTCTCGTAAATGGTGATATTACATATCTATATACTTGGATTAATCATGAAATATAAGTTTGTCAGAGAGATTGATGCAACTTTGATTATCACAATTGGATCCATCATCTGACCAAATAGTCCAACAAGTATCTTTCTCATCCATATCACCTCACATGTTTCTTGACTTGTAGCCATGTATTATGCTTCTATCTAGATGAGCACCACAGATCTTTGCTTCTTCTCATACCAAGAAACAACTACAAACCCAACACTAAAACTTACACTTGATGTACTCTTTCATTCTAATGGACTTCGTGCCCAACCTGCATCTATGAAGCCGCACAACTTCACTCCCTCTGCTCATCTATACCATAGCCCGAACTAGGTAGTGCCTGTGAGGTACCATAAAACATGCTTAGTTGCCTTGCAAAATAGTTTGGTTGACCTAACCATAGTGTATCTTAGCTCGTTGACTTCACATCACATATCTGGTCATGTGTTAACAAGATACATGAGTGGACCCACTAGTTGTCGATAAATGGTAGCATCCACTTCACCTGAAGTGGCATCCTCCTTCCTCTAGTTGTTCGTTAGAGGTTTTTCCATGGGTTTACAACTCTCCATGCAGAATCTCTGCAGTATCTCATTTTCATACTTGCCTTGAGAGACAAATAATTACCCATCACCTTGTCATACTTCGAACCTGAGAAAGTAGTGCATGAGACCCATTTCCTTCATTTAAAATTCCCTTGCAAGGTCCTCCTTGCAAGATATGATCAACGTCTCATCGCTAGTTAAAATAAAATTATCAACATATAAGACAATAATAATAAATTTACCTTCTATCCATACATGATGAGGTTTACATCTAGTTCACTTATGGTGAAGCCCAAACCAGTGAGATAACTATTGATCTTGGTGTACCAAGCAAGAGGTGCTTGCTTGAGATCATACAGTGCTCACTTGAGTTTGCACACATGAGACTCTTTATCAAATGTCTCAAAACCCTTTTGTTACTCTATGTACACCTCCTCCTTAATAACCCATTCAGAAATGTTTTTTTTACACCCATCTGGTGGATATTCCACCCCATCTGTGTAGCGAGACGAAGAATTGATCTAATGGATGAGTACCTTACTACAAGAGAAAATGTCTCCTCATAGTTAATTCCCTCAACTTGGGAGTACCCCTTGGCCACAAATCTAGCCTTATACTTCCCTATTCTTCCATTTTTTGACTGCTTCACCTTGAAGATCCATCTCAAACCCACTATTGATTTATATGTTGTTCTTGGGATCTTTTCCCAAACACGATTCTTTGCAATGGATTCGTATTCCTCCACCATTGCATCAACCCATACATGTTTCTCTATTTCTTCCTCAAAATAGGATGGCTCAATCTCTATAAGCTCAGTCATAAGAGCCATGCCGCCAGAGTACCTCTCAGGTGACCTCCTTTGCTTATGAAAATTTGAAGGATATCCCACATTCTCCCTCGCATGTTGCACAAGTCTATCAACTTCCTTAGTTCTTTTTCTATCTTCTCTAGAGGTTTTGCCTTAGTGAATGTCTCCACTCTCTGCTCCACAATTTGTGGTTGCTCTACAACTTCTTGAGGTTCTTCTTTTTGAGTTAAAATCTCATCTTTTGGTGGCATCTAAAGCTCCCTCTCAAGAGAGCACCACATATATTTCTCCACATCAAAATTTACATCCCTTCACGTAACTATCATTACGAGTGATGGAAATTACACATGTTAGTTGTGGGGAGTTTTTGTGTAACCCACAAATACCTCGAATTTTGCTATTGACTAAAGCTTATTCCTTGATTCTTTGGAGACATGGCAGTAAACAGAGGCTCCAAAAATCTTGAAGTGCAACACATCCAGCTTTCTTCCCAAGAAAGCCTCCTCCGATGTAATATCATGCGAAGAATCTGATGAGAACTTCAGTTCTGCAAACAAACTGTTGTATTGCATGCCTCAACACACAAATGCAAAGGTAGGCCTTGGTCATGCAACATCACCCTTGTTTCTCCCAAAATGCTATGGATATTTCTCTCAACCAACCCAGTCTGATGTGGGTTGTGGGGTGTTGTCAACTCTCGTCGAATGCCTTCTTTCGCACATAAATTTTTAAATTCATTCAATGCATACTCACCTTAATTATTGCTCCAGAGAGCCTTCACCTTCTTGTTGGTTTCTTTCTCAAACAGTGCTTTGAATTCTATGAACTTGGAGAATGACCCATCTTTCTTCCGCATGAAGAGATCCAACACTTATGTGAGAAGTCATCAATAAAAAGGCCAAAATATTTCTGTCAGGCAATGGAGGCTATAAAGAAAGGTCCACAGACATCAAAATGGATCCTTTCTTGGACTCCATGCACTTTGTTGTCTTAATCATGAAATTCAGATTTTATGTACTTCCCCAAGGTACATCCTTTGCATACATCCTGCTGCTCAAGTGCTCCTTTAGGGAGGCTAGTGGATATTTTTTGTATACTATTCGAGGTGCCATGATGCAAATGGCCAAGGCTTATGTGCTAAAGTTCACCTACATCATGGCCCTGCACTTTCTCTTCCTTAGTTTTTAATGCAACACAATCTTCAACATCTAACTTATATAGATTCTTCACACAAACCTCGACCTTCTTCACCTGTCTCATGGCTATGTGTTTTAGGAATGTTTTTCCTTTGTTGAATATCACATCATAACCACGGTCTTCCAAAACTGCAATAGAGATGATATTTTTCTTTAGGCCTACAACAAACATGACATCCTTGAGCCTGAGAGGGGAGCCTGACTCCCTCTGAAAGCTGACTATACCAATACTGGTCATGTTGTACCTTCCATCGTCCCCTACCTTGATGTACATATGGAGATCTTTCTCCTCCAAGTCACTAAAAAGTCTCTACACCCTGTCATGTGGAACAATGCACGTGAGTCCTAGTACCACACGCTCCCCATCACTATGTTGGACATGCAAGTGATAAGGGTAAAGTCAATGTTGAACTATGAATCCAAGGCTTCACCTACTGCTCTTCCTAAGGTCTTCTCACTTTCCTCTTTCTGTGGGCACTTCATGGCATAGTGCTCATATTCATGACAATGGAAGGATTTAATTTTTGACAAAACTTTCTTCTTTCTCCCTTAGTTGGATTCAGGTTTGGTTTGAGATTTCTTCCCCTTTTCCCTTCTTTCCCTTTCCAACCAATGCAAATTTTTCTTCATCCTTGCCCTTGGATGAGGTCCCGTCTCTAGTATTCTGCCTTATTTCCTCTTGTACCAAATTGCACCATAAGTTTTCCCAATTCGGTAGTTTCTCCCTCTCGTTCACTTAATCTTGATAAGTATGCCAACTCTTGGGAAGGCCCAAAAGGGATATTCTTACTAAGTCATCCTCTGAAAGAGTAACACCAACTCCTACAAGCTCATCATGAACTTTTGTGAACCTCCTCAGATGTTGCAGGGTAAAGTCATTCTTCTACATCTTGATATTTCAAAGTTTATCCTTGAGCACCAACTTTTTGTGGACATTACTATTCTAGAACAGAATTGTGAGTGCCTACCACATTCCATAAGGATTTTCTTTCCCATGGAGATTGCTGACAATGTGGTCTCCTACTCCCTCCAATATTATTATCCACACCTTGGCTACAACTTTCTTCAACTGAGCAAGGTTTTGGGCATCAGATTCTACTGGTTTTGTAACATCTCTCTTGATGTATTCTAGAAATCTATTGTCATCGAATACCTCCTCCATGCATCCTTGCAGTCAATTTAATTAGAGTTGCCTTCCAAGGAATACTCTAGCCTCAGCCCGTTGAAGGTCATATTTTTAGTTCCTAAGAGATCTTGCTACATGGAACTGCAAATTCGAACCTCCTGAGAAACAAATTCGAAATTCATGCTCTAATGTGAATCCTACTATGGTACGATGTAGAAATTATGGTGTAGACTTGTAACTCATCATGAAGTTTTTTCAAAATCATAAGACACAGACCTACTCTACTACTGTACAAAAGTTAATTCACAATTTAGAACAAAAAATTTAGACATGCAATAAGAAATAAAATACATGCACACAATATTTTTCATGGGGAAAGCAATATTATAATAACTCGAATGACTTATTGCATCAATCTTATGAATATAGATGTATTACAATTGATTTACTCAATTGTGCACAACCCATAAGTGAATAACCTATCCCTCTGCTCACTAAGAAGCTCAAACTCAAACTTTGTCAATTTCTACCTTTGCTTGAGCCCCTATTTCCTTGTGCAATTCCTTGAGAAATTAGGCCCCTATTATTTATGTTTTTTCCAAAATGGATTGCACAATTCCTAAGGTTGATCATGTGACTGCATGCAACACTTGTATGCTCAAGACTAGTCTACAACTAATATTAAACTGCCTTGGAATCTCCACCATAGTTGGGGAACTCGAATTGTTTGCATGCACTAGCAATTTTGGGATGATTGATTACTTAACTACATGATCATTCCATTTGATTGAAGTCTCACTACACAACTAGCCTTCCGCTAGTTCCTCCAATAGGTAGACCTAGTTTAACTGAAAACTAGAAAGAAAACTAGCAAGAAATGTAGGACAAGCCGCAGCACCTGTGGCTGCAGATTGGGGAACATCGTCATTTTGTTAGGGTCCAGAGCATAGTGTGCTACTCGTTTATCTACACCGTAGATGTGGGGTACTCTTGACCAGAGTTTCTAAGCGTGGATGGCATGAGTTAGACGATCGATACATATATCAGTGTAACGACCTTCCCTTAGAGTGGGGAGGTATCATGCGGCGCATGGCGATCGTCGGTCATGCAGTACGTGATCTATGTGCAGGTGGGGCAAAGCCTTTGGTGCGTGATCCTTCGGATAGTGACTAGATATGGGGACATGTGGGTCCCTTTGAGTTTGATTTTTGTAACATGTTATGGGCATGTCGGATGTATTTAGATCTATGGACTCCAAACACTTATATGATACATAATATGATTATGCATTTTTATATGACGATGATGGTTTGCCATGTGTTTTGTTTATGGTTGTATTCTGTGGTATACATGTGATAAATGCCAATCTAGAATGTTATTTGCAATGGTATCTACATATTTATTTTGGGCTCTAGGAACTTGACTAAAAGTAATGGTTTCAAATTCATGTACCAACAGCTTAACACACAGATATTTTCTAAATATGACTTGGTTATGCACATGATACACACCATTCAATTGCATGAAAAGTAGAAAGGAATATAAATGAACATGAAGATGAAGGATGAGACGAGAAAGGGAATCGACTAACAAACCTATCACTACATCATATTCGGCCTGGTTATTGGTGGTAGATCCAATGCACACGTCGTTCGAAAGCACTAATGTATGCAAGGGGGTAAAAATGGCCCAGGCTGTCGAGGCTATATTCCTGGAGAAGCGACTTGCACCATCAACATGATTGATATATGGTGTGGATGATGGATCCATCTGAAAGGTGCAAAAGATGATAGATGAGATGATGCATCCTACCTAACTTCATGATAGAAATAATGACATGCAAATCAAAGAGATAAGCTATGAGAAAAATTTCTTTAGGTAGATTGCATTAGGATTATTAGGAAGGAAATGGCCTTTAGAATCCTCCAAAAAATATTCCCCCTTGCATAAGTGCAAGAGTAGTTAGGGGTAGAGATAGCTTCCATGATGTCATCATCAAAAGGGAAGATGAGTGGACGAGATGAATATTGACTACATCATGTGGCACGGTACCTAGTGCATCAACCTGAGAAAGAAGGTTCACATACGCATCATATGTAATGGTAGACAACGAGATAGTAGATGAAGGATCTAGGTATGTTGAGACCTAGGATTCTGTCGAAAGAGGTCGAATAGAAGCGTGCTCAGAACCCTTAGAAAGGATTGCCTACGAGGAACTCAAGGATGATGACAGGTAAAGGATATGGCCCATGGTGTCCATCATCTCGACATCTGGGGAAGCGATCACGATGGTGGGACCGGATTCCCCCTATTCTTGTTTACTATTGGTACAAAAATCCACAAGAAGAGGAGAAGGTGATCCATTATGAGTGGTCTCGTTTCGCGAAGTGCCTTAAGGAAATCACAAAATTTGTTGAGATGAGGTCAACAATGGGAGTAGTCACCATGATGATCACACAGGGCACAAGGGTGATTTTTGCATAACTTTCTGTGTTTCTTGGGTGGACCCGATAAGTTAACATGGACTTTAGGGATATTTGACTCACGGAACATTTCATGAACAAAAAGTTTGAGATGAGGAAGCTTAGGACAATTATTGGTCGCGTGGCCCACAACTTTGCACAAAGCGGACAGAGGTGACGACTTTGGGGCCTTGGGGACTGGAGGAGGTTGGGGAGCCTTGTCCTTAGCTTCTTTCCTCATAGCTTTCCCCCCTGTCCAGATGCTTTCGCAACAGGGGTGGGTTTCTCTTGAGGTTGTGATGGAACTAAAGTAGTGGTAGGGGCCATAGGGACCAGTTAAACTAAGGTCAAAGCACGATGAGGTCTTTGGCTGACCAGGAAGAATGCTTGTAGGGGGGTCAATGTACCGCACAGGGATCCCTAAAGTCATGTTAGGAAGGACCAATGAAGCCATGATAGGGACATAAAAAATTGCAGGAGGGGGAAATAAGAAAGATATCTGGCCTGCAAGGTAATGTCCCATCAAAATAACTCCTGGATGCTTGAGACTTGAAGGAACAGTTCCTGGGGGAAGATAGGAGAGGCACCCACAAATGGAGGAGGTCTTGGGGGGTAGATCTAGATGGCTCAACTGGGATTGTAACCACAAGGTGTGGAGGAGCTCATTGTGGTTCGAATGTACCAAACTGCTTGAGGACAACCTGTGATGCTGAAAGATTTAGGCTCTAAGATGAGAGGGGGAGGACCAGGGAAGGAACCCAACAATGAGGAATCTTTATAGACTCTAGGTGAAACACCAGCGAGAGGAGTTGAAGACTTCTTATCTAACACTGATGAGATAATGGAATCGAGGGACGTCACGGATGTCGTCTCGTAGTAATTCAACTGATCTATGGTAATTATATTCCCTTCATGGGGGAAGAACATCTTACAGAAAACTATAGACGCGACAGCTAACATGGCATATGTGTAAGTACAACCCAAGAGAATGTTGTAATCTAAAGGGGCATCAATAACCTCAATATCTACATGGAGAGTCTTCCCCGAAAGGTTCACTGGATAATTGGAGTACATGCTAAGAGGCTAGAAGGAGTGTTTATCCCAAGCATGCAAAGTGATGGTGGAGGGAGACAACTCAGGTGACTAAAGTTTTTTCCAAAGGGTAGTGGACGTCACATAGGTGGATGCACCATCGTCAGTAATGCATCGGGAGATGATGACATTACGGACTTGGACTCTTACTTAGAAAGCAACGGAGCAAGGCAATGGGGGATGTTCTGATGTATCAACTAGGAAGATAATCAAACAATCGTCAGAAGGATCTACTATGTACCCAAAGAAGTTATTAGAGCTTTCTTTTGAGATGGGCATGACTGGAGTACATCCAGCATTGACATGGCGCCAGGTGATTGCGCCAAGTCATCTACTATATTGTATGTATGGGCAACTCGGTTAGAAGCCAAGTTATGGCGTAATGGTCCCTTTGGGATCTTGGGAATTGCCCCAGCTTTAGGTTGAGGGATCTGTAATGGAACATTTGATGTCGTAAGAGGCTCAGTAGAAGCCTTGGCTTTGGAATCAGTGGCAGATGAAGTTGATGGCTTATCATATTGACCCAATCGAGTTTATCAGTTCATATTGAAGGGATTAACCTCATCAGAGCTCATCATGAGGATCTGGTAGTCATCAGGACCAAAAAGTTAGGGAGGGTGGGCTGCTTGACTTGGGTGAGGTTGATAAGAAACAAATCCTTGTTGAGGAAAAGGCTTTGTAAGCACTGTCAGCTGAGCTGGTGTAATATTCTGAGGCAATTGTTGGCCTCTAGAAGCTGCTTGAACTTCCCACATTTGGTGCATCTAGGGTAAGATAGCACACTAATGTGTATAATGGAAATGTACACCACAATATGCACAAGGCTTGTTCATACGAATAGCCTTGTCTTGCTTGGGTTGGCTTCCCTGTTGCTGGTTGTTGGTGTTAGGCTAGTTCCCCTGGGATTCACTAGGTTGATTACCTTAATTACCCTAGTTACCCTTGTTACCATTGTTACCCTTCCCCTTATTATTTTTCTTCAAATTTTGGGGATTGGTTGCACTCTGCTATGCAAACACCAGACCCTAAGGGGGCAGTAGCTGCGGGGGCTGAGGATGCATGGGAGGCTATGGTTTTAATTCTCAAGGGGCTGGAGTGCTCAATTTTTCATAAGGAAGAGCAATGGTTTGGTAGATAGGTTCGGGTCCTGAAAACATGTTGCTAGCAGGAGGGCCATAAGTGTTGGAGGAACTGGTGCCCCCCTATGGATGGCCATAAATTTGTTGAGTATATGGGGAAGGATGTGAAAGGGTTCCAACGATACCGTTGGCAACGTGAGATTCCCCTGGTGCATTGGAACCTCCACGACGGGGAAGGTTTGGAATGACAGTATAGACAAAACCGGATTGCACATAAATCAGGTCATACCTCAGAGTGGTTTGGAGAGCTTCTTCCTCCATCTGAGGAAAATGGGACATGACATCTTTTCCAATGGGTGCTAAAAGGCTCTTGAGAAACCAATCTAGATAGGCACGGTCTTCAAAGTGTGGGGCACGACATGTGCTCCTCCTTCTATGCCACTCTTAAACTTGGTCAGAAAGGTGAGTGGCAGAGGACTGACAAAATGTGGTCAATATCTTTTTACCAGTGTTGTATCAGAGAGGTAGCTAGAAATATGAGAGGAACAATTTAGCAAGCGTCACGAAAATGGAACGAAATGTGGTGGGTTAGTCTACATACCATTTTGTAGCGTCTCTAGTGAGAGTGCTTTGGAACCACTGAAAACGAATGAAGTCATTGGTAAGGAGTTGGATGAACACCACATGTGGAAGGAGGAACATGATCGGTAGGATCCTCTCTAGAATTACCCTCATACTTTGGGATATTTGAGGGAAGTTTACTTGGCATAGCATGCCAACCAGCATCGTGGTGTATTGGGTTGTTTATCAACTGGCTAAAATCCAGGAGACTTAAGCCAACCATAAAAGGGAGTATGGGAGTTTTCTGAACGGTTAATGAGATTGCTCGTCTAGATGTGATCACTAGGGTAGAGTTGGAGCCAACACCAGGTTGGGTTCCTACACCAACTGTGGTTCCAAACATGGTGAAAATATGTGGTGAAGGAGGCTCGGAATCAGATGAACCAGGAGAAGAGTCGATATGGGGACTCAGAGGGCTATGAACTCGAACCCAGTGAGGAGGAGTAATATGCCCGAGTGGTAAAAGGGGATGAAGCTATAAGAGTCTCTGTGACAAATGCCTTGCTGGCACAATGGTGGTAAGACACATGTGACATGAAAATCGTGAAGGGAGATCAACAATATGACTTTGTCTCGATGAGGGGAGATAAATTTATTATGTTCAGTCTTGGCTTGGGGGTGTAAACCAACCGCCCTTCACTTAGGGTGTGCTTTTGTGTGCAAGTGTATTTATTGATTAAGCCCAGATCGTGTTTGTCAAAAAGAAAAAAGATTGTTGAAAATAAACTAAAATTAACAAGAGTAAATGAACAACAAAACCATTGACTAAACCCCACCCAAACTGAATTTGCAAACACTGTGCTGTTTGGTAGTGAAATTGACTAAAAACGCACTAAAAAAATCAAGGGATTTAAGTGTGGGTGTGACTGGGATGAAATGACATTGGGCTAATGGAAAGTGGTGCAGCAACAATAAAAAACCAGAGAGGAAGATCGCTACAAAAAGATAGGGAGATGGGTGTAAATCCTAGGGCAGCCGATGGGACCTAAGGCCAATGACCAAACAAAGTTTAATATGAAACCATGGATGGAAACAACCTATCTTTGGAGATCTGAAAGAAAAGGGTACAAATCTAGAAAATATGGCTGAAAGTGTTAGGGAAACTTAGACTTCTTACTCAGCTAAACTCCTCCTTTTGGGCTAAAAAGTTTGATTCCTGATCCTTGATTCCTGGTTGGAAAATCTCAGAAAAAACTACTGTGTCTGTCGCAGCTCATTCCCGTGACCTGCAAAAAAGAGCAGACAACTTGCAGAAGTTAGAAATTTGACATATCTAGGGTTAGAAAGCTAGTAAATAACATTAAGAGTCTGAACAAATAAGAAACCCTAACCTGAAAATTGAAGGTCACACAAGTTTCTGGATCTGATGTAAAAAACCAATGGAGCTGCCAATTTTGTTGTAGTGCTTTCATCTCTAAGATGTACGAAAAGAACCCACTTAATACTGTGGATGACAAATAGTCTGAACAATATAAATGGCTACTAAACATTTTAGATTTGCAGCAAATGATAGAAACAAACCCTAGCAAAGTCCTGACCTATGACACAATCATAGTTAAACAGCAAAAAGAAATAGTAATAACTTCAATCATCCAATGGAAACCAAATATACAAAGAATATATTTTATTATAAAACCTGTGAAGGGAACAAATAAATTTTACCAATCCCCCTCTATGGGATGGGTTCTTGTCTATCCTAAAACGTCTTTAGCTTGTGTAGAGTCTCTCTCCTCTATAATGTGAAAACCCAACAAATAAAATGTTTGAGCTTAATGGGAACTCAAATGGCAGAGAAATGGTGGGCAGCAATGAAAATAATACGAGTTACAGGAATGAGTGCAGCAACACAAATAATCAAAAGTGAATAATGAATGGAAAACCCCTCTATTTATAACAAAATATTGAGTTATCCTTGAGTAATGAGCAATAATAAAATATTATTAACCCCATTCTTGGAATAACCACTTGGAATACTTTATGATATTTGATTAGGAGGGAAAACGTACTTAAACTTTTGTTTAGAAATAATATATAAATAAACAATTTATTTATCATCTCAAGAAATTGGTTAAGGAATAATAAATAAATAATGATTTATTTAATTATTCCTAAGGGATTTAGTCAAATTTGACAAGGAATAACAATTAATTAGTGATTAATTAATTATTCCTAGAGAAAAATAAGATAATTAATAATTTATCTTTTGATTTTTCATAATTGGGTCAAATATGACAAGGAATAATAATTGAACAATAGTTTAATTAATTATTCCTAGAAGAAAATAAAATAAATAGTGATTTATTTAATTATTCTTCATGGATTTAATTATAAATTACTTAACAAAGGTGGTTTATAAAGTAATTTCTCACAATGAAAGAAATTTTACTATGGTAAAATTGACTTTACATGGTGTACTTTGATCCATCTAGTAAATTAGGCTATATGATCAATTTTTGGTGATAACACTTTCATCAAAGGGGGCAGAGTAAAATAGGGAGAGAGGGCAAAATATTTTTTCTCTATTAAGTGAAACTGAGGGCCATTGAGGATAGAACCAATAGCCATAGGCATATATTGCATCAAAACACTCTACCGACATTGCTAAGCTGTCGATCAGGTCAAGAATGGTCTGATCCACCATTTCATCTTCTGGGAGGCACCTCACCACGAAAGGGAGCATTCAAATCACTAGAGCAAGGAGGTTGGCTGAAAATCACGTACACCCATTGAATCAATAGCATTGGACTATACCACTGACAGAAGGGAATTCGAGGCACTCATAACCAAATAGTTGCATTGCTGATCTAAAGGGTGATGTTTCTTAGTAGCAGTTGAGGTTGCGAGGAGGGTAATTTTGTGTGTTAAAATGAACACCGAGCCATATAATGAGTAGAGGTGTTAGATTGGTTTTAGCCTCTGATTCGTTTCAATGGAAGGTGAAAGGGAGTATGAGTGTTGCATGTTGATTAATTGATATAGCCTGAGCATTGGTCGCATTGCCAAAACACTATCACAACAACTATCTGAGCAGAGAAAGGAGTTTCGTGTCCCCATATCTGTCACCACAACCCTCTAAGCATAGGAAGGAGCCGAGCAAGTTTCATAAGCTTCGGTTCTTGCATTGACCATCGATTCATTACGAGAGCCAAAGTTGTCGTCACTCTTAATGGCAGAGACACGATTATTTTTACCGCAGCATCGGTCAAGGAGCCAACCATGGTCCTCTTCACGTGGATGCTAAAGTATTTTTTTTATTACATTAGATAAATTGATCTCGCTACATCAAGATCACTCACACATTAGTCATAGAGGCAAAGACACCGTGTTTTTGTGGAATCGAGTAAATTATATTTCATCAAAATATTTAATGGTAGGTCACCATAATTAAATAAGTAATGCTATGCCTTTTTTTGTTATATAGTATGTTACATTATGTGGTTAGATTGGTGTTTAGGTTTATCATTGTCGAATATAGTCTTATGCCTATACATTTGAAACCTCTAACATCAAATTCACTATCACACATGATGCATTGATCACTTGTAAGGGCATAATTATTGGCTCCATAGACTCTTGATTAGCGTATGAAGATCCAAGTCTTTTCCTAAAAACTGATTCTCTTTCCATCTAGACAGATTTTCCGCTCAAAAATCTCAGTGTGGAAGCATGAAAGATGGTGGGTTATGTACTAAACCATGTTTATAGTTTTGAAAATTTTGATTGGTTTTAGCATTTGACAAGGGGTTTGTCAAATTTTGGAGTTTGATGATAGAAAGGAGATTTTGTGTTAAAAAAGGGGGGGGAATAGGAAAGGAAGGAGGTAGTAGAATCATCTTACTATTACCAATCAAGTTTGTATTTACCTTATCTTGGGGCGAAATCCATTGAAGAATTAGTGTATTCATGCTTTGGTATGAGGGGAGATGGGACTTTCCCTAGAAAACACAAAAAAAATTGGACAAAATTCTAGATAAAATAAAAGAAGCATGGGGCCTTTTCTTAGCAATACCACTTTATAATAGAATAGTAAGTCTTTCTCAAAAATGGTCTATTCCATTATGCAACAAAAATGCCCATGGGAAGTGAAGGAAGGACAAGGAAGAGGAGCTAAGTTCTTCGCACTTGGAAATTAATTGCAATGAACAAAGTCAACCATAGACCATCAGAAATTGGATGAATTAGGCACATCACTCTTAGATGTGGGGCAACCAGAATGGAGGAAACTCAGTTGGAATATCAAGCCATCTATGCTTGCATTAATACGACCCAAACTCTCGAAGCATCCTTGTGAAGAGGTCAAGCTCACAATTTCTTCTTGTCTCAGCAAGATCATAGCTTTAACATCCCAAGTATTGTCTTACAATAATGAGCTTATGTGAGAGATAGTGTAGTTGATAGTGGAAGGCCTTCAAGGGTTGAATAACATCATGCTTCTTACCTTTTAGAACCGATGTAGAAATTTTAACAGTCATGGAAGAATTCAACTTTGGCACCTTCATACTGAATTTGGAATGTGATGAGTTGATCTTTTAGTTGCTCCATAACTTTTACACCAGTATTACATCAGCTCATTCATACCATGTCAAAACAAGTATGCAAAAGATTGTGTCTCTATTATTAGAAGGCCATGCGCACATATGCAAGATACTAAGATGTAAATTGTTGACCATTTGGAGGAAGGACCACAGGGATCCTATGATCTAGTCGAGAAGCTTGTCAGGAAAAACATAAAATTACTCAAAAGGGTGCTCACTACGAAGGAGTTGATAAGGATTGATGGAGGAAGCAAGAACAAAATATGCATCAATAATGAACTAAGGATGAGAGGACTATGCTTCATCTGTAGGGAAGCTTGGGCCCTTAACCATTCATGTCCAGGTGATAAGAGGAAACAAGGGTAGATCATGAAGATTCATCCATAGTTGGCTTCACCGGTTTTTAGAAGAGAACCTATGAAGGATCCAAGCAATCAAGTGCAAATGGTGAGCAACAACACCATGTTTTTCGGAGAAACTTATAGGACAAGTCAATGACAATCAATTAAATTGACAAAGTAAATCAGGAAAGGAAGGAGGGAATTCCTCCTGATGATGAGGTAGTTGAGTCTACAGATATCTAGGAGAACATCCATAAAGAGTATGGACAATGAGGTATAGATAACAGTCCACCAATACATCCTTGTTTGACAGTCAAAGTGTTATGAAACCAGCTCAAGAAAAGATAGAAAAGATAAATCCACACCTTAGAATTCAGCCTCTTCAACGGGGAAACCTCCTTTACATTACATAAATGAACAATTCTTGGATGATACAAGTGAAAAGACCTCATTTCTATATATAGGAGTCTAAGGGGTCATAACATAATCAGAGCCGACATAACAATAATAATGTAAGGGCACAATAATAACAATAGTGGGCTTCTATGGGGCACAATAGTAACAATATGGGCACTACATGGGTACATCAATATAATAAGGGGGTTGTACTAATAACAATAAGGGGTTACAATAGTAGTATAGGGGCCTAACATGCCCCTCTCCTTCAAAAAGCATTGTCCTCAATGCTTGAGTAGTTCTTGATGCTTCTGTATAAAATTCTTGTCCTCCCATGTGGAATATTCAGTAGGTAAGTTCTTCCACTTGATGAGTTACTCTAAAATTGATCAATTTCATAGATGTCGAGTTCTTGTTTCTGTGACTACTCCAGGTTCCAATATGATTTTTCCTTCCTCTTCAATTTCTGGCTATATTATTTGAATTGGGATCTTTTGCAACTTTTGAATAAGTGGCCATACTTCTTTTTCCTTCTTCCATTCATCCCTTGCTTTGTTTATCCGATTTGGTTGGATAATAGAAATAGCACAAAACAATGATTCCACATCCTCGTCCTTGAAGAGTCTTCCCATTTGGTAAGCTCGCCATTTTTAAGTGCATGTAGTATCGCCAACATTTCCTTCTCATAAATAGCTTGCTTTAGATGTAGTAGTAAAAATACCCAATCACCTACATCAAAACATTTTTCACTATGATGTTGATCTACCTATTGTTTCATTTTATTTTGCATCAAAGTGGCATTATCCTTTAAAAGTTGGAGAACTTGTTGTTGATGCTCAATGTGATCTTTCATTGCTTGAACCTTTTTCTTCTTGATATGTCCTTCTATCTTTAGATTTTAAGTGGTAATTTCTTCCAATCCTTTACAAGATATGGTCAGATTCATTTCTTGATGCTCGTTGTGATCTTTCACTTCTTGAACATTTTTCTTCTTGATATGTCCTTCTATCTTGATAGTTTGAGGAGTGGTAATTCCGACCAATGAATTACAAGATATGGTTGGATTCATTTCTTATTTATTGATGTGATATTTCACTTCTTGCACCTTTTTCTTCTTGATATGTCATTCTATCTTGAGAGTATGAGAAGTGGTCATTCTTGCCAATAGTTTACAAGATATGGTCTGATTCATTTCTTCTTTCTCTGGGGTTGGGTCCTGGCATATATCCTCTTCTTTTGATGTTTCTTGATCCTTTTCTTCCTCCTCTTCATACTCTATGTAAAATAATTTCTTCTCAGCACACTTATGACCTTTAGTGCATTCGCTATCACAATTGTAACAAAGCCCTTTTTCTCTTTTTTCTTCCAATTGTTGTGGTGTAACGCTTGTACGTTGTGGAAGGCTAGGAGAAACAACACTTCCATCTTTATAGTTGTGATGGTTAGACTTCCTTGTTGCCATAATTTTACTTTCCAATATGTCACAAAGCCCTTTTACTCTTTCCAATTGTTGTGGTGTTGCTGTAAAGAAGGTGTTGCTCTTTGTATCCTCATAATGTGCTATCATTTCCTCCGTGAGAATTGACCACGTAACAAGTTGTTTACGAGAACAAAGCCCTTTATACCATAAAAATTGATCTGGTTCTAAATAAGAAGATGCAATACATACCTTTTGTAACAGTGTTACACCATGTAGATCAAAATATTGCTCCATCTGAAGTATCCAATTTACCGGATCCTTGCCATCAAACTTCCTCATCTTGCTTTTTCTTGATTTTAGGACCTCAATCTTGAAACGACTGTAACGTTGTACCTTCAGATATTTAAGTTCTAAAATTACTACCTGTATTAGTCCTCTGTTTCCTCTTTCCAATTCCACCAGTCTGATCCAAATTGGATTCTACAGGAAAGAGTTATGCACAATCTCCCAAGATGACCTGATTATAGACCTTTCCAGAAGAGCGAAATTGTATGAAGTACCACGTGTCAATTTTTTGACCTCTGGCTCTGAAAAAGATATACAAGAAACTAAAGTCCTTCCTGTTTCTGTACCTTCTTACGAAATTTCAATCCTATGCTCAGAGAGAAGGTTATGATGATTTTCCCCAGGTCACCTGTTTGGAATGTAATTTAGGAGTCTATAAAAAGACCAATTTCCTCAGATCGTATCTCTGCAAATATAGCAAAAAAAGCTCTGAAATTTGGACTCGAGATTTAGCGTGATTTCTTCTCAAATGGGTTTTTTTTTTAACTTCTAAAACGTTGCAGAAAAAAAGTTATAACAGAAATTCCACGATGACCTGTTTGGAGCAACGAAACCTTAGAATCCAAAGCTCTGATACCAAATGTTATGGAACCAGCTCAAGAAAAATAGAAAAGATAAATCCACGCCTTAGAATTTAGCCTCTTCGAGGGGGCAACCTCCTTTACATTACATAAATGAACAATTCTTCGATGATACAAATGAAAAGACATCCTTTCTATATATAGGAGTCTAAGGGGTCATAACATAATCAGAGCCGACATAACAATAATAATGTAAGGGCACAATAATAACAATAGTGTGTTTCTATGGGGCACAATAGTAACAATATGGGCACTATATGGGTACATCAATATAATAATGGGGTTGTACTAATAACAATAAGGGGCTACACTAGTAGTATAGGGGCCTAACACAAAGAGGGTGGACAACTTATCCCCACATGTGAAAAAGGCCAGGAAGAAGACATTCTAGGAGAACCAAATGAGGAGCCAATAATAATAAACCGACATGATGAGCATGATCATGCAAGGTATCATGACAAATATAGTATGCAGGATAAGCCATTTCTGGAGGGTTAAACAAAGTTTCAAGTTAAAGTTGTGGTCATGGGGCATCCAGTGCAGTCAAATATAGAGACATTCTGCAAGGCACAAGAATTTCTAGTAGAGGACTTTTGGGAAAGGATCATGCATTTCAAGACAGATTTGACGATGTTGAAGTAGAGAGTCGGGGTAGCCTAAGACACTGTCATATAGGAGAATAGAAAATTTGAGAACCTCATAGGGCTATGTGTTGAATCAATGACCCAGTTGTCTAGTGTTGAGGAACGACTCAAGTCCCTCACAAGGCAGGAAGAGGAGTACATTTGGGAGTTGTAGAGAAGCCCTCTACAATAGTATGTAGATAAGGCTTGCAGCTCTACCAACTTGCCATTATACATTGGGGATAGCAAGGAAGAGTTATACAAATGGATCATGATGGGTGATTGGGTGGAGCAACATGAGTTCAGCATTAGGCAACATCAGCATGGTAGATTTATTCCATGTGCAGGGATGCATGCATTATATACTTCCCACGAGATGGATTTACAAGAGATTATGAGTTGGAACTTTATTGACCTGATACTCTTAGCCAAGGGAATATTGCAACTTGGGCCCTCAAGCACAAGCAATGATGGAGGGTTGATGTGGTGTCATAATCAACATGTCTTAGGACTTAGGTGGCATTGGGATCTAGGAGAATCCATTGGGGGTATGATTTACCAAAGGATTGTTTTGAATTCAGGTATCGAAGGATCCATTCATGATCATTTAGAATGGAGGCATGGAATAACACATTGGGTTGTATGGGATCTTGGTATCAATATACAAATGCTTCTTTTGTGGATAGAAGTGGATTACCTGAGGGCAAACAATCTCTGGGCGAGAGGATTTGTAATATATATATATATATATATATATATATATATATATATATATATATATATATATATATATATATATATATATATATGTGTGTGTGTGTGTGTGTGTATATATATATATATATATATCTATATACATCTATATATATATATATATATATATATATATATATATATAGATATATATATATATATATATATATATATATATATATGGATATGGTTAAAGTGGATGGAATGTTCCCATGGTATTTAATGTGGCAATTGCCCATGGCATTGGCCCATTGTATTTGCCTTTGTTTTTTGAGGGAAAACAATAAAATAAATTCTCTAAAGAGTCAATCAAGCCTATCAAACAGGATAGGATAGTTATTTATCTATTTGGATTTCTTTGTAAACTTGGCAAGGCTAGTTCTAGTTGATCCTAGGTATGAAAACCCATGGGAGTAATTTGTATAGTGGATCCATCTAGGATCTACGATTGTGCTTCAATATATTTAATTTCTTTGTAGATGGGCAGCCATACATGCCAAGGCACGGGCTTTAGTAGGTCTTTCGTGGGAATGTAATTTTGTTTCTATTTATTTACATAAAGAAGAGGTTGCATTCTTAGATCTCTATTGTGTTAGGTGTTTTTAGTGCAAGAATTTCATTAGAACACCTAGAGTGTACCATATCTCATTAAAATTTTGATGTTGGGATATTACAGGATTCAATCATGCAATATTTGCATGTTAGTGGAGCCCTATAAGCCAAGTACACTTTCTTCATGGTTTTTCTAATATTTTGACAAAATTATCACCATTCAACAATGGGGTTAAGGTCCATAGCAATTTATTATTTTTAAATGAAATAGTCAATGAACACTACTTCCATAATTAAGGATAATTTGTATAAGTTCAAAATATAGATCCAAATATGCATATACCAAATAAATGGCTAACATGCATGCATATAAGCGTAGTAGTTATATTTCTCATAATTTGTTTTTAATGGGGGATTATCCAAAAAATATATTCCATCATTCCCAACATAGCTTCATCTACAATATCCTAGTACGAAAGAAATAACCAAAATTGCTTCTCTAGAAGGCTTTGAGAAGACAAAAACTTCGAAAGGAAAGACAATTTCAAGAGGAGTGACTACTTTTAGGAGGTAATGAGACAATAGGTGTTTTACTTGAATTGTTATTAGAGTTTTAAATATTGTGACGAGGGATTTTCATTGTTTTTAAGTATTTTTAGAAAGCATTGACATCTTGAAAATAAAAATAGAGATGTAGTTAGAGTAAAAATAATTGGGAAACAATCATGAGACATCATGGCTTATTGAGGAGGACACCATAACTTTCTTAGAAAGATTTTTGAGTTCAGCACACTGACAAATAAATTCTAAAAACTGGTATTCTGGACAATAGCTTGGCAAGGCCACAATAAGTGGTGTCTAAGAGGATTTATGGCCACAATGCGTGGGTGTCTAAGAAGAATAACTCCTTTTCATAGTACAATGAGTAGCTGTCTCTTTAAAACTCTATGTACATTATTTTTAATGCAAGGACAATAGCTTGGCAAGGCCACAATAAGTGGGTGTCTAAGAGGAGTTACGACCACAATGCGTGGGTGTCTAAGAACAATAACTCCATTGAAATAGTACAGTGACTAGTTGTCTCTTTAAAAGTCTATGTACATTATTTTTAATGTGAGGAAAATAGCTTGGGAAGGTCACAATAAGTATGAATCCCATATAAGGGATAAAGACTCCCCATTGAGATATATCAAGTCTTATTTTGTAATTGAGCTATGCTCTGTTGGAGGTTGCCTCGTCGAAGAGGCAAGTGAACACTACTTTCATCTCTTAATAATAAAATACTTGTTGTTTTTCTCATTTTGTTCTATGTTCTGGGTTGTATTTCTTTGCATATTTGGTATTCTGGAATTTCTCGCAGGTCAAGGATATAACAATTTATGAGTGGTACATGGAGGCTTTTCCAATGGTTTTTAAAACTACCATTCTCCTTCAGCATACCATGTGTGTTTCAACAAGTGCAAGGTTATGTTATTATTGTGACACCTTGTTAATCTTTGAAATATCTTGCAACCTTTTCTTTGCAAAGTATACATCAATTTGATCATCCCATCACATTTGTCTTTCTATAATCCTTGGATTTACTTCCAACATGTGAATAGATTTTATTGAGACTTGTATATTGAAGATGTCAACTATTGACATGATTTTAATGGTTTCTTGTGCTAATAATTACCAATCATGGATAAGCTTACATAACACAATGCCTTAATTTGTGGATGATATCATCAAGGCTACCTTTATTCCTGAAATTTTAAAAATGACTACAATACTTACAATCTCAAACTCCTTCCTAAAATCAAAAAAATCGTAGGGGTCAAAGGAAGGGATTTATTAAACCTCTTTTCAACTTGAAACTAAATATAAGGAGGCAGGCCATAGGTTCTCCCCCACCCCAACTTAAGTTCAAATGAATGGTTTATAAAGTACTATGAGAGATTCATCACAACTGATTTGAGGGGTAAATCCTCCAATTTTGAACTCAATTGTTTTTCCTTAAAAATATCTTCAATAGTCGCCAAATATCTATAATAGTAATCTTATTATGAATCGAGCTAATATTATTACATGAAAGCACTTGATACTAGATAAAACTATATACATTCTTAATAACATTAACCACCAAAAATACATTTCTAAAAAAATAATAAATAAGGTGATTCTATTAAAATAAATTCTCTAAAAATAAAAATAAAAATAAAAACATTTATTAACAAGACTACCAAAACCAAAATATCTTACATAGACAAACATATTATTATCTTACATAAAAAGACCTTATTATTAGTAATAATTAAAAAATATACCACACATACACTAGATTTTCCTTCGGAAGTATAGAGTTACATGTGATGCCTAAATTCAATGCAAGATTACCTTATTATTAATAATAATTAAAAAGTATACCACATACACTATATTTTCCTTCAGATGTGATACCTAAATTCACATGCAAGATTATGGTAAAAGTCCACCAAAAAAAGGAATTCACATGCAAGATTATGGTAAAAGTCCACCAAAAAAAGTAATTCACATGCAAGATTATGGTAAAAGTCCACCAAAAAAGGAATTCACATGAAAAATAACAAAGATTTCAAATTCTTTTTCCGCCCAAGCAAAATAACTCTGCCCTTTTGTGCGTGAAGAAATCTGAGTAGTTACATTAGTAAACAGGGCAAAAAATTATGAAGGTTTTGGGTGGTACCATAAATGGTGAGTCTATATTATTGTCATATACATCTATCACTATTTATCTAAAATCCCATAAACTATTAATAGATATTTTAAAAAATACAAGTTAGTAGTTATAATTTATCAACATATTTTAGAATTTTTAATGGAGTCGTCTAACGAGGTGGAGGAATTGCCCGGGCGGCCAAAAGTGGCCGGAATCCACCCAAAAAAAATTCAAAAAATCTTGTAGAGGTAGTGTTTCAATAGTTTTTTTGATGGTGGAAATGGATTCAGCACCATCAAAAACATCTAGGACACCTAAAATTTAGAAGTTTAACAATTACAATTTAGGTTTACAAGAATCCTTGCCTGATTTTCTCTAAATATAATCGGAATTTCCATAACTTTCCGGGGAACTCCTCCTCCTTGTTAGACTACGAGATTTTTTATATTAGAAATTTATATACTAACATTTGAAAATTTATATAGAATGATAATTATTGCACTTTTATCTTTAACATTGATATTAAAATAAATTATTAATATATAAATTTTTGTCTTTTTATTTTAGTTTTAGAATATATTTTGTTAATATAAACACTAATTTGGTACATAAGATAGTTGAGACTATATTTAAATAATTAATATATAATTTAATGTTATTTTTTAAATATTATTGTTATGAAATTTTGGGGTGGCGGGGGTGGTGGCCCGCCACCTCATTTATGATTTTTTTTTATATATTTATAATGAGGGGGTTGTTTTTAAAATTTTAGAAAATAATGGTCATTGTAAAAATTAACGAGGCCGCAATTTCGACCGATTCCGGGAGCTAGGTTTATGCCTCGGGGTTGGTCAAATTGTAGGACACTTAAACCTGGCCCACACCCCAAGATTGAGCAAAACCTTGACTGGCTCGTTCACCTTCATATGATCTTAGATTGATGAACCATTCACACCTCTGTGATCAGGATGACGAGATCTATGCTCTGGTCTTGGGTCAAAGTCATTCTGAGCACTTTGATTTTTGAGCGTTCATAATCCCTCTTTGTCCTGTGTGTCTCTCTGGAGCCACCTGGATCACTCCTTGATGTTGTTGAGGTCATTCTTTTCTATCAACATTTTCCAACATTTTTGGGTTCTTAAGGTGTTGCAAGCCCACATGCAAGTTAGAAATTTTTAAAAATTTGGATAATACTACAATTCAGAAGATAGTTTTAGCAACTTGGATCAAAATATCCAAGTTACTTATGGCTCCTTTCTTTATCATGGAAATGGACGACGTTGGATTCTTCATTAACATCTTTGTCTTTAAACCCTTGTTTTTTTGTTCGAGTACTTTATTTGTCTTCTTTAGCCTAGAGTTTTTGTGATACCAATAATACATTCACTTCAGTATCTTATGGTTGTTTTCTTTGAGATTCTCATTTTCCTCTTTCACATGTTTCTCTAGGATTTCTAATTGAGTTATTTCTTCTTTTAATTTTATAATATTATCTTTATCCCTAGAAAAAGTTAAATTGATATTATGTATAGGATTGTGAACGGTAGGTGTTGGAATATCACTGTTGAAAGTACACTCAAGAGTAGCAGAGGGATCCTTCACTTTTTATTTTTGTGCTACTTGATACAAAAAATTAAAAAAAAAAAATAGATATGTTTCTAAATTCCATTGACCGTTAGACTTTAGGAGAGGGATCCTTTACCTGTTATTTTTGCGCTTCTTGATCCAAACTATCAAAATAATAATAGATATGCTGCTAAGTTTCATAGACCTTTGAACCTTTTTTTCAGGATTTGTCACTAATCTTTCTGATTCTTTTAGCTCTGCAACTTTCAAATTCTCAAATGAAACAATATTGTCTACTTTTTTCATGCTTCATGTGATGCTTCTACATTTGTTTTGTCTTCTGGCATCTTCATTCCTTAAAAAATCTTCCTTTTAATGCTCTTTTACTTTAGTTCAAATATCACAATGGTTTTTTTTGTAGTTTCCCATGGATTCTTCATAATTGCTTTTGTCACCTTTCTTTTTGGTTCTAGCATGATCCTTTTTATTCTTCTTCCTTTCATATCTTATTTTCAACAATTATCCTTTCTGAAGTAGCATTGATTTTATGGTATCTCCTATTTCAGTAGCATCTTCGTCTTCCAATATCATCATAGACTCTAGTCTTAAAATTTCTTTTGCCTCTATGATTTCAGTGTCCTCTCTCTACTAGAGTTTCTTTGACTTCTTTATTTTCTTCTTGAGGGTAAGGGTTTGGAAAAACCCTGCCTCTTCTTCCTTTTCTCTTTAGACAAATATTTTTTTCTTCTAATGCTTCAATAAAATAATTTATTACTAAACAAGGTTCCCAATTGTCACTTCTTAATTTTTTTTTTCCTCAACAAGAATTTTTATTAACCAAAACTAATATAAAGCTTTGTCAAGATTCCTAGAATTCTTCTAGATATTAAATGCCATTATTCTAGGGCTATTGATCAACTAGTAGGCTAAAATTATCTCCTTCCCCTTTAGAAAATGCATCAAAATCCTAATATGGTAAAAAAAAATAGTTTCATACCTACCTTCATAAGTAATAAATTTATAGAGAATGAACAATCGCTCCTTTGACATTGTTACACTATATAGAAAGTATCCTCTAATTCTATCTCGGAATTTGTGAACACCATTAAATGAATTAGAGATTACAAAGGAGAAAACTATGCAACACAAAATCAATGAACTTTTTTACATAATGTGATTCATTGGACGATATCAGTAGCCTTAAATCTCTCAGTATGGCTCCCATTGCTCACGAATTAATCCTCTAGCTAATCATAAATTGGAATAAGCCTATATGAACTATTTGGGATATTTGATTTATTTAATTCTCTATGTAAATGGATTTACTTCGAGTTTGTGCACATTAAATAGGACTTATATCCATTATCAATTTTACAGGCATATCAGGAATCCCATTAGAGGAGTAATGTAGTCTACCGACTCCATTAATGATGATATATGCATCAATAAAACATTGAGCCATCATTCTTAATTCCATTGCATGAGAGATATAATATTGTGACCTTATTATCGCTCTTAAATCATTTCCTGACATAAATATGGCATTCATAGGTTTTAGTTGAGGTTCCAGTTTTAGTTGGGTGACCAATTTGGTGAAATTCACTTATTATGGCTTCAATGCTAGAAACGATTACTAAGACATTCAAGCACCATTTTTAATATTTCTGATAGTGCTTTTGTTAATTCCCAAACGCTTGACGACAAGGCATAAGTCCTAAATCGCGAACTCAATGTTAAGCACCTGTAATACTTTATTAGGCCCAAAGGCCCCAATACTATTAACCTTAGAAGCCTTCACAAAACTAGGCCCTTGGTGCACTTTTTGTAAATTGACAAAAAGAGTTAATCTATAGGAATGCTTATTTTTCATGGTCCATTTATTAGCCATACCTATCATAGAACATTGCATACTTATTTATAGTTGTACATTAGGCTCGACTCAAACAAACAACCTACTTTTACCATGGGCAATTCCTAATGTTATGGGTAAAAATCCCCAAAAAACTATCCTAAAGTATTTCATGTTTAGGGGTTGCTTTTTAGTTGACATTAATTTGCCCGATATCCATTTAAGCCCAGTCCTCAAGATAGAAATTGTGAAAATCGTGGGTTCATGTCATTTCTCCAACAAAGATTGTTGGAAATATTATTTTAATTAATGTGAAAGATATGGGAAGACTATAGATGTTGAAGATAAGGATTTTGAGATGAAGATTGTTGTAAATATTGTTGTTGGACTTTTGATGCCTAGATTGGATATCTTATCTTTGAATTCATTTTTACTCTATATACCTAGTTTAATGGGAGCATAGGATATATGGGTCAAATGGTTATTCTTGGAAATTTCCAATGGTATATGTTGATATATGTTGCTCGTGCTAACTCAAACACAATGAGGACATATGAAATAAGATTATGTCAAGTTGACTGAGCCATGTAGTATGAGTTATCTCACCCAATTTTACAAGTAGGGGTGACTTGAGTATAATTGAAAAACATCTAAGCTCAAAGAGATTCAAAGTGTGCAAAAGAACCTAGGGAATACTATTGACATTTTAAAAGTGGAGAAAAAATTTGGTTTGGGAAGTGAATGAGTCATTTTTCCATTTTGTGATGTTTTAGACAGTGAAAATTTGAGGAGATAAACTAAGATATTCATGTTACATGAGGTAAAACTTTTATCCATTGATTTTCTATAGTTTCCAAGATATGCCCTATGGAAGCTTTCCTAACTCATTGGTCCATTATACCTTTTGATGTATGCCCTATTTATGCACATGACAAGCTTTATAATATTATTAGAAAAAATTGGTACATGGTGTGAGGTAAAAAAGGGACATTATGTATGGAAAAGTGAGTGTTTACTTTGAGAATGGTCAATCTCTCTTTTATCTCTCTCATCCCAAGCCCAAAATCAATAAGTAATATCTTGTACAACATTAATGCTTGGAGATACATTTTTAAGGCATAGTTAAGATTCTTTAGAAATTTATGTAGAAGGTATCACAATTCTAGTTATAATTAGATCTATGAATTAGGGATTTGTCTCTAGTAACCAGATTAACATACACCTTTGCATTTGCTAAGAGATAAAGTGAACAATCTATAATCTCAATTAGGGTAGCATACTTTGTGATCTTCATGAGTAATTTATTTTAACTTTGTTTTTTTATAGATCTTGGAAAGCTCTTAATCATAAACTTCTTAGACTAAATAGAAAGAAATCAACCAATCATAAAATATTTGCATGTTAGTAGAGCCCTATAAGCCAAGTAGGATTTCTTAAGATACTCTATAATGTTTTGATAGAATTATCACCACTAGTGTCCATTGCAATTTCATTTTTTAAGTAAAATATTCAAGAAACATTACTTCCACTATTAAGGATAATATGATATGCTCAAGATATAAATCCAAGAGGTAGTGTTTATGAACTATATTTATCTACTAAATAAATCCCTAACATTTATATAAGCATGGTATTTATGTCTCTCATAGTGTGTTTTTAATTGGGGAGTTAGCAAAAAATATTTTCCATCATTCCCAAGGTAGCTTCATCTACAGTATCATCATCATCATATTCTAGTATGAGAGAAATCACCAAAATTGCTTCTCTAGAAGGATTTGGAAAGGAAAAAGCTTGGAAAGGAAAGATAATTTCAAGAAGAGGGACTCCTTTAAGGAGGAAATGAGGCAATAGGTGTTTTACTTGAATTTTATTTATGGTTTTAAATATTGCGATGAAGGATTTTCATTGTCCAAGTGTGCAACATTCTTATATAGTATTGACATCTGATAAATAAATGTAGTAGTTATAGGACAAGTAATTCAAGAATAATCAATGGACATCATGGCTTGATGAGAAGGATTATCAATTTTGGCACATAGAGAGATACAATCCTAGGTGGGAATTCAATCACAAGCATCCTAGAATTTTCCAAACGTTACAGGGAAAATCTTGTATGGTGTTTCCCTAGTAACGTAGGTTCTAAAAATATATAATTCATGGTGAATTATGCTCTCATCTTTAGGGTTGTGAGAAATGGTTTTTAGAAGGAACAACATATTTCTTTGGAAGCCATAGGGAATGTTATTAATGCTACAACTAATTCAAAATGTAAAATGAAAGTAGAAAAACAAGCATAAGTGAATATTTTACAACTTTGGGGTAGTGGATAATGCTTGATATTTGAAACGGGGCTCCAAATTTTGGCATGTTCTATGCTTGTAAATTTTAATGGAATTCCATGAATAATAACTTTCTAGATGATATTTTCAAACCATGAACTTGAAATTCCATTCGACATAATTAGTTGGGATTAATACTCCCTTGTCATTTGTGTTAACACCCAGGTTGTTCCCTATGACTCCCAAGGGAATACGGCCGGGGTAACCACTAACCAATCTTTTGATCACTGTTTCTAGCCAAACTGTGATCAGAGAGGGCTCTCTCTTTGTGATTTGTATCTGTTTATGATAGGGTATTAGGCTAGGTATTATGCACAGGTTTTGTTTATGTTTTGGTTGAAGAGTTTCTTTCAGGTCTTGTGATATAATATTCAAAGAGACAAATATCATTGGGCAATGGAGTCTATGGCTGTAGGTGTCTAGAAACCTTGAGGTGAATTGGTGATACTTACAGGGCCATTTGGATACTTCATACAACAAAATTTTGATTTATAACACAAACAGGTGAAAAAACCAGTGAAAGCAATTAAGAATTTTCACTAAAGTATTTAAGTATTTCCACCAAACTAGGTATGAGAAACGGATAGATGTCTCAGGGGCAAAACTTGAATCCCTGGGAATGTCTATCACTGCAAAAGATATAGTTTTAAAGTGCGGCAATTAAGAATTACACTTCTTTCACTGTATCTGAAGAAAACATGGATAATAGCTCGGATTGAGTTCAGGGTAATCAGTGATTAAATCCTGGAACTATTCTTCTACTTTGCTATTAAGTGTAAAACATTTAAACAATAAAAGAGAACAAAAGACTCGAAAACATGTAACACAGAGATTTAAGAAAGACTTATTGTTTTATGAAACAATCTGGAATCCTGCAACGTTCACCATTCATCACAATGCATCAAGGTACGCCAAGCTTTGGAAATTCCATTCACCCTTTGTATTATTCCTCTGAGAATTTTTACAGCAAATGAGATACCCAAAATGAAAATAACAACAACCCCTTAAGCTTATGTGCGGGGCGAATATATACATACGATTTTACAAAAAATATCTGAGTTCTAAGTTATCTCAGACTTAATGTTCTCACCAACTTTTGAGATATTTTTATCAGAAATTTATTACAGCATTGAATACAAAATAAAGGCGTCTTGATGTTCTGTCAGAAGATATTTTGGCCTTTGGGAGCTGCTAAGTCGGTTGGGATACTTTAATCAAATGCTAGAGAACCCGACTTTATGGCTCGTGCGCTGTATTTTGGGTCTGCCACCAGTGATTGTGATTGCTGCTGTGGTGAGTAAATAGCCCTGCTGAGTTGGCTCAGCATCTGTCTTTTCCTTGTGGAGTTATCCATCAACTTCTGCCTGTGCATGACTGTTCATAAACTGGAGAAAATTAACGCTACAGGTTCTGGCCTGATAAGATTATCTGTGTCAAATTCCTCCATACTTCTTGTGTGGGCAATTGGTGACTTATGATTGCCCCCATAGTCTCATCTGCTTCTGTATACTTAAAGAAATTTGGTGGTGTATCAAACAGGTGATCAATTTCATTCATGATAAAAAACAGGTTATCCACCCTATCATACAAATTCTGCCCTGATGCTGGCCCTGTTTCTGCTGAGGTACTGGGCTGTTTTGCAATTTGTGCTGCATCATGGGCATCAACCCTTTTGATGTAATTTTCCAGGGTAAGCAGTCTTCCTACACCACTTAATATGCTGGGGAGGCCTCTGTTCTGTAATGCCAGGAATCTGTCCAGGAATTTGTTGATCTCAGTCTGCATATCCTGTGTTCTCCTCTCCAGCGTTCCAACTAGACTTCGTAGTGTCAGGACTCTTTTAACTACTGAGATTGTTTCAGTCCTGTTGGTAATTCCTATTGTGGCCAGCTGGGAGCTTGTCTTGTTATTTAAAATATTGATCATTCTGCTGGCAGCATCTGGCATGTGGGCAAGGCTTGCTCTTGCTCTGTGTATTTCCTTGTTTGCCTTTGTGATGAGTGCTATTTGCTCATCCATAGTCTCAATATACTGCCACTGCTTGGTGATGGATCGACCAATGTTGCCCCAGAGGACTGCTTTTAATTTTGCTGTTACTTTTTCTAGTGCAAGCTCTTTTTCTAGTTCAGCTATTCTCTTTTTTAGAGCTTTTACCTCTCTTTCCTTTTCTGCCTCATTCTGCTTGCTTTTGTCAAATCTTTCATTCACCTTAGTCAAAGACCTTTTGACTTCATCAAGCTCTTTCATTTGGGATTCAAGAACTTGGATCTCAGCTTGCAGCTTCTGCATATCCAGACTAGGAGTCTGCTCTGTTGTTGGCGTAGTTGTTGCTGTAGATGGTGCTGTAGTTCCTGTCTGCTGAGGAGGAAGAGTAGTTGTTGGAGGAGCTTCTTCAAGATTGATTACTTCCCGAGGGGGCTGGGAAGTTTGGCCCTCTTCTCTCTGTTTCAATGCTGTCTGTAATGCTGCCTTTGCAGCTTCTGATTGTCCTAGCTGGTCCTGAGTCCGAACCAGCTCCTTGTATAAGGATATCATTAAATCCGTAGTATCCTTTTCTAGCCTTTGCTGAGCAACTTCATCTGTTTGAGGATGGATGGTGGCTGGGAGCTTGATTTTCTTTCTTAAGGCAGCCATGTCTTGATCCCTTATCTTCAATAGTTCTTGGATACCTTTAACATCTTTAGGATCATGTCCCATTTCTATAATTACATCCTCCAAGGACTTGATTCTGTTGTCCTTGGCTTGTGATGATGCTCTCTCCAATTCCAGCTGAGAGGCTGTATTATCAAGGCTGCTCTTCAATTTGTAGTTTTCCAATGTTTCATCTGCCAAGGAGGCATACACCATTTCACCAGTTTGTTTATGCAGTTCGATTTTATCCATAGGGTGTATGTCTTTAGCCAGAACCTCCATGTTGGTCCTTAAGTAATCCGAGGTAGATTGGGGATGAAGAGCCGTGGGCATGAAATGACTCATGATCATTTTTCCTTCACTTACATCAAAGGCAGACATGAGTCTTTGCTGATTGGTGGGAGCCAGGTTCAGCAAATGATTGTACAGCTGTACTTTAATAGGATCACTCCTCCTTTTAATGTCGATAAATTGTTGTTTGATGCTTACTTGTCCTTCTTGGTGCTGGCTGGAGGAACTGACCTCTCCTCCCATAGCTCTATCATGTTCATGCTGGAATGAACTGGCTGACACTTCTCGGCTGGGTGGACCCATGCCCATTGCTTGTCTTATTGCTATGTCATCCGCTGGAAAGTCATTTAATCTTTGTCTTTTCTCTCCCTGATTGATGGATGAAGTCAGGGGAGTCTCTCTATCTCTTTTCCTGGTTAAGTCCTCCTTTTGTGGGGTTTGGAGGACCGAGGCATCAAAAGTAGTTTCTGCCCTAGGAGGCACTATATTCTGAGCCTGTTGCTCAGTGGAACTAGGAGTTTCAATCACCCTTTCTTGCTGCAAGGGTTGCTGTTCCTTAAGTGGCACTTCTTCTTGCTGTTGCCCTTCTTGTTGCTGCTCCATCTCTTCTTGCTGTTGCACCAATGTTTCCACTTGCTCTTCTGTCAATGGAGGTGGCTGTTCCACCTGTTTCCCTTTATCTTTACTGGCTGTTTGTGGTGTTTTCCCGGCAGCTTGCTGCTGTGTTGTTGATGATGTAGTAGCTGCTCCAAGCTGCTTTTTGTATGAGAGGGGAACCTGTCCACAAGTTTCTAAGTCAGCTTCCTTTTGTATATTTCTAGCTTATCTTTCTAGAAGCTCTTCAGCAGTTATTTCTTCTTCTAAGGTACCCTCTTCCCAGCTTAATGCATTGGCATACTGTTCAATCTCAGGTTGTCTCTTGTGTGCATAACCACCCAATTTGTATTTTATCCTCCTGAGGGAGACAAAATGATTGGGGTCGTAGGGTATCCATTCAAAACTAGTTTGCAGTCTGAGGCCTTCCAGGATAGTGTTTGCCTCTTTCCATCCCTCCTCTTTTCTGTTATATAGGAAAGGACCCAGCTGGCTTCTCACCTTTAGCTGTGATTTCTTGTTCTTGCTCTGAAAATGCAGGTAGTCTGAGTTGCCAAACTGTCTGAAATATTCCAAGGCAAAAAGCCTCATGGGGACATACCTTGGCAACCTAAAAGGGGTCAACTCACAGCCATATATTCTGATGACTGTGTGGTTCTGGTAGAGGTACCAGTTACCAATGCTGTAAGATTTATTCAAATGGAGAATTCTTCTCATATCATCAGTTAGTCTAGGAGGAGGAGTACCATGCAATACTGTCATGACTGGATAAATGAATAAGTCAATAAACTCAGAGTATGTGTAAGGGGATACGGAGGTATGATGAAAAACAGAGGTCCAGAACACAACTGATCTTGGATTTCCCCGGGCATTGAGTTGCTTCAAAGGAAAAGAGAAGGTGGCTGGCTGATAAAACAAGAAGAGGTGGTATATGTACGAGGTGTACCTGAATAGTCTTTCCCTCTTCAAGTTCATAAACTGGTCATGGATTTTATCTGCAATGTATGTAGCATAATCATAATATACAGCTGGGGGCTTACCAGGAGAGAATAGAGACAGCATTGCCATTATGCTTTCATCCACATCCTCCATTCCCTTGAATCCTAGGGCATAGCTGATCAAATCCACTAACATCCTGCCCAATTCATTCAAGTACTGATATCCAATAGGAGGAGTTCTGATGGATTCAGAGCCTGGTTTTACAAACAACTGATTGATTTTAATGATTTGGTGAATTGACAGCTGGTTCCCTTTCTTTATCAAATTCTGCATATGGAGGGGGGTCAATCGCTTGGCAATATGGAAGTGCAGCATCTCATTAATACTCTCTGGGGTGATGTGGAACAGGACTGAGCCTGTAGGGCTGATGACAGCTCTTTGGTTTGGGTCATAGCATTCCTGGCAGCTGTAAACCAACTCTGGCATAGGATTTACCTGGGGGAGGTTGTAGATGGGCAGGTTTGAGTCCCAAATCCCCAAGATGTCTGCTCCACTCAGGTGCTGGGCTTTCAACTCATTCAACATCTGGATATTATACTTGGATCCCATAAGAAACCAGTCCAGCATTTGATAATCCATATCTCCCAGGGCTTTCCACTCCAATTCCTGGTGAGGGGCATTGAGGGGCTTGATGTTGAGAGCAATGGGAGTCTCCATGATCTTCTTCAAAGTTCAACAATTGTAGGTGGATGGTTTAATGGAAGCAACACAGAATAGAAGTGATTTTCTGTAAAAACAGTTTGTATCTCAGGTACCAGAGGAGGAATTTACACAACAGCAGTTGAAATACTGTTTGTTTCAGGAGCAGGGCTTCTCTATGGTCTCACTATGTCCTCTTTTAGCGGGTGAATTGAGTTTAACAAGAAATTTGCCGGGAATACGCAGTGAATATTGTTTTTGAGCGAAATTACAGGTATTAAGGCTCGGCTGGCGTTTTTGGACTTCACAGTTGCAAATGTGGACGTGCAGAGGGAAATGGCCGGTGAAATTATGAATTTTATCTTTTCTCTAGCCCTCTGAGTAATTTTATTTTCAATTGCAGGCGTATGGAGGATAGAAAACGAAAAATACCTGGTAATTTACGAACAGAGGTCGTGCACGCGTGCAAGGTTGATGCTGTGGAGGTCGCCTTGGTCGACTGAGCAGGTTGGCAGAGTTTTGGGACGTAAACGGTCATGCAGAGAAAACAGTAGAGAAACGCGCAAAAATGGGAAAAATAGGCGTTTTTTGGCTTAATATGGGCTTTTTTATGATTTTGGCGCTTTTTAGTGATGACGTCAGCATGACGTCATTGGTAGGCCAAGGTGAGGTGACGTCAGCTGACGTCATCGGGTGACGTGGCGGTAAACTATTGGTCCATGGGGGCGATGAGGTGGCAGCCATGTCATCAATGAGGTGGACGAATAACGGAGACAAGGACAAGCGGGCGTGACGTGGCGGTATACAGTTGGAAAACGGTTGGCGGTTAGGACCGTAGCGGTTACGGTTAAGGCTAGCCGCTACGGTCTCTCGGGGCGGTTTAGGTACGGTCCCAGAAATGTCAGACCCGGCTCCGAGAGCCCTTATCGTGCGACGCGTGGCCTGCCCGTGACGTGACGCAACGTCACTTTCTCGGGCGTTAACTGTCCACTGCGGGGGCTGCTCCGATATTGCTGTGGATCGTCGGATCCTCGGGACCTGATCCGACGGTGGGCGGAGCAACAACGTGCTCGGAGTATATGCGCAGGCGGAAAACTTTGGGTTGTGGGTTTTTTGATGTTTTTTCAATGTTTTTCCATTAAAACAAACTGCGCGCTAGCCTTTTGGAAATGTGCCAGAGGCGGGCTTTTTAGACTTTGGGTAATTTTTGCAAAGGATTTAAGGGTAAAAGAGGGTTTATAAGGGTTTTTTCAATGCAAATGGTGGTTTGAGGAGCAAGTTGGCTTGTAGCAAGGGGGAATGGGACGTGATAGGTTCACCAAGGTGACCAGAGGTCACTTTGGTTCCTTTTGAAGAACATATGGCTATAATGCCAAGGGGAGGAGTATTTATAGAATTTGGGGCTTTATACACCATAGTGTTAATACTATTAGGGGAAGGGTAAGATAGGGGAGCTATATAGTAGAATTAGAGGTTAATATGAATGAGGGAGCAAATGAAGGGGATCTCACTGAGTTTATCTGAAATTGATTTAGTTTTGAGAGTAGATCAAAATGAAAAGATTTTAGACAAGAAATGTGGCTTCTGAATGAACAAGAACCACCATAAAACCATGATCTCTCTCCATGAATCTCAGCTGAAAAAGGGAATGTTAGTAATGAAATGAAGGGGGAAAGGGGAGGTTAGTCATGCTCCTTGCTGCAATTTGATGGAATTAACCACTTTGTCTATTGATAGATTTTGCCTTGGCAATACATCTTTTGACATATGTGCAATGGTGAAAATGCCCTTTCTGCAACCACAACTACTTACCCAGCTATTTTCCTAGCATTTTTTGTTTCTCCATTGGAGGGTGCACTTGGACTTGCAAACCCTTACTTGCCTTTTCTTTTCTTTGGATTTTCTTTTTTCTTTTCTATCTACTTCTACCCTTATCTCTTCCAAGGTCCCAGATTAAGCTGTTGGGAACCTTTTCTTCTCTACCTAAACTACTTGTCTGCCAAGATTGAACAGTTTGGACAGACTCCTTTCTCTATTCTAAAACAGAAAATTTAAATATGGCATGACCCAGTTTAAACTGTTGGATCATCCATCAAAATTGGAATAAGGTCATCAACATTGAAACACTTTACACACCTTCTGTTCTTTAGGAAATATGGGATCTTTGTGATACCAAAGCAGAGCATATTTGGACTTTCCCTTGCCAATCATGAAATATGAAACCTATTGGTATAGGTATCCAACAGTGGCTCCACATGGGGATGGTTTTTCTTCTGAAAGACCAAGAACAGCAGGTCAGACTGCCTTCTTCTTTGACTGCCCATACCAATCTTTGAAATTTGCTGCAATTGGTGTGTCAAAACTGTGTGCTTCCTTTTTGAAAGACCTCTAATCCTATTTGCCTCTTGCTGGTTGGTGAATCACTTGGAAAACTGTATTTTACAATCTAAAACAGAAAACAATATGTACATCTGCATATATACAGTGAATCCTTAGGTTCCACTCATGGGGAATAGTCAAAGTAGTGCTTCAGCATCCTGCCATTGACAGGACCTTCATCCAAGTCAGTTTCAGTCAGACTTTTAAGGAAGTAAGTGTTGTTACCTTGTACTGCTTGGACAGCAAATGGTCCTCTCCATAAAGAGTCAAACTTTCCATGTTTTCCTTTCTCTTCTCTTCTCGCATCCCACTTTAAGACTTTGTCCCCCACATTGAAATCTTCTGCTTTGGTTCTTCTATCAAAGGCCTTTTTCAGTTTCTCTTGTAATTTCTGCATTCTGCCGAAAACTTGTTCTCTGGTCTGCTGTAAACAGATTATCTGATTAATTCTCCTTTGCATATCATTTGGCTCTGCTTGACTTTCTTGCAGAAGCTTCATAACCGGTACTCCTAGTGATGAAGGAAATCTGGCTTCTAATCCATAGACTAACTCATATGGGCTGGTCCCAATTGATCTTTTTGTTGTTAGTCTATCTGCCCATAAAGCATTTACTAGTTTCTTATGCCAGTTCTTTTTGTTCTCTTCCAGCACTTTCTTTATGATATTTAATAAACTTTTGTTTGATGATTCAGCCAGACCATTTCCTTGGGGATAGTAAGCAGTAGAATGCCCCAAAGTTATGTGAAACTTATGGCAGAAGTTCACCATTTTCTTGGATCTGAAGGCAGCAGCGTTATCTGTTATTATCTTGTCTGGACAGCCAAATCTAGCCAGTATATTGTTTTCCAAAAACTGAATAATTACTTAATCATTTGCTTGTCTGCATGGGGCAGCTTCAATCCACTTGGTGAAGTAGTTTGTTGCTGTTAAAATCCATCTGTGTTGCCCTGAAGATGAGGGATGAATTTCCCCAATGAAATCCAAGCCCCATTGTTGGAAAGGTCTCTCCGTTGCAATGGGCTTCAAAGGAAGTGGCAGCAGCTGTCTTTTGCCCTCAAAGAGTTGGCATTTGTGGCATGAGGCGGTGAATTTCTTAACATCAGAGAACATAGTGGGCCAGTAATAACCAGCCCTCAATATCTTGTCCACAGTGGACTTCCAGTACAAATGTCCACCACAGTCTCCAGCATGGAAATCTTGCATGATATTGTTAGTTTCATTCTCCATTAAACAGTGCAGCAATATACCTTCATGGTTTTTCCAAAGTAAATTTCCATCTATCACACAAAATCTAGATGTTTTCATTTTTAGGAACCTACACTTAGTTCTGGACAGTCCTGGGGGAGCACACAGGTTTTGTAACACATAGCAGATATCAGAGTACCAAGGAGATTGTTCAAAGGCTACATTGATCTTTGGAGTCGCCAGCTCTGTTTCACTGTCCAGTTGGTTGATATCTAAGGCTTGGAAATTTGCTTCTGTCATTAATTTGGCCAAACCTTGCCCTTTTATCAGCTTTGTAGGCTTTATTTCAATGTCAAATTCTAGTATGTTTGCAATCCATTTTCCTCTCCTGCCCTCTAAGTTTTCTTGGGTGAGAGTGTCTTTGACAATAGGACTTGGTACATAAGCCACAACATGGGAGTAAAGGATGTAAATCCTAAAGTCTTTAATAGCTTTGATCAAAGCATAGGCTTGCTTCTCCATAATTTGATACTTTAGAGGGGCATCTCTAAGAGCTCGGCTGAAAAAGGCAATAGGCTTCTCATTCCCTTGGTCATCTTTTTGTAATAAAACAGCAGCGATGGTATGTTGGGAGGCAAAGGAGAAAATGATATATTTCCTGCATGTTATGAAAATCTGTCTCAAATGTTTCAAGTGTTCTTGGTCAGATTTTGAAAAGGGTGTAAGATCATCTAAGTAAATGACCAAGAAGTCATGAATTTCTTTTGCAAAAGCAATGTCCATTGCTCTTTGAAACGTTGCCCCTGCGTTTTTCAATCCAAAGGGCATTTTTACATACTTGAAAGTCCCCCATGGGGTTGTAAATGCAGTTTTGTCTTGATCATCAGGGTGTACTAGGATTTGGTTAAAGCCTGAGAATCCATCAAGCAATGATATCCTTGAAGCCCCTACTACTCTTTGAAGAATATGATCCATTTTGGGTAAAGGGTAGTTATCTTTGAGTGATACTTGATTCAAATTCCTTAAGTCTACACAAAGTCTAATCTCACCAGTTTTCTTTCTTGTAGGGACCAAATTTGAAATCCACTCAGAGAACCTGATTGGTGCTATGATACCAGCTTTGAACATTTTCTGTAATTCTTTTTCAATGGAAGGAAGGAGCACAAGATTGATCCTTCTCAATTTCTGTTTGAATGGTTTTTGATTAGGCTTGAGGGGAATGGTATGCTGGACGACAGAAGTGTCATAGGACTTTAAATCCTCATAACCCCAAGCAAAAACATCTTGAAACTCTTTAAAGAGGTCAATATATTTGGGTTTTTGATCAGGGGGCAAAGAGGCAGATAGTTTTATTATTTTAGGCTTGTCAACAGTACCAATGTTGCATTCTTCAACTGCTGCCTCTAATGGCTGCATCTTTGGCTTCCTGGGGACATCATTTGAATCAAAAATGTCTTCTAATGGGGTAAGGCCTACTGGAAGGAAATTGTCTTTGAGTTGTATGATTTCAGCTTCAGCGTTGCTCATCTCTTCACAGCCAATTAGGTGAATTTGCTGAATGTTTTCATTGTTGAAAATGGTTGGACTCAGTAATTGTTTTGCTGTTCTAGGTGACATTGGGTGAGCAGACTGTTGAAACTGTATTTGTGATGGACTTGCTCCATCAAGTATTTGTGATTGACTTGCTCCATCAAGTATTTGTGATTGACTTGCTCCATCAATATCAATATTTAATCCTGTGAACTCTTGTTGCAAGGTTAAAAAATTGTTTATTTGCATGTCATCCTCAAATACTTGCCATTCTTTGACATTGTTTGGAATAGAGGGTCTGTATTTGACCTCGGCTGTGAAACAGTTATTGGGTTCTAATGGGAATTTGAAGGTGCTGGCAAATGTTGCCAAGCTGTGTGCATGGAGATTGTGGCCCCTTGAAATTTTTGTGATAACAAACTCAGAGAAGGTCTCTAATATTTCAATTACAGCAGATCTGTAGGACCTCAATCTTTTGTCATTGGTGACAAAATTTCCTTTTACTTGTTGAATTACTAGATCAGAGTCTCCCATGATGGAGAGTTTAGGAGCTTGTAGTGATTTTGCTAGCTTGAGACCTAGTAACAGAGCTTCGTATTCTGCCATGTTATTAGTGCATCTAAAATTTAACCTATAAGCCCTGCCTTCTGCATAGCCTTTCTCTTTGTTATGTATCCAAATTCCAGCTCCTGCCCCTAATTTGTTTACTGACCCATCAAATTCTAGGACCCACAGGATATCTTGCTGAACAGGAGATCTAAAATTCTGTTCATGGGATGGCAATGTGAGCAAGAGTTGGGGTTTCTTTTCCCATTTGTTTTCTAGGATAATTTCATCACTTGTTTGACAATCTTTGACAACTAGAGGAGGGATACTGTGTATTGTTGGGCTGATTGATGTTTGGCAGGTGATACTTGTTTGATCAATGTTTTGTTCTTGTATGAGTGTTTCGGTCCTAATGTCATTGTTTGAGAGGCTTGTGCTGTCATTGAAGAGGATGAAGGAGTCTATGTCCGAATGGACAACATATATTGGAAAGTTTTGAGGCTTTTCTTCACTGCTGACCATATACTTCATGAGTGTTTCCCTGTACAGTCTTTTTGGTTGCCCAAAGACAGAGATAGTGGCATATGACATGTCTAATTGCAGGGAACCTTGGAGCTTGGCTCCCCATGATCTTGATAACAGCATCCCATATTTAGGTGGGATATCAGCGACTACAACATCCATTAAAATGGTTTTGTTGGGATATTGAACCAGGGACACACATAAATCTTTTATTAGGCCTAAACATTTGACTTGGCTAGAATCAAAAGAAAACAAGTCTTTGTATGGTCTTGTTATATCCAAATTCAATCTTTCCATGACTGCTTTTGGCATAAGGTTGTGAGAGGCGCCTGAGTCGAACATTGCATTATGCAGTATTTTATCATGAACATGCAAGCTGACATAAAAAGGTAAAACCCCTGTGACTACTGTTTTTCCATCTACCTCTGGGCCGAACAGTAATTCTGGGGTGTCATCTAGCACATTTACATCATCTTTGCTAGTAGTGAGTTGAAGGGATTTTTTGATCTGTTGTTTGTATATGTCATGCTTGGCTAGCTCTGAGAGAGGAATTGCTATTTTTAGCTTGCCAATCTCTGTGCCTAGGTCAAAGGGTTTGTCAATTTGGGTTTTAGAGTCACGGATAGCAGTCTTTTCTTTATTCATTAAATCTTCTTGTTGGATTTCATCTTGATTTTGAGACCTGCCCCTTGTACCCATGTCTTGAGGGGTAATGTTTGGATTAGGGTGAGAGGACGAAGTTGCCATGGGCTGTTGTAGTGGGGACAGTAGTTCAGTAACCTCCTCAACTACAATTTCTTCTGTAGGCAAGTTTATTTTGTCATTAGGTTCTGTGACCATGGTTTCTTTAGACCTCTGTTTATCCTTTATCTTGTCGGGCTGGTTTACATTCACAATCCTACTCCTCAGTTTATACTGTTTATGGACTTCATAGACAGCAGTATCATATCCTTGTTTGAAGTCAAAAGATTCTCCTGACTTGGTTTGGAATGTTTTGATTTCATCCTCCTCATGGTCCTCTTGTGTTAAAAAAACATGGCTTTTACCATCCAAACCCATTAAGTTAATTTCAGGATCTTCACTGAGCTGATTGGCTGTGGAAGTTTCTGCATAGTTTTCTTGAAAAGGGGGTCTAATGTCTTGGTCGGCACTTGTCTTTCCTATGTTTGGGTTCTGAGTTCTCCTAAAATTCGGGTTTCTGGGAGGGTTGCTTTGTGATGCCTCCCATGATGATTTTCTTTCAACTGATTCCACTCTTTCACCCAATCTTTTCATGCTGTTTAGTATTGCATCCAGCTTTTGATCAAAACCCGAGGGCTCTTCTCTGAAGCCAGTTTTCTTTTCCAACTTTGCTCTGTTTCTTTTGGCAATTAGGTTGGCCTCTACAGTGACTGCAACCCTTTGAGCTTCTGCAAGGGTTGGAGGATCTCTTTCCTTCAATTGATAGGCCATATCAGAATCAAAACCGTCAGGGAAGTTATACAGTGCCAAATCAGGAGGGGGCCTTAAGTTCTGGGGGATAGCATTATATACATTGTTAAACCTAGCACAATATTCCAAAACTGTTTCTTGGGGACCTCTTTTAATAGTGTTATATTCACCAAGTATGTGGAGTGGATCTTTCTTCTTCTCCCATCTCTCAGTAAAAGCTTCGTAAAGCTGATTAGGTGTTGCAATGGAGTTTGCATTGAGGGATCTGAACCAAGTTCTAACATCCCCAGTTAAGCTTTGAACAAAAATTCTCATCCTGACACTGTTATCATCTATTTCATAGGTCTCAAAGTGGTCTTGCATCTTCTTAGCATGCTGGACAGCTGTCAAGGGGCCATGGGAGTCAAAAAATGAGATTTTGGTTTGGTAGTCTTGGGGTAGAGCTGGAGCATTAGCTGGTATCTGCAGAGGTGCATACCTGTTAGCCATGTTTATGAGGTTTAGAGGGTTAACAGGAGCAAATGGAACAACAGGGATTACAGGTGTGACAGGGTTAATGGTATGGGTAACAAGCGGGGAACTGGTTGAAAGAGTATGTGCAGATGGTGAAGATGGGAGAGGAGGGCTTTGAGGTGTTGATGGTGAACTAGAAGGACTAGGTGTGGAGCGAAAAAGAACTTTGCAAGGAGTGGGAATGAGGATAGTTTGATCTGAACTTATATCTGAATCAGCAGGCTTCTCCTGCTTTTTCTGTCTCCTTATGTTCTTTGGAATGATATTTGGATTGTCAACAATGATGGGTTGATTAGGGTCAGGGTTTGCCCTAGTGTGCCTTGGGTTTCTTTTGGGAGCCAGCTTCTAATTTCTCTCTGGAACTTGTACAGGAAGCTGCTATATATGCAAGGACTGGATGTGAATTTTGGAATGGCTATATATGTTCCAAAGCTAGGATGAAGATTCCCTAATTAGCTCTTCCCTAAAGCTGTCCCTGTATCACAGAAACAGTTCTAAGGCCTCTTGGCTAGTTTCAGGCTTGATGGTAGCTTTGGAAGATAGATAGTAATTGGAAAATTTTTAGGAAGTCCCCAGTGGAGTCGCCAATTATGTTAACACCCAGGTTGTTCCCTATGACTCCCAAGGGAATACGGCCGGGGTAACCACTAACCAATCTTTTGATCACTGTTTCTAGCCAAACTGTGATCAGAGAGGGCTCTCTCTTTGTGATTTGTATCTGTTTATGATAGGGTATTAGGCTAGGTATTATGCACAGGTTTTGTTTATGTTTTGGTTGAAGAGTTTCTTTCAGGTCTTGTGATATAATATTCAAAGAGACAAATATCATTGGGCAATGGAGTCTATGGCTGTAGGTGTCTAGAAACCTTGAGGTGAATTGGTGAAACTTACAGGGCCATTTGGATACTTCATACAACAAAATTTTGATTTATAACACAAACAGGTGAAAAAACCAGTGAAAGCAATTAAGAATTTTCACTAAAGTATTTAAGTATTTCCACCAAACTAGGTATGAGAAACGGATAGATGTCTCAGGGGCAAAACTTGAATCCCTGGGAATGTCTATCACTGCAAAAGATATAGTTTTAAAGTGCAGCAATTAAGAATTACACTTCTTTCACTGTATCTGAAGAAAACATGGATAATAGCTCGGATTGAGTTCAGGGTAATCAGTGATTAAATCCTGGAACTATTCTTCTACTTTGCTATTAAGTGTAAAACATTTAAACAATAAAAGAGAACAAAAGACTCGAAAACATGTAACACAGAGATTTAAGAAAGACTTATTGTTTTATGAAACACTCTGGAATCCTGCAACGTTCACCATTCATCACAATGCATCAAGGTACGCCAAGCTTTGGAAATTCCATTCACCCTTTGTATTATTCCTCTGAGAATTTTTACAGCAAATGAGATACCCAAAATGAAAATAACAACAACCCCTTAAGCTTATGTGCGGGGCGAATATATACATACGATTTTACAAAAAATATCTGAGTTCTAAGTTATCTCAGACTTAATGTTCTCACCAACTTTTGAGATATTTTTATCAGAAATTTATTACAGCATTGAATACAAAATAAAGGCGTCTTGATGTTCTGTCAGAAGATATTTTGGCCTTTGGGAGCTGCTAAGTCGGTTGGGATACTTTGATCAAATGCTAGAGAACCCGACTTTATGGCTCGTGCGCTGTATTTTGGGTCTGCCACCAGTGATTGTGATTGCTGCTGTGGTGAGTAAATAGCCCTGCTGAGTTGGCTCAGCATCTGTCTTTTCCTTGTGGAGTTATCCATCAACTTCTGCCTGTGCATGACTGTTCATAAACTGGAGAAAATTAACGCTACAGGTTCTGGCCTGATAAGATTATCTGTGTCAAATTCCTCCATACTTCTTGTGTGGGCAATTGGTGACTTATGATTGCCCCCATAGTCTCATCTGCTTCTGTATACTTAAAGAAATTTGGTGGTGTATCAAACAGGTGATCAATTTCATTCATGATAAAAAATAGGTTATCCACCCTATCATACAAATTCTGCCCTGATGCTGGCCCTGTTTCTGCTGAGGTACTGGGCTGTTTTGCAATTTGTGCTGCAGCATGGGCATCAACCCTTTTGATGTAATTTTCCAGGGTAAGCAGTCTTCCTACACCACTTAATATGCTGGGGAGGCCTCTGTTCTGTAATGCCAGGAATCTGTCCAGGAATTTGTTGATCTCAGTCTGCATATCCTGTGTTCTCCTCTCCAGCGTTCCAACTAGACTTCGTAGTGTCAGGACTCTTTTAACAACTGAGATTGTTTCAGTCCTGTTGGTAATTCCTATTGTGGCCAGCTGAGAGCTTGTCTTGTTATTTAAAATATTGATCATTCTGTTGGCAGCATCTGGCATGTGGCCAAGGCTTGCTCTTGCTCTGTGTATTTCCTTGTTTGCCTTTGTGATGAGTGCTATTTGCTCATCCATAGTCTCAATATACTGCCACTGCTTGGTGATGGATCGACCAATGTTGCCCCAGAGGACTGCTTTTAATTCTGCTGTTACTTTTTCTAGTGCAAGCTCTTTTTCTAGTTCAGCTATTCTCTTTTTTAGAGCTTTTACCTCTCTTTCCTTTGCTGCCTCATTCTGCTTGCTTTTGTCAAATCTTTCATTCACCTTAGTCAAAGACCTTTTGACTTCATCAAGCTCTTTCATTTGGGATTCAAGAACTTGGATCTCAGCTTGCAGCTTCTGCATATCTAGACTAGGAGTCTGCTCTGTTGTTGGCGTAGTTGTTGCTGTAGATGGTGCTGTAGTTCCTGTCTGCTGAGGAGGAAGAGTAGTTGTTGGAGGAGCTTCTTCAAGATTGATTACTTCCAGAGGGGGCTGGGAAGTTTGGCCCTCTTCTCTCTGTTTCAATGTTGTCTGTAATGCTACCTTTGTAGCTTCTGATTGTCCTAGCTGGTCCTGAGTCCGAACCAGCTCCTTGTATAAGGATATCATTAAATCCGTAGTATCCTTTTCTAGCCTTTGCTGAGCAACTTCATCTGTTTGAGGATGGATGGTGGCTGGGAGCTTGATTTTCTTTCTTAAGGCAGCCATGTCTTGATCCCTTATCTTCAATAGTTCTCGGATACCTTTAACATCTTTAGGATCATGTCCTATTTCTATAATTACATCCTCCAAGGACTTGATTCTGTTGTCCTTGGCTTGTGATGATGCTCTCTCCAATTCCAGCTGAGAGGCTATATTATCAAGGCTGCTCTTCAATTTGTAGTTTTCCAATGTTTCATCTGCCAAGGAGGCATACACCATTTCACCAGTTTGTTTATGCAGTTCGATTTTATCCATAGGGTGTATGTCTTTAGCCAGAACCTCCATGTTGGTCCTTAAGTAATCCGAGGTAGATTGGGGATGAAGAGTCGTGGGCATGAAATGACTCATGATCATTTTGCCTTCACTTACATCAAAGGCAGACATGAGTCTTTGCTGATTGGTGGGAGCCAGGTTCAGCAAATGATTGTACAGCTGTACTTTAATAGGATCACTCCTCCTTTTAATGTCGATAAATTGCTGTTTGATGCTTACTTGTCCTTCTTGGTGCTGGCTGGAGGAACTGACCTCTCCTCCCATAGCTCTATCATGTTCATGCTGGAATGAACTGGCTGACACTTCTCGGCTGGGTAGACCCATGCCCATTGCTTGTCTTATTGCTATGTCATCCTCTGGAAAGTCATTTAATCTTTGTCTTTTCTCTCCCTGATTGATGGATGAAGTCAGGGGAGTCTCTCTATCTCTTTTCCTGGTTAAGTCCTCCTTTTGTGGGGTTTGGAGGACCGAGGCATCAAAAGTAGTTTCTGCCCTAGGAGGCACTATATTCTGAGCCTGTTGCTCAGTGGAACTAGGAGTTTCAATCACCCTTTCTTGCTGCAAGGGTTGCTGTTCCTTAAGTGGCACTTCTTCTTGCTGTTGCCCTTCTTGTTGCTGCTCCATCTCTTCTTGCTGTTGCACCAATGTTTCCACTTGCTCTTCTGTCAATGGAGGTGGTTGTTCCACCTGTTTCCCTTTATCTTTACTGGCTGTTTGTGGTGTTTTCCCGGCAGCTTGCTGCTGTGTTGTTGATGATGTAGTAGCTGCTCCAAGCTGCTTTTTGTATGAGAGGGGAACCTGTCCACAAGTTTCTAAGTCAGCTTCCTTTTGTATATTTCTAGCTTCTCTTTCTAGAAGCTCTTCAGCAGTTATTTCTTCTTCTAAGGTACCCTCTTCCCAGCTTAATGCATTGGCATACTGTTCAATCTCAGGTTGTCTCTTGTGTGCATAACCACCCAATTTGTATTTTATCCTCCTGAGGGAGACAAAATGATTGGGGTCGTAGGGTATCCATTCAAAACTAGTTTGCAGTCTGAGGCCTTCCAGGATAGTGTTTGCCTCTTTCCATCCCTCCTCTTTTCTGTTATATAGGAAAGGACCCAGCTGGCTTCTCACCTTTAGCTGTGATTTCTTGTTCTTGCTCTGAAAATGCAGGTAGTCTGAGTTGCCAAACTGTCTGAAATATTCCAAGGCAAAAAGCCTCATGGGGACATACCTTGGCAACCTAAAAGGGGTCAACTCACAGCCATATATTCTGATGTTTGTGTGGTTCTGGTAGAGGTACCAGTTACCAATGCTGTAAGATTTATTCAAATGGAGAATTCTTCTCATATCATCAGTTAGTCTAGGAGGAGGAGTACCATGCAATACTGTCATGACTAGATAAATGAATAAGTCAATAAACTCAGAGTATGTGTAAGGGGATACAGAGGTATGATGAAAAACAGAGGTCCAGAACACAACTGATCTTGGATTTCCCCGGGCATTGAGTTGCTTCAAAGGAAAAGAGAAGGTGGCTGGCTGATAAAACAAGAAGAGGTGGTATATGTACGAGGTGTACCTGAATAGTCTTTCCCTCTTCAAGTTCATAAACTGGTCATGGATTTTATCTGCAATGTATGTAGCATAATCATAATGTACAGCTGGGGGCTTACCAGGAGAGAATAGAGACAGCATTGCCATTATGCTTTCATCCACATCCTCCATTCCCTTGAATCCTAGGGCATAGCTGATCAAATCCACTAACATCCTGCCCAATTCATTCAAGTACTGATATCCAATAGGAGGAGTTCTGATGGATTCAGAGCCTGGTTTTACAAACAACTGATTGATTTTAATGATTTGGTCAATTGACAGCTGGTTCCCTTTCTTTATCAAATTCTGCATATGGAGGGGGGTCAATTGCTTGGCAATATGGAAGTGCAGCATCTCATTAATACTCTCTGGGGTGATGTGGAACAGGACTGAGCCTGTGGGGCTGATGACAGCTCTTTGGTTTGGGTCATAGCATTCCTGGCAGCTGTAAACCAACTCTGGCATAGGATTTACCTGGGGGAGGTTGTAGATGGGCAAGTTTGAGTCCCAAATCCCCAAGATGTCTGCTCCACTCAGGTGCTGGGCTTTCAACTCATTCAACATCTGGATATTATACTTGGAGCCCATAAGAAACCAGTCCAGCATTTGATAATCCATATCTCCCAGGGCTTTCCACTCCAATTCCTGGTGAGGGGCATTGAGGGGCTTGATGTTGAGAGCAATGGGAGTCTCCATGATCTTCTTCAAAGTTCAACAATTGTAGGTGGATGGTTTAATGGAAGCAACACAGAATAGAAGTGATTTTCTGTAAAAACAGTTTGTATCTCAGGTACCAGAGGAGGAATTTACACAACAGCAGTTGAAATACTGTTTGTTTCAGGAGCAGGGCTTCTCTATGGTCTCACTATGTCCTCTTTTAGCGGGTGAATTGAGTTTAACAAGAAATTTGCCGGGAATACGCAGTGAATATTGTTTTTGAGCGAAATTACAGGTATTAAGGCTCGGCTGGCGTTTTTGGACTTCACAGTTGCAAATGCAGACGTGCAGAGGGAAATGGCCGGTGAAATTATGAATTTTATCTTTTCTCTAGCCCTCTGAGCAATTTTATTTTCAATTGCAGGCGTATGGAGGATAGAAAACGAAAAATACCTGGTAATTTACGAACAGAGGTCGTGCACGCGTGCAAGGTTGATGCTGTGGAGGTCGCCTTGGTCGACTGAGCAGGTTGGCAGAGTTTTGGGACGTAAACGGTCATGCAGAGAAAACAGTAGAGAAACGCGCAAAAATGGGAAAAATAGGCGTTTTTTGGCTTAATATGGGCTTTTTTATGATTTTGGCGCTTTTTAGTGATGACGTCAGCATGACGTCATTGGTAGGCCAAGGTGAGGTGACGTCAGCTGACGTCATCGGGTGACGTGGCGGTAAACTATTGGTCCATGGGGGCGATGAGGTGGCAGCCATGTCATCAGTGAGGTGGACGAATAACGGAGACAAGGACAAGCGGGCGTGACGTGGCGGTATACAGTTGGAAAACGGTTGGTGGTTAGGACCGTAGCGGTTACGGTTAAGGCTAGCCGCTACGGTCTCTCGGGGCGGTTTAGGTACGGTCCCAGAAATGTCAGACCCGGCTCCGAGAGCCCTTATCGTGCGACGCGTGGCCTGCCCGTGACGTGACGCAACGTCACTTTCTCGGGCGTTAACTGTCCACTACGGGGGCTGCTCCGATATTGCTGTGGATCGTCGGATCCTCGGGACCTGATCCGACGGTGGGCGGAGCAACAACGTGCTCGGAGTATATGCGCGGGCGGAAAACTTTGGGTTGTGGGTTTTTTGATGTTTTTTCAATGTTTTTCCATTAAAACAAACTGCGCGCTAGCCTTTTGGAAATGTGCCATAGGCGGGCTTTTTAGACTTTGGGTAATTTTTGCAAAGGATTTAAGGGTAAAAGAGGGTTTATAAGGGTCTTTTCAATGCAAATGGTGGTTTGAGGAGCAAGTTGGCTTGTAGCAAGGGGGAATGGGACGTGATAGGTTCACCAAGGTGACCAGAGGTCACTTTGGTTCCTTTTGAAGAACATATGGCTATAATGCCAAGGGGAGGAGTATTTATAGAATTTGGGGCTTTATACACCGTAGTGTTAATACTATTAGGGGAAGGGTAAGATAGGGGAGCTATATAGTAGAATTAGAGGTTAATATGAATGAGGGAGCAAATGAAGGGGATCTCACTGAGTTTATCTGAAATTGATTTAGTTTTGAGAGTAGATCAAAATGAAAAGATTTTAGACAAGAAATGTGGCTTCTGAATGAACAAGAACCACCATAAAACCATGATCTCTCTCCATGAATCTCAGCTGAAAAAGGGAATGTTAGTAATGAAATGAAGGGGAAAAGGGGAGGTTAGTCATGCTCCTTGCTGCAATTTGATGGAATTAACCACTTTGTCTATTGATAGATTTTTCCTTGGCGATACATCTTTTGACATATGTGCAATGGTGAAAATGCCCTTTCTGCAACCACAACTACTTACCCAGCTATTTTCCTAGCATTTTTTGTTTCTCCATTGGAGGGTGCACTTGGACTTGCAAACCCTTACTTGCCTTTTCTTTTCTTTGGCTTTTCTTTTTTCTTTTCTATCTACTTCTACCCTTATCTCTTCCAAGGTCCCAGATTAAGCTGTTGGGAACCTTTTCTTCTCTACCTAAACTACTTGTCTGCCAAGATTGAACAGTTTGGACAGACTCCTTTCTCTATTCTAAAACAGAAAATTTAAATATGGCATGACCCAGTTTAAACTGTTGGATCATCCATCAAAATTGGAATAAGGTCATCAACATTGAAACACTTTACACACCTTCTGTTCTTTAGGAAATATGGGATCTTTGTGATACCAAAGCAGAGCATATTTGGACTTTCCCTTGCCAATCATGAAATATGAAACCTATTGGTATAGGTATCCAACAATTTGGATAAATTCCCCTTATTTATTTATTTTGGTTGAAAATCAAGTCATCACTAATTACTTTTCCAACCATTGTATAAGGATTGCAAGAAACCTCATTGGGATTTATGTTAGGGTCCAACCCTAACCACTTTATTTATGTAATAGGGTCGAGTCATAGTTATAGTTAGTCAAAGAGTCAATAAAGCTCGTATTAATAATTGTAAGTGGTTGACCTGCATTTAAGAACGGGACCACAGTTAGTTGCAAACGGGCCATGTTATTAGATAGATGGTATTGAAAGAACCATGGTAATGACGCATGACATTGTATGTATGAATCCTATATAAAGGATAGAAACTCCCCATTGAGATATATCAAGTCTTGTTTTGTAATTGAGCTCTGCTATGTTGGAGGTTGCCCCTCGAAGAGGCAAGTGAACACTGCTTTCATCTATTAATAATAAAATACTTTTTGTTTTTCTCATTTTCTTCTATGTTCTGGGATGTATTTCTTTGCATATTTGGTATTCTGTAATTTCTCGCAGGTCAAGAGCATAACAATTTATGAGTGGTACATGGAGGCTTTTCCAATGGTTCTTAAAACTACCATTCTCCTTCAACATATCATGTGTGGTTCAAAAAGTGCAAGGTTATGTTATGATTGTGACACCTTGTTAATCTTTGAAATATCTTGCAACCTTTTATTTGCAAAGTATACATGAATTTGATCATCCCATCACATTTGTCTTTCTATAATCCTTGGATTTACTTCCAACATGTGAATAGATTTTATTGAGACTTGTATATTGAATATGCCAACTATTGACATGATTTTAATGGTGTCTTGTGCTAATAATTACAAATCATGGATAAGCTTACATAACACAATGCCTTAATTTGTGGATGAGATCATCAAGGCTACCTGTATTCATGAAATTTTAAAAATGACTACAATACTTACAATCTCAAACTCCTTCCTAAAAATCAAAATCGTACGGGTCAAAGGAAGGGCTTTATGAAACCTCTTTTCAACTTGAAACAAAATATAAGGAGGCAGGCCATAGGTTCTCCACCACCCCAACTTAAGTTCAAATGAATGGTTTATAAAGTAGTATGAGAGATTCATCACAACTGATTTGAGGGGTAAATCCTCCAATTTTGAACTCAATTGTTTTTCCTTAAAAATATCTTTAATAGCCACTAAATATCTATAATAGTAATCTTATTATGAATCGAGCTAATATTATTACATGAAAGCACTTGATACTAGATAAAACTATATACATTTTTAATAATATTAAGCACAAAAATATATTTATAGGAAAATAATGAATCGACTGATTCTATTGAAATAAATTCTCAAAAAGTTAAAAAAAGAAGAAAAAAAAAACAAAAAACAAAAAAAAAGACATTTATTAACAAGACTACCAAAACCTATCTTACATAAACAAACTTATTATTATCTTACATAAACAAAATCTCATTATTAATAATAATTAAAAAATATACCACACATATATTTGCTTGGGAATATAGAGCTACATGTGATACCTAAATTCAATGCAAGATTACCTTATTATTAATAATGATTAAAAAGTATACCACATAGACTAGATTTTCATATAACCACACTAGATTCCCTTCCGAAGTATAAAGCAACAAGTGATACCTAAATTCACATGGTAAAAGTCCACCAAAAAAAGGGTTGATTGCAAGATTATACTAAAGGGTCAGTTGGTCCCATGATAAAAGTAAAAGTTTTTGAACAGTCACAAATACTAAAGAAATCACATTTATAATTAAACACTTCAATCTCAAAAAGAATAACTCCTCTACCCAATAGGGCGTCCACAATATGTCATCCTCATGACGCTGGTCTATGCATGATTGATGATGTCATTCATGTAAATTTAATACATGAAAACTTCAAAACTTGACCCTGGTTGGGAGTGTAGATGGTTTTCAAATCCGAGTTTGGAGTTCGCCTACTTCTATACAAGGCAGGCTATGCAATTGTCTTTCTCACCTCTTGCTTACGGAATTTTCCCTACTCCAGTTCTAGGTATGGTTGTATATTTCTGATCTGTGAGATATCATAGATTTGCTCATATTCTGTTAGAAATAATACTGAGAGGGGGGGTGAATCAGTATTATCACATCAATGAAACTTTTTCATTTCCATATTCAGATTCATATATGCTACTTCCTCAAGTTCTTATGATTCAGTTAGTTGATCCTTAATGAGTGCATTAGAACATTATCAACCATATTAATAGTAAATAGGTGCAGTAAAATAGAACAGATCATCACACATAAGCCACACACATGAACACCATGATATAAGGTGGAAACCCAATGTGGGAGAAAACCACCTGCTGCAAGTCATCTCAATATTCTTCTTAATAATAAAATCCTTTTACAATATTTCTGTACTGGTGCAGTCTTATACCAGTACACAGGCTTCTACCTACAGAGAACTACAACCCCCATAGTTCTTGTACTAGCCGATCCATTTACTAGTACGCAGGCTGCTACCTGCTACAATGCTCCAAAGTTTTCAACTGCTACTGGACGGGAGCTACCACCCCCTTAGCTCTTGTACTAGCTAAGATACTAGTAGATAGGCGCCGGCCTACAATGTTCTCTCCTCTGGGTACCATGTTTCATACATTTTCATACTGGATACACCTAAAGCACAACACATAATCCGAAAGGCCACATTTCATCCAATTTTCATACTGGACCCATAAATATCATTGAAGCACATAATCAATCAATCTTCTGAATCACCCAATCACCAGATCAATACATATACAAGGATAATATGTGTGTCAGCAATCAGATCTAGTCCATCAGATCATATAAGGATAAGTCATTATGAACCTGATCCATTCATCCATCAATACTGAAGCTAAACATAATCATTCAATCAATCACTTCTCAGAATGTTGTTATCAGAACATAATACCAGTAACCAGACATCACTTCAAAACCCAGAACTCTTCAGTAAACAACAGAAGCAGCTAAAACATATTTTAAGAAAAGTACGCAGCTTCTTCAATGGAAACCTGCGGGTATCCGCTCCTGCACCATCTATTGATCCGCGGGTATCCGCACCTGAATAGGCTTCTGACCTGCGAGTGTCCGCAGCTGCGCAGTCTTCTTCTCGGCGGGCATCCGCACCTACGGCTGCGGGTTGCCTGCGTACTTACGCACTGCACCCATCTCTGGCCTGCGATCCTCTGCACCTACACCGATCTCTGACCTGCGAACCTCCGCACCTTTTCCTTGATCTACCTGCGGATCTCCGCGCTTTCTCCTTCACTGGCCTGCGGATCTCCGCACCTGAAACGTGTCGCACCTGCGGTCCTGCGGTTATAGAGTTTTTCAGACTTCAAATATGCCACAGACTATCAGATCTACAGATCTGATCATGCACAAAGGAGATCTCGACCCATCAGTAGATCCGCCTTATTCAGATCTAGATCTGCACCATAACCCAATCACCGTATTCCAGATCTAGCACTTTATCAGATATTCAATTAATCAGAAGATGCCTTGCCAAATGATCTCCTTCCTCTTTTATAGCCTTAGGCCTTTCACAATACCACGGTCCAAAACCATAATAACACAATACCACGGACCCAATACTTGGGATCAACACTTTTGGATGCAATACCACGGACCAAAACCATAGGATCAAAAACTGTCAGACTAATACCATGAACCAATCATGAAAGTGCATGATCTTTTCTCTACATGAAAGAAACTTTTCTCTGCATGAAAGTGCGTGTACTTTTCTCTACATGAAAGAAACTTTTCTCTGCATGAAAGTGCGTGAACTTTTCTCTACATGAAAGTGTGTGAACATTTCGCTATATGAAAGAGACTTTTCACCATATGACAGAAACTTTTCTCTGCATGAAAGTGCGTGAACTTGAACATAACTTTGCTGCACTATAATTTATCATCTGTGTGATTTGCCATCATGGACAACACTTGTCTCATAATGCCAACATATTCTATGTCCACGTTAAGCATTGATTCACAGTAACTGAAGCCGTTTTTTTTGTAGAAGTGGGAATCTTGTTGCCTTCAAAGGTGTTCCAGTTTCAATATCTGTAAGCCAACAACATGAACAACGTCAGCGGCAGCAATAACAACACCAGGAGCAACAACAAAGGCAGTAGCAATAAGAGCAACAACACCATGAACAACAATGAAGGCAGCAGCAACAACAAAGGCGGTGGCAACAAGAGCAACAACACCATGAACGATAACAACACCAAGAGCGACAACACCATAAACAATAACAACACCATGAACAATGACAACACCGGGAATAATGACAACACCATTACATTTTCATTGCATGGCAGGTATGGGAAAGGCAACAACAAAGGCGGCGGCAACAACTGCCCGTAATTGTAAAGCAACTTATGACACCAGGTAATGGCAACTTAACTAGACCAACTTATACTAAGTGACTTTTGTTTTCCTTTCTGAAATTTATGCTTCGCTTTTTCTTCACTACTGCACTATATGCACAAATATGTCATCGTTAATAATTTTGGCATTAAATATGTCATGAATTTCTTTTCCTTAGGGTTAATTACATTGCCATTGCATGGCAGGTATGGGAAAGAATAAATGCAGTCGAAGATTATCTGTTTATCTAAGACTAACTATGTGTTGATATATAGTTATTTTAGAGCCAAATAGTCTACTTATAAGGCATTCCCATATCAGTTCAAGGTTTTGGTCAAGTACAATATTATTGCATGCTAGGTATGGGAAGGAATAAATGCAGTTGATAATTATTTGTTTATCTAAGACTGACTATGTGTTGATATATAGTTAGTTTATACCCAAATACTATATTTACTTATAAATAGAAGAAGATGGACACTCGTATATTGTAATTCTGATTTATGTATGAGAAAAACCTACCTGCATGGTTACTATGTTTTAATGATTTTATGGCCAAGTCATGATATCTCCTAATAAGTAGTTAATTGAATAATTAATTAAATAAACAAATTAAATAAAAAATGATCAATCAAAATTAAATTTAATGTATATATTCATTTAAATGTATCTAATTAAATTTAAGTGTACCTATTGTTACATATTTATAGATATTTATGTGATATCTTGCTTCATATTTCTTCAGTGCAGTACATGCAGCTAAATATTTCTTCAGTGTAGTATATGCACAAATATGTCATGGTTCATGATTTCACTTCCTTTTTGATCTACACAAAGGTGTCATCGATTTCTTTTGTTTTGGTTTTGGTTAAGTACATTATTATTGGATGGCAGGTATGGGAAAGAATAAATGCAATGCAAGATTATCAGTTTATCTAGGACTGACTATGTGTTGATATACAGTTAGTTTACACTACTACATAAAGGAGGGTTTTAAGACAATATTTGAGACAATTTTTGGGTAAATTGTCTTAACTTAAGACAAAAAAAACTGTGTATTGTCTTAAATATTGTCTTTAAGCTAGTGTCTCAAAAATTATTGTCTTAAAAAATAGTGTCTTAAATATTATTGCCTTAAAAAATATTGTCTTAAAGTATATTGTTTTAAAGATTATTGTCTTAAAAAATATTGTCTCTATAAAGACAGTATATAACACAACCATTATTGTCTCTTAGGAGACAATTTCATTTTTGTCTCACTAGAGACAATTTCATTTTTGTCTCTCTAAAGAAAACACTTGGATTAGAGACAATTTGTCTTTAGTACTAGCTATTGTCTCTCTAGAGACGATAAAATTTTTATTTAAATATCACTTTTGTCTCTTTAGAGACAATATAAAACAATGAATCAAAAAATTTCTCACCATTGAGATAAATTGATATAAAAAACATTTAATTAAAAATGAACTACAAAATCATTGATTAATTCATGTTACCTCCTAAAGTAGATGCTCTTCCATTGAGCTAGCACACTTTAGAAAATTATGTGAAGAGTTATGCCAATCCTTAAAATTACAATTATAGTCATTGATTTTAAATTAGAGAAAAAGATAAAAGAAGAAAACTAAAAACTACAAACAAACCCAAAAACCAAACCAAGTGAAGAGTTATGGCAATCCTTAAAATTACATTTATAGTCGTTGATTTTAAATTAAATAAAAAAGATAAAAATTAAAAACTACGAACAAACCCAAACACCAAACCCAAACAGCTTGTGGAAGCTCTGAAATTTGTGACCAAGGCACTGGTGTCTTTGCACACCCTTTTGTTTATGCACAAAGATCTCAAGTGGGATAACGTGATGAAGAACATTGAATCAGATGACTGGTTTATAATAGATTTTGAGGATGCCATTGGTGCACCTCAGATTTACCCTCATAATCTTAGTGGCTTCAACCATGCTCCTGAGATGCCTAGGGGTGTTCATGGGGTTAAATTTGATGTGTGGAGTATTGGAGACCTTATTAGGACAAGTGGGCTGAATGTGTCTGAGCTGTTGAGGAATTTACAGAATAGATGCTTAGAACAAGACCCAGATCAGAGGCCTTCTGCTACAGATTTCTATCATCACCTTCTTCAGTTGTAATCTTCCCTACCTAATTACTGAGATTAGACATTGCCAACCATGGTCAATTCTCAGTCCTATGTATCCCATTATTACTATTCATAGGATCCAGAATCACATGATTATTGAAAGTTGTATTATTATAAAATTTGATATATCTAACGAAGAACTTGTTTTAGATTGTACACAAGGAAGACACCCCTTCCTAGAATGCCATTAGTTCACAATGGCGATCTGATGTAAACAGGATACAATGTTCATAACATTAAGTTGCTTATCATAACCTTGACACTCGATTCTAATGGAAATAAGCATATTTCCATGTTGTTTCCTGATAGGGGGATTTTTAAAAATGGGTGTTCTGATTTGTAGCTTTGATATAATTCAATTTTTAATTCAATGAACTACATGCTTATTATGTTAAAATAGAAATGATGTGTTTCACAATTTAGAGTATGCCATGCTAGAGAAATTGAAACAACAATTCTCTCCCTCTTTTTCATTAAATTAAATTATATATAAAGAAAGCTTTATTTTTTTATGGTTTATGGTGAAGGGAAAATGATATTTAATGCTCAGCGTATCAAATAGTATTGAATGTTAAAGACCCTGTAGTGAAAGGCAAAGCACAAAGAAGGGTAGATGATATTTAATGCTCACCATATCAAACAGTAATGAATGTTAAAGACCCTGTAGTGAAAGGCAAAGCACAAAAAATAATTGAGGACTCAATTGTCCACAATACCCAAGTGCAATTTACCCATGTAGAAAGCCCCACATAGTTGGACATCATATAGTAACTAAAAAAAAATAACCTAAATGACTTGAATATAAACATCCCATGTAAGACTAGTGATAGAACAACCTAGAGTGCACCAGGAAATTTTCAATTCATTTGGAGACCAGTTTCTGCAGTCTCATGAAAGAAAAAAAGTTTTGAAGTTGGCCCCCATTTCTAACATTCAACATAACTGGAGATGAATAGCCAAAAGAGAGCAGTTGAATGCACCCTTTAAAAATTTCACTTTGTTTTCCATTTTTCTCCATTATATCATATAGACATGTTATGCTCAATTGAAAAAATGATTCATCACCACCACCACAGTAAAATCTCACTATTTCAATCCACTCCAAACTTATTTCATCAACTACATAGGTTTACACACATATGCATCTTATGATAGAAGAGAAAAAGGCTCTGCTAGGTACTCGAAACTTTAGATTCAATATCAGATAGAAAATGTAGAAGGAAAAAATAAAATCCAGAGCTGCAACATCGTTATATAAGTGGGGAAAGGGAAAACAAAATTGATACAATGAATTTGGTTCTTCCTCAATTGAATGAAACTATGAAATTACAAATATGTAATGTAGGAATACTCTAATTATCATCCAGAATCCAACTTAAACTCTATCCACTAATTCCTCCAAGAAGTCTTTCTAGCAACTAATAAAAAGACGAATGTAAGAATAAACCAACTGTCAACAACCATATAGGTAAGGCAGGTCTACCCTTCCCTAGGGGCAGGTGCTGAATAGAATTGTGATCTGTTGCCATTAATTCTAGCAACCTTGTTAGATCCTTTGGGGGCAGTGACTAGGCCGAGGGTACCCCAGGTGACCAGGCCACCATGACCTTGTCTTAAACATGCAGACTATAATTGAGAACAAAAGGGACTTAGGAGTATGGCATACTACATTGAGAGAGCCTTAGGTCACCAAGTCATTATGAACCTAATCGTAAACAGGTAGACTGTAACGGATCAAGAATTGTTGCATAAAATATTACATTTGTTGAACCCCGAGCTTTACCAACTCATGCCCAAACAATAAATGGATATGGAAAAAACCTGAAATAACTAATTTGAGGATGTTCTAGTTTCAATTTTTCCTTGAAATAATTTGCCCGACACTATTGGAAAAACAATATATGTAAACCAATCAAAATGTCCATATCCAAAAGACCGAAAAAATATGAAGATGAAGTGTGGGTTTACTGAAAAACCGCTCTTTTCTCAAACTCACTCTTAAGGGTTGTAACAAATCATTCTCAAGCAGCTCACGGACAAGCAAAAATTCAATCAATCCACAGATGCACCAATAAATCAAAAAAATCATACATAGTGAAAGGAATGGACAAAATGTTTTAAAAAAGATAAGAAAAAACCAATTTAAAAATAAATAAATAAAATAAAATAACCCCAAAAAGAAGTTTTCAAAGTACATGAGAACTTACCCTCTCAAGCTCATCTTAGATTTCCTATAGCTTTTCAATGGAGAGAACAAGCTCACCGTCTATGTGCTCTTCATCTTCACGTTTTGATCGCTTGGACTCTTCCATTCTGCCCAGTCCTTGTCACCCAAAAGTCCTAAAAATCCAACAGTGTCGAAGGCGCAGGCAGAGTGGCAGAGAGGGAATGGTCCTAGCATTCATTATTACCTCTAGAAATGTTGCACGCTCCATCTTGCCATCCTCAATGAAGAAAACTTCCAAAGCTTAAAATTTAGATCTCATCATTCATTATTATGTCCAGAAATGTTGCACGCTCCATCTTGCCATCCTCAATGAAGAAAAATTCAAATCAAATATTATCTTTAAAATACCAAACAAGTTGTTGATTATTTTTTACTTCCACCTACAAAAGAGCACTTGCTAGTCTAGGAGATATGTTTTGAAATAGTGCCATTGCTAGCAGTGTGTGTATTGAGCTACTAGGCTGCAATAGTGGCACCTAATTTACCAGGAACGAAACTTAGGAAAAGGACTCAAAATAGATGTTCATCTACATCCTATTAAACTAGCAATATTTACAGTAAATAGAACTAATATCTCAACTATTTTCACATTTTATGAACTGTACCTATAGAGGTCTAGTAGCTGCAAGATGAAAAGAGTTATTCTAAAGCTTCAAGCTATAAAAAATTTGACCATTGTGCAATAAAATTTTCCCATTGATCTGAAGGCCTTGACATACTGATGTTGCAAGTAAAACAGGCAATGGAGTCCTAGACAAAGCATTAACCAAATATCACAAGTTGCTTTAATCAGGTTGACGCTTATCATAGTAAATACAGTTCACATCTAACAACAATAAAGCCAATTTTTTCCATTTGTTATTTACAAAATGAAATGGAATTGACTATCTAATACCCACCCAGAGCCTACTGCTCACTAATCTCTAGGGACAAGTGCATTGCCTAAACCTATCAAATAACTAAGAAGATCTAGGATAGGAGGTGGAGTTGCTGCTACACGTACTACTTTTGATTGAACATAGGGACCTTTGGCAGGTGAAACATTGATTTCTGTCTCAGTGGCTGATGATTCTTCATATGGAAGGTAACAGTTTACTTGCAAGTTTTGATGTAACAAGGTACATTGGGAGGTAACAAGGTACAAGGTACATATGGAAAGACATATGGGAGGTAACCTGTACAAGCATAAAAAGTGCTTAGAAGAATATATGTGTGCTCTGACTTCTCAGAAACATCAAGGAAAGACTTAATTTCAAAAATAAACACTTTAATGATCTTTGTACCTATTACTTACCACTTCAGATAGAAGTGTTGAGCATGATAACTGCTAAAAAAACATATTATTATTAGACATAATGGAAGAAAACTCCTTGAACTAAGCATAAAATATAATACTTATACTAGAAAAACCTATACAAATGCAAACATCTCAAACAGTGACAGATGAACTTAAGCCTTTTCATTGAAATAACTTACCACTTCTCTAGTATCCATTTTAGAATCCAAACTAAATCCCAAAACATAGAAGACTAGCCATTCTTGAACTTCTTTCCTTCTCATTCTCCAGCTCAAAATGGTGAGCCCCATGCTTGTGATCATTGGGCATAATAGAAATGGCATCCAACAATCTAGATGATGCCATCAGCTGCAAATCCTTCTATGCTAAGTATTTATTGTAGCTTTTCTAGAGGATATAGAGCTTGTACCATGCATAAGCATGATACAAATGACTTTCTAATATCTAAAATATCTTTGTTAACTTTGAATAGTAGATTTTCGCCATTTGACGTTTAGGAATATTCTTAACCATACACAAGACCATGAATATCTTCTATAGAATGAAAAGCTTCCTACATATCATATGCCATCTGTCATAAGAAATAGTATAAGGAAAAAATATATGAAAAATAAAAATAATTTAGCTCGTAGATTCTATAGTATTTTCATGAAATTTCATTCAACTCAAATCTTCCTCTGCAATAGGGTATTCTCCAATAATTAATTCCTACAAGATCAAACTATATCAACCTTCCCATATAAACAAATATAATCCTATATCTAATTCAATAGATAACATTTTAGATTTCTGGCCCCATTCGATAGTGATACCTTCTGAAAGGTGTGCCAAAAATCTACTCAACATGACATTATAACTATTTACATCATGGGCAATATGGGTAAACTCCCAACCAAAGATAAATGGTTTCTAGAATATGATTTTTCTACACATTTCCCTCTTCCCATTTCACAATGGCAGCCAACAATCTAGATGATGCCATCAACTACAAATCCTTCTATGCTAAGTATTTATTGTAGCTTTTCTAGAGGATATAGAGCTTGTACCATGCATAAGCATGATACAAACGACTTTCTAATATCCAAAATATATTTGTTAACTTCGAATATGAGATTGTTGTCATTTGAGGTTTAGGAATCTTCTTGACCATACGCAAGGCCATGAATATCTTCTATAGAGTGAAAAGCTTCCTACATATCATATGCCATCCGTCATAAGAAATAGTATAAGGAAAAAATATATTAACAATAAAAAATTTAGCTCACATATTCTATAGTAGGTTCATCAAATTTCATTCAACCCGAAGCTTCCTCTACAATAGGGTATTCTCCAATAATTAATTCCTACAAGCTCAAACTATATCAACCTTCCCATGTAAACAAATATAATCCTATATCTAATTCAATAGATAACATTTTAGATTTCTGGCCCCCATTCGATAGTGATACCTTTTGAAAGGTGTGCCAAAAATCTACTCAACATGACATTATAACTATTTACATCATGGGCAATATGGGTAAACTCCCAACCAAAGATAAATGGTTTCTAGAATATGATTTTTCTACACATTCCCTCTTCCCATTTCACAATGGCAGCCAACAATCCAGATGACTCCATCAGCTACAAATCCTTCTATGCTAAGTATTTATTGTAGCTTTTCTAGAGGATATAGAGCTTGTACCATGCATAAGCATGATACAAACGACTTTCTAATATCCAAAATATATTTGTCAACTTCGAATAGCAGATTGTTGTCATTTGAGGTTTAGGAATCTTCTTGACCATACACAAGGCCATGAATATCTTCTATAGAGTGAAAAGCTTCCTACATATCATATGCCATCCGTCATAAGAAATAGTATAAGGAAAAAATATATTAAAAATAACAAATTTAGCTCACATATTCTATAGTAGGTTCATCAAATTTCATTCAACCCAAAGATTCCTCTACAATAGGGTATTCTCCAATAATTAATTCCTACAAGCTCAAACTATATCAACCTTCCCATCTAGACAAATATAATCCTATATCTAATTCAATGGATAACATTTTAGATTTCTAGCCCCCATTCGATAATGATACCTTCTTAAAGGTGTGCCAAAAATCTACTCAACATGACATTATAACTATTTACATCATGGGCAATATGGATAAACTCCCAACCAAAGATAAATGTGTTGTGCCTTTTTCCCATAACCATTTATTAGCATACCCTTTTTCGTTGAGAGAAGATCCATTGGATAGTGGGATACAATCTTTAGTTCTTGTGAGGGCATCCAAAAATCACCCTCGGATAATTGACTGCTAGCATCTTTACAACAGTTTTTGCTCACTGACTTGATGCTTGTCTCAAGGGAGTTTTCCTTGAGGGTCTTTTTCCCAACACCTTTCCTTAAGGTAAAAGTGTGTATACATTGTTGTATGTAATCTTGATCTTCCATATTATCAATACAAGAAGATACAGATCCACCAGCTGAATATGCAATAAGTACGAAATCAGACAGCTCAAACTATTCGCACTTTTTGTTTTCATTGAAGTTGGCTGATGTTGCATGTTCTTCATCAGAATTTGTCCATATTTTTCCATACTGTTGTATTTTCTTTTTCTAAAGTACAAATTTCATCCACACTGACCCTTGAATGTGATTTCTCCTCATTCATTTCTTCAACCTTATCCTCATTATACATCATACTGGACAATCATCATTCTAGTACAGAACAACCTCTGGATATTATTGGTGAATAATTGTAGTTAATGGGTTCTCATGTAACGATTCCCAATACCAATGGAACAACATATAATTTGAATCACTCAAGTAATGAATCTCAATTTAACAACATTATAATATAATTAAATTCTACCATAAATACACATCAAGAATGCTTCACCTTGTAGATTTCAGCACCCATGTATTTGATGGATTTAAGGGAATGAAGGGAAATTGGAAAGCCAATGATCTCTTACAGTTATGTATGGCCTTGTCTAGTACCTATGGCCTCTTTGACAACCAAGATTGAGCTCAAAATCACCCTAGCAAATGAAAATAATGATTAGGGGAGAGGGAAATAACTCTAGTAAGTACAAATCCACCCAAGAACGCTTAAGAACACTCCAGGTAAGGAGAGAGAAATTCTTAACAGTCGTACAGAAACCAAATTAGCAACTCGTTGAGGAAATGCAACAACTCCAGAACCATGGCAGTTGATCTCTAACTCAACAAAAAAGTGGATTATGAGTAACTCAGAGCTGATGCATTTCATAGAGCATCAATCAATCAAGAGTTTCTGAATGATGCTAATAGAAATTCAATGGAGAGTTATTTATTTCAGCCATGAGCACAAAGATAGGGAGCACATATAACATAATTGAGTAAGAATGATGATAACTCATGCACCATAAGTTTATTATATCTTAGGAACATATATTAGATGAGAGCCTAGCACATTACCTTCATTGTCAAAAGAGAGATGTCCATGTGCAAATTAACCCTCGCTCCATGTGAGACTATTGCAGCATAGCTGCTATGGGAAAATGAAGGAATTGGTCATGGTAGTTAAACACTGAATTGAGCTAGTTTCATTGTTGTCCAATTAGGGCTATTGCATCTTGTCACAGGAAAAGATTCTAGGACATTTCAACATTACAAAGGCAACAATCCATGCATAGTCACTCTTTGCTTAGTTAAGTCAAAGCTCATGGAGAATGATATCCAGGTGTTTTAGCCTATATTCGACCTCTTTTGGGTAGCAACCAAGAAAGTGAAAAAGCTTGAAGTCTGTAATCCAACGGGAGAAGAAAAATTGAGGATAAAAAGAAGCCTACAACACTTGAAGAAACTGAAGTCTGTGACTAATCTGAATCTCAATCTAAAGCTATCTATTTGCAATAGGATCTGAATATCTGTGGTAAAGAGTCAAGGGTTTGTTGTAGTAGCCAAATATTAGTAATAGAAGGCAAAGAGTCTGTAATTGGAAGTCATTGTATTATAATAAGAGACTAAGCTTGCAATAAGGACAGAAATTCAATAGCTCTTCTGACTTTGACTAGGGAGAGACTCAACTATTGACCTTGACTTAAAGAGGAGGGCTGACTTGGAGGGACTCTTTGGTCTTTTATTAGATATCTCATTTTGAATAAATTCAATAAGAGGAGGATTGTTGGGTTTTCCCCTATTGAGAGGTTTTTCCCTACCTTGAAAGCCTAAATCTTTGTGTCTCGTACTTCTTTGAGTTCTTGGAAGAACAATTTGTGTAATTACTTTATGAAAGAGAAATATTAACTAACAAAGAAAAGAATACTTATATAGGAGTTTACTTCCAACTATGAAGGAATACAATGAGGACATAAAATTTGTAAATTTTAAACTTGGCTAGGCCACTGCACCTCCAAAAACCTGATGCATTAAGCCATAAACTAGAAACCTTCTGTAAAAGTCCAAAAACAAATGAATTAGAATGAATTATCAACCAGAATCAAGGGCATTTACACTTTACATTTGACAATATATTGCAGTATGAATATTGAGGTCACAACTATTCATTTATCTTGCACTGTTGTAAGAAAGGATGATCATATTTTATATATTTTGTCTAGTAATTCCTGCACTTCATCATTGCCAGCTCTAACCAAGGTTTCATGTTCCCATTGTAATGAACAACAGCTGCATTGTCAATCTCTAAATTGTCCATGCTAGGATTATATCATAAACCCAGCACATGCCAAGACTTGTCCAAAGGATGGGTCAAGCCATAAAACGTTCAATCTAGGGGGTAGTGTTCCAAGCTTCCACAACACTCTATCCTCATTCTGACATACAATAAAAGAAAAAATTAGAAATTGAAAAAAGAAAAACCCATTAAGTTTTCTAGCTAATTACTTCAGATTTACTTCAAATACTTTAAAATAAGCATCACAAGAATTAACATGAATAAACCACACTACATACTTACCGTGTTCTGCCACTTGTGATATATTCCATTTATATCTTGTTTCTCCCATTCTTTGAGATGAAATACATTCATCCCATATGCCCAACCACAAACATGAGGATCAAAGTGCCTGGCTATGTGCGGATTGGACAAATTAACTTATTTGTCAAACTGGTGAAATATTTCTCCACAAGTTTCCACTAAACCATTAACATTTCCATGAAGATGTACTGACCTCAAGGGCATCAATTCTTTCTGCACCACAATATCATCATCCAAGAAAAGGATCTTGTTCATTTTGGGTTAAACTTGTGGAAGATAGAAATGAAGATGATTTAGCATGGATAAATATTTTGGATTTATATATTTCCAATTGGAGGAACCTGCTGAGAATGTAGTCAAGTGATCTGCCTTGAAATAATACTCTTTCATAGCTACGGATTCAAGTTGGCGAAGCACAGGGAAATAGGAGGAATTGAGCCATTTAAAATCATCAACATTTTCTACATGTATCCCAGCTTTCCCTCGGAGATTAAGTAAAAACCACATTTTCATGGCCCCAAAATTTAACTTGTCTATGATGAGATGAAATACATGTTTCTCAGATTCGTGCAAACACATGTACATCACCTAAAATGAGATCCAAATATTAAATTTAAAATGCAGCAAAACTGTTGGACTTCTAGACTTTAGAGTAATTTAAATTAATAACCCTTCACCTTAGCATTCATGACAGTTGAATTCACAACCATAGATGCAACCAAGACATTGTCAGAAAATAATGCATAGTGATAAAGAGTCGGATACTCCAACTTGTCCTTTTTAGGAAATTATCACTTTTCAAGAGGAAGAAAGTAATAATCTATGGTCAATCGCATGGACAGATAATGCAGGCCCTTGGGAACAGACTTTGTTGCCACCTGACTTAAAAATTTACTTTGATTTTCCAAGGTCATTACTTGATCGTCTGCAGACTGAAGCATGGCTTGCAACTTCTTTGTTACTATCGCACAGCCATAAAATTGTTCTCTAGCCTTGGATACGACATGACCCATAGCCTTGATCTTCTTAGGTGCACTGAAACATTCATATCAATTACCGGTCATGAAAAAGAGAATGAAAAGTAGAAATATTGACACACAGACTGCAACCTTAAAAGAAACAAAGGATATGAACACCAAATGCAAATGGAAGCACTTACTACTCTTGATTTGGAAGAAGCTAATGTGAAAATCCAGGGGGTAGTGTTCCAAGCTTCCACAACACTCTATCCTCATTCTGACATACAATAAAAGAAAAACTTAGAAATCAAACAAAGAAAAACCCAATAATTTTTCTAGCTAATTACTTCAGGTTTACTTCAAATACTTTAAAGTAGGCATTACATGAATTAACATAAATAAAGCACACTACACACTTACCATGTTCTACCACTTGTGATATATTCCAGTTATATCTTGTTTCTTCCATTCCTTGAGATAAAATACACTCATCCCATATGCCCAACCACAAGGATTAGGATCAAAATGCCTGGATATGTGCGGATTGGAAAAATTAAGGTATTTGTCAAACCGATGAAAGCTTTCTCCACAAGTTTCCATTGAACCATTAACCTTTCCATGAATATCTACTGACCACAAGGGCATCAAATCTTTCTGCACCACAATATCATCATCCCAGAAAAGGATCTTCTCCAGTTTGGGATAAACTTGTGGAAGATAAAAACGAAGTTGATTTAGCATGGATAAATATTTTGGATTTATATATTTCAAATTCGAGGAACGTGCTTAGAGTGTAATCGAGTGATTTGCCTTGAAATAATACTCTTTCACAGCTGCAGATTCCGGTTGGTGAAGCACAGGGCAATAGGAGGAATTGAGCCATTTAAAATGATCAACATTTTCTACATGTATCGCAGCTTTCCTTGGGGGATTTAGTAAAAACCACATTTTCGTGGCCCCAAAAATTTTATTTGTCTCTGATGAGATGAAATACATGTTTCTGAGATTCCTGCAAACACAAGTAAATCACCTACAATGAGATCCAAATATTAAATGTAAAATGCAACAAAACTGTTGGACTTCGAAACTTTAGAGTATTTTAAATTCATAACGCTTCACCTTAGCATTCATGCTAGTTGAATTCACAACCACAGATGCAGCCAATACATTGTCAGAAAATAATTCATAGTGATAAAGAGTTGGATCCACCAACTTGTCCTTTTTACGAAATTTCGCTTTTCAAGCGAAAGCAAGTAATAATCCATGGTCAATCGCATGGATAGAAAGTGCAGGCCCTTGGGAACAGTCTTTGTTGCTAGCTGACTTAAAAATGTACTTTTCTTTTTCAAGGTCCTTACGTTCTTGTCTGCAGACTGAATCATGGCTCACAACTTCTTTGTTACTGTCCCATAATCATAAAATTGTTCTCTAGCCTTGGATAGGACATGACCCATAGCCTTGATCTTCCCAGGTGCATTGAAACATTCATATCAATTATCAGCCATGAAAAAGAGAATGAAAAGCATAAAGATTGACACACAGACTGCAACTTTAACATAAACAAAGGATATGAACAACAAATGCAAATGGAAGAACTTATTACTCTTGATTTAGAAGTAGCTAATGCGAAAACTATTACCTTTGAGGTAGATCAAAATCTGCATTAGACTCAACCAATGTATGTTGACATTCTTTAATACAAAGCATCAATTCATGGTATAAATCAAGATTATTCCTACCATGGGAAATGCTTGAGTACACCCTAGCCATGATCAGTTGATCTTGCATCAATCTAACAGTGGAGTCAGAATTCTCGTTCTCATTCTCTTGCCTCGAAATGTTGTATTTTCCCAGGGCAGCAGAATCTACCTCCTTAGAATGTTTAATTGTTGTGTTTTCAAGCTCAATTCGTTTTTCTTCATCCTATTGAATCAGCTCTGTTGACCTTTTCTCTCTCCTCTTTTGTCTCAATTGTTGTAAGCATTAAACTACTATAAATTAAAGCATACTATGCTAAAATCTAAGAAATATAAATTTTTTCTATTGGAGAAGTAACATTCAAAAAGGATTTTGGAAAATAATACAACAATTCCCTTTTCCATGAGAACAAAAAGTAGCAAAGGATTTTACCCTCCGCAAAACTTTTGTTGGACTTTCTTCAAGCTGCAAATGGTCTGCATTACAACAACCATTGTCTTGGGAGTTTGACTAGACATTACCTTACACTAGGCTACCAACACCATAGATCAGTTAACCAGGGAAAATCAAAACTTACCATCAAGAGCATTCTCTTTGACGTCTCGATGTGCACTTCTTGTGTCATCCTCTTGAAACCTCTTAAGAAGTTCTTCGTCATTGGAAGTTTTTTCTGCACCTCGTCATTCATTTTACCCCCCTAAGGATTTTCCTTGCCTTCTTCATTAAAGATCACACCATATTGTTGTGAATGTAACTTTTCTGAGCTGTCTCGAGAAGTCATTTGCCTCTGCTTGATGTACACCGTTAGAAATAGAGAAGCACCCCTGCCAATGTCAGTTTTCACTTCCTGCTTAATACAACCCTACTCAACTACATAGATCATCATCACATAGGTTTCCTTACATGTTCAATAGAGAAAATAACCAAAATCTTCACCAATCGTACCTCAGAGCTAGTAATATCCCTTTGGTTTACTTTAGAGGGCTTTGTAATACCCATGAGGAAGATAAGTCATTCAGTCCAACAATATTTAAGTTTAGAGTTCCTGAGTCCTCTGTGATAGCTGTTATGACATCAATCACCTGCCCAGTAAATAAAATTTATTCTCAATTCTCTGCTCAATAGGGGAGAAATCAAATTTAAGATATCGAAATGCAGCAAGCTTCTTATACATGCCTTGCTTGGGAAGAGAGAGTCAATGCTCTCTATTAAACTCTGCTTTCTCCAGTCATCTGCCTGTTCCAGTGAACCCCATAGATAAATAGATAAGAGTGATTTTAAACATATGACATAGCTCCAATATCCTCAATAATTCTTCTCTATTTCAATCCACTCAGGTTGATTAAATTTTAGTTTAGGGACACTATTTATTTTCTGGGATTAGACTAACGTAAGTGCAAGTGCATTGCCCAGATCCTGAAAAAGAACAAACTAGCCATAGAAAAATAGAATTGGTTTTCAAGATGTGGAAAGAGAATACCATTCTAACAGATCCATCTCCTGAGAAGTTGTGTCCTGCTATTTTAAATGACAAAAAATGCATAAAAGGTTGGGTAGAAAGACTTAATGGAGAAGAATATCTATAAAAATACTGAAATGCTAAAAAGGGGGTTGCTTTGCTATCATGCATATGCTAATATTGAGATTTCATTACACATCAATAAGAAAATGGTGTGTATAATATCTATCATTTTTTTTGGCCAATGTGCTCTGAACACTCTGGGAATAGTGTGAAAATGATATGTATAGCAGAAAGTAGCTGGTGAACAAGATTGTCGTTCTGAATTGGGTCTAGGTGGGCTGGATCAAAACCGGTTTTAGCTTGAATGATGAGAAGTTGATTGAGCTTTAAGGATGGAAAGTGGGTCTGTCTTGGATAATGAGTGGACGGGAAGAATGATTTTTACCCTTCCCACCCAGATTCAATTCCCACAAGATTCAATTCCCATGAGTAAGATGTTGAATTGAACTCTTAACAAATATATTTTTATAATACCCATCCAGCTTATGCAGAATCCAGGGCACACTTAGTACCACCCTACTCAGAATGAGTAGTGCCTAGCGAATTCACCGAGCAGTTGCCCAGTGAATTTGCCAGTCATATGCATTTCCCTTTGTTAAAAAATGGAAAGAGCAATGTTATTTCTTGCTATCGGGATGAATGGTTTCATTATCTTTGGCAATGGAAATTGTAGGGCTGTAACAAGGGTCTCTTTCACCTCTAGTTATGCTACATTAATAAGTCAATCCGGGAATGCTTTGTTATTGCAAAGAGTAGCTCAATCTGAGGCTATTCGTCAGAGTAATGCTTCGTAGTACAGTGTCTAGAAAATACAAGAGTAAATGGATGCTAAGCTATAACTAATTTGCTTTTAAAAGAAAGGAATCACACCAGGCAATTTATCAGTCAAGGGTGCGGAAGCGATAACCCATCCCTCTAGAAACTGATGGAAGGAAAAATAGAGTATGGACCAAAGATCTGGGAGCTAAGCAGCGACTTGCTGACTCACTACAGCTTTAGACCTCCTCTCACACCAAAACAGTAAATGCAAGGAAATGGAACAGCAGAAAGTAAAATGGAACAGCAAACGGAAAATGGAACAGCAAATCTGAAATGGAACAACAGTAAATGGAACGGCAATAAATGGAACAGCAACTCAGTAAACTAGATCTCGCGAGTTAGAACTGAACTCTCATTCCGCAATCAAATAACAATCGTCAAAAGCAATTCCAATGAACCTTACTTTATGAGGAGATATTCACAAATGAATTATGGAACAGCATTTATCATATATACACAACACACTTATTATAGCAATCTGATGTTTCCAAAGAACATGACTTCTGCTTCCAGATGGAATAATATTACTTTCGGGTTCCCACGAATAAGAGTTCAAATGAATCCAATAGCAATATTTAATATGAAAGCTCTGTAACAGAAATAGTTGGCTTAAATAGTGAACATGCAATCAACTCTGAAGAGATTCATTTACACGATACAGAGTTACTTACATAAATCTCCTGAATGAAACCATTAATGAATTAGTCGTAACAGAGCATGGAACAACATATGAAAAACACGTCAGATTACCAAACTATATAGACAATCCACACAGAAACCAAATTATAATGATACAAAAGCAAGTGTCCTTCGGAGCCGGGCCCTTAGCTTCCAAGGATACACTGCCTTAGATTACTCCAGACGCAGAGATGAAATAAAGCACCAAGTCTTTCGTATTAATGCATCAACAAAAGTACAGCAAAACAAGTCTTAACGAGACTCGATGATCAAAGTTCAAACTGAGACTTAAATTTACATATATGAAAAAAGGTCCCCGAGCTTAACACTGCTGCCCCTTTTTATAAGAGAAATGGCGGAGGTATCTAGATAGAAAAAATAAGCAAGACAGCGATCCCTCAGGATCAAAGATCCTGAGGGATTCGCCAAGCCGTTACTCCTTGATTTTCCTTTCCCTGCTTCGCCGAATCGATAATTCTTCTTTCTTTCCCGGGTCGTTCTGCTTCGATCCGCTTGATCTTGTTCGCATCCGGTTTCCTCCCAAAGGGACAGCAGTTACTCTTCCTTTGTCTTTTCCTCTTAAACAGTAATCCTTCGTTTCCACCCTTTTCTGCATAGAAAAATAGCAATTATCAGTGATTAAGCTTTTCATACTAATTCTCACATATTCTACTAAAAATGCTTTATCTCTTTAAATTCATTATGCCGAAAGGGTTACAATTGCTACCGAAAAGTCACTAAATTGTTGGTCAAAAACATACCTTTCCAGAGCTCCACACACCCCCCTGCTTACCCTGTTTCATGCCCTCATGAAAACATTATAGTTGATATGCAGAGCAGTAAGAGAGTAGGCCGGAGAGGGAATCTCGTGTGGAGACCTACAACCGTGATGAGCAACCAAATCATCAAAAAACTGATTTGTTTGACCTTCAAGCATTTCATACAAGGCCTGGTATCCGGGTGCAGGGTGCCAAAGGATTGGACTACGAAATCGATACCCTAACCAGGATGGCCCTGCTTGCAAAATTCGCTCGCCATAAAGGTTCAAACGGCTGGTTGCCAGCTCAAAATTTTCATATCTGAATGGTTCCTTGAGCTGGATGTTTGGGTTCGAAATCTAATATCGGAATTTTGCAGCATCGGTAGCAAGGTCTTTAATAGTCAGAAAATATTCCAAATTTTTTCTGATTAAATCCTCATGCATGGGTCCTAATGTCTCCATAACACCCGGGGTTCTCATAAGGTTCCTATGTGCTCTCCATAACCGTACTGGGTCTCTAGGCTCAGCTCTCACCCACAAGTCTAGGCTATTTTCCTGTCTCTGGAAAGTGGTATAAGCCCTGAGCCATTTTAGTTGATTAACCCCGAAGGAAACAAAGGCTTGCAATTGTATGTCCCCAACGAAAGGGCCAGGATTTAAATCAGTTTCCTGGTCTAGCACGAGGTTATGCAAGTAAAATTCACATAATAATCTTTGGACCTTACTTCCATAATGCTTGCAACAATCTATGAAATCATTAAGGGTATTGATTTGTATAGGGGCACCTGCCCTGACAGCTTTTATCTTTAATCGTAAATATCGTTCAAGAAAAAATAAAGCATAGTTTTTAGCAGGGGCCCTACAGGCTAGAACGTCATTATACAAGGAACACACAGTGTCCATCTGCCTAACAACAATATCTAATCGACGAGTTACCTTTGCAACCTTTTCCTGCTCTTTTTGCCAGCCTTCGAAGGCTTGGCTCTCGGACTGACTAACATTCCGAAGTTGTTGTTGCAACTCTTCATATCTCTCCCGGGGGACTGTTTGTTCCTTCAATCTTTCAGTTTCCTGTTGAGCTTCCTTCATCATTTTATGCAAGGTCCTTGTTTTTGGATCCTTTTTCCATAAGGCCGTAGAGGCCGGGAGTTTTACCTGAACCTTTTTGTTATGCTGCTTAGAGTTCCGAACCCGGATCACCCCTGAGGGCGGTGCCTCTATTTGGATTTCCTTATTCTCCTTTTCTTTCTTGACATGAACAAAAGGTTGTTGTGGTTCCTCTGCTAATGGAACGACAGTCTGTTCTTCAGTAGCAATTGGAACAGCAGTTTGTTCCTCATTATCAATTGGAACAGCAGTCTGTCCCTCAGTGGCCATTGGAACAGCAGTTTGTTCCTCAGCGTCATTTGGAACAGCTGCAGGTCTTCTAATCGGGTTTCGACCAACAGTGCGAGTGTAAGTCCCTCAGCTTCTTGTTCGACGGGATTCTGCTGTAGCGGTCCTCTTCCTCTTCTGTGTGGTCCTTTGTATCCTCAGACTAGCTTTCAGAATGCGAATTTTTTGTCGGAGTTGGGCTATAGTGCTCAGTAGCCTCTGCTGTTTAGTCTTCAATTTCCTGATTTCCCTTGTCTCGGCAGATGGTTTGGGCCTGGCCCTTAAATCTACCCCTATGTCTAGCATTTCTTCTGGTGCTTCGGGAACAGATTGTTCCTGGCTGGTATCCCTTACTTCTTCCTCATGAACGGGTGGATTTTCTTCTCCTTGGTTCTCTGCATGTGAATTCTCAGGTATCTCTTCCTCTGGCGGTCCATCGGGAGGACCTGCTGGGCTGGAGGGTTGGCCATATTCCCCCAAGCTGGCCAGGATTGCGGCCAATTCTTCTTCGCCCACAGGGTCTCGCAGCAGACTGCTTTCTGGCTGTCTTACTTCCTCCTCCCAATTGTCTTGTTCAATGACTGCCTTGGAGTGTTCAGCTTCCGAGTGCATTTCTCCTTCCTTTCCTCCTTCTCCAGCTTGTTCAGCCTCATCCCCAGATTGTCCAGCATTTTCATCAGAAGGTATTTCTTCTGGTTCTGGAGGTTCGTCTGTAATCTCAATTGGTTGGCTGGTGTTCCGAATCTTTTCCAGCCTCCCTCGTATTCGAGCTAGGCGAACTGATTTCCTTGGTTTTTCTGGCTGTTCAGGTGTACAGGCAACAAGTTTTTCTGCTATCACTTCTCTGCGTTTTTCTGGTCGCTCCGGTGTATCTGAAGAATGCTTTCGTTTCGAAGCGACACGTTTTCCAGCTGCCACTTCTCTGCGTTTCTCTGATTGTTCTGGCGTGCTGGAGGAGGTTTCAGGTTTTGGAGGTGGTGCAACCAATCCCCCCTCAATCACTGCAATGAGCTCCTCCCAGCTGCTCTGCTGTTGAGTGAGACTATGGCTCACTATCAATCGAATCAATCCATGGTGGCTAACAACTGCGTCTACGTGCTGGGCCATTTTCAGGCTTCGGGCCGCATCATGCAATAGCGAATTTAAAAGTGCAGGCATATTTACAGAACATTTTTTTTTTTAAACAGCTAACAGTTTAAGATGGCGAGGTCTTACCACGTCCTTCCTTCCTTCGCAAGTAATGTAGCTCTGTACTATCTTTGCTAGTTCGGTCCAGGGTTCTCCTAATGTAGCTGGCAGAACTCCCTTCCCTTTCACTGTCAAGCTTTGGCCTTCATCCTGAAAAATCTCTATAATCTTATGCAGTCTTTCTTTCTTCAACGTCCACACAGGTCCGGTGGCTGGTAGGCCTGAAACTTCTGCAATTACATCGTCAGTGACCAGTATCCGTCTTTCTCTTACTGTGGAGTAGTCTTCCTGCAAGTTTTGTAGAAATTCCAATGCCACTATCTCGTTTGGTTCTTGTAAACGATTGAAATAATTCAGCCATCCAGCCTTTTCCAGGATCTCCCGAGCAGCAGCAGAGGCTGTCAATTCCTGGGGCTCGCTTCGGACTGCCTTACCTCCCATGGTTCTACTAAAAATTTTTAATGGAACAGCAACTGTCTGAGCTGTTTTGGGATGTAGAGAAGATGATCGTCGCGAAAAAATAGAGCATGCAGCAAAAATGGATTGCGGATGGCAACTTTGCGTAAAATAGAACTATCATACCGTTAAACCATGCCATTCCTTCGTACACTATCTACCCCGAATGGTGTGGTGACACGTACCCCGTGGAGTAATGAGATTACCTTCCCCCCCCACGATGTGATAGGCTGCCCCAGCCGTCAAATAGAGGAGCAGCAGCCATCGTGTTACCAGTCATAAAGAACAGCATATAAAATTACGCCATGTTTTGGATAGACAACTAAATACCGAAATCGAGGCAAAAAGGTGGATTGCGTTTTACATAAGAGCTTTCATAATATGATGCGAGGCAGGGGGATGGGACACCTGTCACTCGTATGAAGTCCCGAGGGGTCATTGTCAGTTCCTTTGCCATGATTGGTAGTAATGAGTATTCATGTGATATGTTAATCAGGGAATAAAATATGAATTATTCATAAGATAGAAGAAATAAAGAGGTATTAATATTATCCCTGTTGGTGTAACCATTTATGACTTTGATACCATTAACAGAGCTCTGCTGCCAACAGGTGTCCATAACCTTGGCAGAGTTGTTTATTTCGCCCCCGGAACCATGATCCTGTATGTGTATACAAATATTTTGTCAAAATACAGGCCATTATGCTGGCTTCGTAACCAGGTAACCATAATGCCATTCACCAGGAAGGCGCAAAATGTGGGCAGGCCGGCTCGTGATGAGACCCCCTGTTCCAAGGTCTGCTTAGTTAGTATACCTTTGGACCATATCCCTGGTATGGTGGCCATGCTGGGAATGCCACTTCGCTTCCAACCTGATGATCATGGTAGGCTGGCTCTTGATGAGACCCCCTATCCTGCATTTGACAATAAATCACATTCATCATCATTTTTTCCTTTTTTTCTTTTGTTTTTCCAGTACTTTTTCTTATATATTTACACATAAGGGTGGTTCAACACTCCTTAAGAGTGGGAATGGCGGAAGAAGTCTTATCATCCCAACAGGAAAATATAAATCCTCTGTTCTTATTCTTATGTAATAATCAGAATTTTTTTTATTTTTTTTTTTAAGGAAATCGCCATGATAAAGATAACCAACCAGGGCAATGGGAATAAGTCAATGACAACGGGGATGAGAAGTAAGTATGTCCCCCCTCTTGTCCTCTTATCAATACTAGGCTCTATAAAGATAGCGATTTTATGATATCCTGACTTCGGCATGTTGTAATTGATGTTCATTGCATAGGTGTATAGCTGAATCTTAGAGACTGGAAAGGTGATGGGTGAAAAAACATCCTCAATATGAATCATCACTGAGACAAAGATATGACTATGGTGTTCCTTTTGAAAGAGAAGGATCCATGCAAGAAAATAGTTGGGATGCCGTTCTCCTAAGATCATGAGTGCTGTCTAAAAAAAATTGTCAACTGCTGTTCCTTTTGGAAAGGAACAGCAAAAACCACCACTGCTGTTCCTTTGAAAAGGAACAGCAAAACTCAAAACGTTGTTCCTTTAAAAAGGAACAGCAAAACTCAAAACAACAAACCCAAAATGTTGTTCCTTTTGAAAAAGGAACAACAAAAACACGAAGTGTTGTTCCTTTTGAAAAAGGAACAGCAAAAACACGAAGTGCTGTTCCTTTTGAAAAAGGAACAGCAAAAACACGAAGTGCTGTTCCTTTTGAAAAAGGAACAGCAAAAACACGAAGTGCTGTTCCTTTTGAAAAAGGAACAGCAAAAACACGAAGTGCTGTTCCTTTTGAAAAAGGAACAGCAAAAACACGAAGTGCTGTTCCTTTTGAAAAAGGAACAGCAAAAACACAACAATGCTAAAAACACGAAAACAAGCAACTGTTGTTCCTTTTGAAAAAGGAACAGCAGGACTTCGCAACTGTTGTTCCTTTTGAAAAGGAACAGCAAAAATCCAAAAATGTTGTTCCTTCTGAAAAGGAACAGCAAAAATTCACACCTGCTGTTCTTTTTGGAAAAAAGGAACAGCAAAGACACAAAAACAAACCACTGTTGTTCCTTCTGGAAAAGGAACAGCAAAAACACACTAACTGTAAAAAGCAATCTTAAGAAAGAGAGATCAAAGAAATATTAAAAAACGTATATACAAGAACTTATGTACAAGTCAAAAGAATGAGTTCCTCACTGAATTGTAGGTGAGGAAGATTTTACTTCCTCTCCTAAAATTTTCATGTCAGTATCTTGACGTAGCTGATCACAGAAGGATTCCCGAGTGAGTGGCCTGCGATAGAGACGAACTCGATGGCCATTTACCTTGAATGCATATCCAGAACCATCGATTGTAATGAGAGTAAGGGTCCCATTATCATGTACTTTCTGAATTTCATATGGCCCCAGCCATCGAGTCTGCAGTTTCCCTGGGAAATCCTGAAACCGAGAGTCATATAACAGAGCCCAGTCCCCTTCGTGAAAGACTTTGTTCTTGATAAGTGCATCATGCCATTTAGCTCGCTGCTGTTGAATAAGTGTTGTATTCTGTAATGCGGAGAGCCTTATTTCATCCAATTCATTAATCTGTTGTAGTCGATTGATTTGTGCCTCACTTAAATCTAGGCCAACTTCCTGTGCAGTTCGTAGGGTTTGGATTTCGAATTCTATGGGGAAAATAGGTTGTTTCCCAAACACTAATTGATAGGGCGAATAACCAGTGGTACTTCTCCAGGTGGTTCTATAGGCCCAAAGTGCTTCAGGTAGTTGGGCGGCCCAATCACGCCTATGTGAAGCAATGGCTTTGTTAAAATTGATTCTATTACCTTATTGCTGCTCTCTACTTGCCCATTCGCCTGCGGGTGATATGGGGTAGTAATTTTGTGCTGGACGTGATAGTTGTTAAGTGTTGCAGCTAATTTGTTTCCAGCAAATTGAGGTCCTCCATCTGTAATTATTTCTCTTGGAAGGCCATATCGTACAAACAAATGGAATAGGAACTGAACTACCGAATCTTCTGTAGCTCTAGGTAACGCTTCCACTTCAACCCATTTAGTAACATATTCTGTGGCTACCAAGATATATGTTCTCTGATTTGATAATGGGTTGATGGGTCCAACGAAGTCAAGAGCCCACCATTCAAATGGTTCAATAACCAATTGTGGCCTCAGAGCCATCTCGTCGGCTTGACCAGGTCGACCTGCTCGCTGGCAACTGTCACAGGCTTGAACGAATTTATTCGCATCCTTAAAAATTGTAGGCCAGTAGTATCCTGTCTGCAATACTTTATGTGCTGTTCTTTTTTTTGCAAAGTGTCCTCCGCAAGGTCCGTCATGACAGGCTTTTAAGATGTCAAAAATTTCATCTTCTCGAATACATCTCCTGATTTGCATGTCTGCCCCTGTGTGGAAAAAATAGCCCCCAATCCACGAAAATTGAGTGCTCTTCTGAATAATCTGCTTACGTTCATTAGGGGTTAAGTGCTTTGGTAGTTTACCTGCTGCAAGGTAATTGGCAACATCAGCGTACCAGGGTGTTTGGGCAGCAACAGCAAACAGGTGTTCGTCCAGAAATTGGTCTTCTACTGCTGCTGCTTCAATTGGTTTTGGTATCCGTGAGAGAAAATCAGCTACAGGGTTCTCCTTGTCGGCTCTATCTTTGATTGTGATATCAAATTCCTGCAATAAGATCAACCATCTTGTTACTCTGGCATTTGTAACAAGCTTATTTGCTAAATATTTAATAGTAGAATGATCTGTATATAAAACAACGGGATAGCCTGTGATATAATGTCTAAATTTATTGACAGCATGTATTACAGCAAGGAATTCTTTTTCAGTGACAGTGTAATTTAATTCAGCAGGGGTTAAATTTTTGTTGATGTAATAAATAGCATAAGGTTTTTTATCCTCCTCCTGTCCAAGGACTGCACCGATTGCTGTGTCTGAGGCATCAGACGAAATTTGGAATGGTAAATTCCAGTTTGGTCCTCGAAGGACTGGAGCTGTTGATACGAGTTTCTTTAAATCCTGGAAAGCGCGGTCATATTTTTTTGTCCACATGAAATCAACATTACCTGTTAGTGCATATAAAGGTGCAGCAATGTGTGAATAATGTTCTATAAATCGTCTGTAATACCTAGAAAATCCAAGAAAGCTACGGACCTCCGTCTGAGTAGTGGGGGTGGGAATAAGCAAAAGAATCTGAATTTTAGCCAGATCTACCTGAATGCCGGCTGCTGAGACATAGTGCCCTAGAATAAGCCCTTCTGTCATCATCATATAACACTTTTCGTGGCTTAAGCAAAGCCTGGTAGCAATGCAGTGCTGTAGGACTTTTTCTAGAGTGTCTAGAGCTGGATCAAAATCATCTCCATACGGTGTAAAGTCATCCATGTAGACTTCAAGCCCATCATTTATTAAGTCTGCAAAGATGCTAAGAATGGCCCTTTGGAACATGGCAGGGGCATTACATAGGCCAAAGGGTAGAACTCTATAAGCGAACGTTCCCCAAGGCCAAGTAAAGGTAGTTTTATCCTGGTCTTCAGGGGCAATCTGAATATGATTGTATCCACTGAAGCCATCTAGGAAAGAAAAGAATTTCTTTCCTGCTAACGTGTCCAGTACTTGGTCTATGAATGGGAGGGGAAAATGGTCTTTTTGTGTGGCTTTGTTTAGCTCCCTATAATCCACACAAATCCTCCATTTCCCATTCTTCTTGGGTACAACCACAAGTGGAGAGACCCACTTACTATCAGAAATAGGATAAATAAAATTAACATCTAAAAGCTTCTGAAGTTCTGCTTTCACAACATCTTTTAGATGGGGGTTGAGTCTTCTTTGCGGTTGACGGACAGGTCTTGCATCTTTTTCTATGTAAATATGGTGGGTGCACAATTGGGGATCAATCCCTTTCATATCAGGATAGTCCCATGCAAATGCTTCTTGATATTTTCGTAACAAATGGATGAGTTTGATTTCTTGGTCCGGTGTAAGGTTGGCATTAATGTTTAGTGTTTTTCCCGGTTCAATTTCCACTACTTTACTATTAGCAACAGAAGTCACAGGTATCGTTTGGTCATGTGTATCTTTCAAGGGGCCTTCTTCCAGTTCATTCTCAAATGCAGATTCTATCATAAAACACTGTGCATGAGGTCTAGATTCCATTTGACTAACTAAGTTATTGATGGCATCATCTTCTATTTGATCTTTGAAGTCTAGAGCCTTCTGTATAGTCAATGGTGATCTGATATTGTCAGTAAGGTATGATACCGGGTGCTGGTTAGTTTTTATTGTTGTAAGACTTGGCTGTGCTGGAGGATATAGGACTAGATTTTTGATATTTGGTCCTTTGGTTATTGTCATATTCCCCTGCCGACAACCAATGTATGCATCGGTAGTGGCCAGCCAGGGTCTACCTAAAATTAGAGGGTGTCCATCCAGTCAGGTTTTTGGATTAATTACCAGGAAGTCAGTCGGGTATTCCCAAGAATCTACAGAGACCATGACATCGTATAGAGTTCCTTCTGGTCGTACTACAGATCGGTCAGCCAATTCTAACAAAGTAGAAGTGGGTTCTACCGATGTAATCCCAAGCTTTTGGCATGTAGAAGTTGTCAAAATATTAATTGCAGCTCCTAAATCAACTAAAGCATTAGTCAGAGTCTGTCCATAGATTTGAACAGTTACTATTGGGTTTCCCAGATCTTCATATTTAATGGGTATTCCTGATAACAAGTCAGATAAAGTACCGACTACTTGGACTCTTGGGTTAGTGGTTGGATTCCTCCTTGATTTCTTTATGCACAATTCTTTTATAGTTTTTGCGTATATGGGGATGTCTTGAATGGCTTGGGGGAATGGCATTCTTATGTACAGATTTTGTAACTCCCCCAGAATGTCAAAGTCTGGTTGCTGTACAGGTCGTGGTAAGACTAATCGTTCTGGGAAGGGAGGAGCGGGTTCATTTATTTGATGAGGAGTCTGCTCCTTATTTACGCTCTCTTGTTGTAACGGTTGTTCTATTGGTAACTGATCTTCAATGTGCATTGTTTTATCTCCCTCTGTTTCTATTATTCGTCCAGATCTTAACTGAAGATCATTGCACTCCCTCAGTTCAGGTTCGATTTCTGTTGATTCTATGATTTGGAGAGACTGGACTGGCCTATTATTGGGATTAGGATTAGGTTGGGCTGGGAGTTGCGGTCTCAGATTAGACTGGGGATTTTGTTGCAAAGCTGGCAGAGTCGGTTGAGGGAGTGGAATAGTTCCTGTTGGCTGATATGTCGATCTTGGCCAATTTGTCTACCAGGGTGAACTTTGTGAAGTAGGGGGGGTCCATTGCGGAGGGTATGAGTTATTTTGCCAATATGGTGGAGTATAAGGGAAATTTGGCCAACCAAATTGGCTTAGCTGATTCATCCATGGATTTGGAGAAGGAAATGGTTGTGATGACCAGTTCAGAAATGGGGGTTGAGATTGATTTTGCCACATACTATATTGTGGAGGCTGAGAAGAAGAAGTCGGGTCTAAAAAAATACCTGATTGTCTTGGTTGCCATTGGCGACGCTGGTTAATGAAGTATGCTCGTTCTGGTTCTTCTTTTGCTTCCTTATATACTACTTTCAATCCAGGAAGTGAGGGGCAACTTTCAGTAAGGTGATCTTTTGTACAGATTGCACATGTTTGAACTGTATCCAGCGGACATTCCTTGTGGCTATGCTTTCTTCTACATCGGGGGCAGAAGATCGCCAAATTCTGTTCTGCCTCAATCTGCTTCTGGTTAGCCTGCACAATATCAAGTTGTGTAGTTAATGTCCCTAGAATATCAGTTTTAAAATTTTCTAATAAATTGCCAAGTTCTACACGTGTTACTCCTTCTATTGGTGTTATAGACATTTTTGTGCCTTACAGCATAGAGCATGAAATGTCAATAATCTGAGGGATCCAAAGTACCTAAACATGTTGTTCCTACCCCTAGAGGAACAAGGTTAGCAAACCACAGCACTACAGTTCAGTTCTCCACTGAAAAACACTCAAAAAACAGGTCAGTTTTGGATCATTGCAGCTGCTCCACTAGGCATCTGCGCTGCATAGCAGGTACAACAAAGGCTACCTGCGTTGCATAGCAAGTAGAACAAAGGCTACCTGCGCTGAGCGTACTTGGACATGTGGAGGAATCTTTTCTCAATGTGCCAGTGCCCAGGAAGCTTCTAAAATGACACTTGGATCAAAAGATTCGCCTAATGATGAGTTAAGAGGTTCTAAAACTCCAAGTGGAAGGCAGAAACTCTGAGTGAAGGACTGAAGAACAATTGGAGTTGAAGAGGATGATAAGTCACACATCAAGCTGACTTATCTTCACTCTAAAACTCTATATAAGGATCTCATCCCATGGGATCTGGAGGCCGGAATTTTGTGCAGAGAATTGTTGTTGGTTTACAGTTGAGGGTATTGGGTGATTGCTTGAGGAAGGTGAAGAAGAGATTTCTCTCCGTCGGGAAGGTGATGCTGGATTGGACCTCTCATGGTTGTATCACCGCCTGAACCTTACTTCCATATATTAATAAAGCATTTGAGGTTTCTTCTATTCGCATGTGTTTCAATAGTGTATTGTCTTACTTGCGTCTTTGATTTATGCTAATCCTTGAATCGATTATGAATGCATGCTTCTTGTAGTTTCCTTTTTCTTGTCTTATTTGCAGGATCTCGTGTAGCTGGGCCCGTGAAAAGACTTGGAGCTAGGAGCAAGCGGCAATCAAAGGAGATTGGATCGACCATTTGCACAAGACATCGGTAAGTGGATCTCTTCCTTTTATCTCTTGCATGTCATAAAGAAGAAACTTTGGATAGCTTTGCTTTCAGCTGTTGCTAAGGAACTGTCACCCTTAGAGTGGGATAGGGTCATTCCGTGTTGGATACTTTTCCCCACAACAGACTGGCGACTCCACTGGGGAGCGTGTCTTGTTGGTAGCTTGTGTATTCTTGCTATTTATCTCTTGAACAAAGGGAGTACTGAATCGAACTGCATTCGAATCCTTCGAATGCAAAGTAGAGGGCAGCTACTCTAGCCCAGTGCTGGGCATGTTCATGATTTAAAGAGCTGATCCACAAGGACTCTTTTTAGCTCTTTGTGATAGTGTTCATCTTCCTTAATCATCCTCTAGAGTATACTTGACTGATAGCTTCTGATTTGGCCAAAAACCGCTCATTTTTGAGCAAACTGTGACCCGGAATCTGAGAGAGACGAGAGCTGTCTCATCAGTGCAGATGCCACAAAGGCTACCTGCACTGCAACGCAGGTCCCGAAGGGGCTACCTGCGCTGCATCTCAGATTCACAGTGCAGCACCTGCGCTGATCCAGTTTTGCCTTGTGCAATTTGGATTCTCCACTGTCTGTTGCCCAGTTTTCAGTATTGTTTTTGCAGCCTGTTGTCAACCTGTATACCCAGCTGAAACTACCTTTCTTTGCCATCATTCTGCCTCAGTTGTATGAAGAAACCGTGATTGTTCTTATTGTATTTCTTTCTTTCATTCACAGTTTCCCATAGCGAAAGTGAACTAGTCTTGCTGTGACCTCTTGGATCTAGACCTGTGAGAAAGTGTCGTTGTGATTCTAAGAGCTGGTTTATTGCTGTTTATAGCTGCTTGAGCATTTGCTTTCGTTATATGGTTCGAATTTCAGTATTTCTTGTGTTGAAACGAGTGAACCTTAAGGTGTTATTTTGATTATTGGACAAATACTTGTTTGCTTTCGCTTGAAGTTGAATTCGAAATCGTACAACAACTTTCTTTTTGTCATACACCAAACATTAAGAGAGAAGAAAAGAAATACTTGCATTGTGCATGTGCATTTTGACAGTTTGCATGTCGATTTAGGAAAAGTGCATCAGTGTGTGCTCTATGATCTGTTTGAAAAGATGATTTCTTTCTTTTCCTTCAGTAGTTAAGGTTTTCATAAGTTGAAAGAATTGAAAAAGCTTGCTTATCATTCTTAGACTGCATTTAGGAGTTGTCTCATACATCACGTGGTGATCCATAAAGGCAAACTGCTAAGCAAGATCAACCTAAAAAGAATTGAATTTATCTAACAACGCATTGAAACATAACGACACACAGTAGAGGTCTAGGTAGAGACGTGAACCGGCGTCGTTAAACATAGTGACTATCGATCTCTACGAAGGTGGGTGATTCCTCCTGAGGGACGAGAGCGCTAATACGGATTTGTGCCCCCGCGTACCGTCGCGTATATTGGGGGACCCCTATAGGAACAAAGCCTTTATCCATAGGAAGCCGTGTCGGCCACCCTACTGATCATGATGCAGTGAACACAGCATTCACGAAGATCGACCACTCGTACCGTAAAACGTATTCTGTGGTTTCGCGAAAGGTTTGGCACACCCTCTGCCTAGAACTCCAGAGTAGTTTCTTTTGGCCTTTTTCAAACTCTATAACTGAAAAAGTCCATCCGAGCATTTGTCACTTCGGGCTCGTTAATACATCGAAGGAGACTAGAGTCATCTTTAGCTTTTTCTCGACTCTTAAAAAGTGAAAAAGCAAGTTGTGTCTAAAGCGTCGTCATATAAAATTCATCTTAAACGGAACATAATTACCCTTGATTCCTACGTTGATCTTTAAAGTTGAGAACATGGAACACACCAACCAAGGGATCCCACAGTGGGGAATCCCTAGCCCTTTCTCCTCTTGGGGAGAAGTTGGTGCGCCCCACATGGCCACATTGTCGCTTCCAGGACTGACAATCGGCCTGCCAGTTTGGCTATTCTCAACCGCTGTAGTTCAGACCACCACGGTTCCTGAACAGTCGAGTCAACAGTTAGACCAGTCTAGAACTACCCTCCAGCCTTCCACTTCTTATGAGCCTTCCTCCGATCCTTCTTCTTCGAAAGGTCAAGCTGCCAAAAGCGCGGCTCCCATAGAAAAGAAGAAGGAAAAGAAGCAGAAGGAGCCAAAGGCGCCTGGGGGCAAGCAGAAGGTATCTAACGAAAACCCACACACAGCACGGACCGGGCCCAAGTCGCCATGTGTCATATGTAGAGGGAACCACTTCCACAGTGATTGTCCCAGTATTCCCCGGATACTAAGGGACTGGTCCCCTCGCTTGCACAGTTCGGAAGCGTCAACCTCTGACAGTCAGGTTGAATGCTTACCGTTGACCAACGAACGTGAAGGTCCTAGACGACGAAGAGGATGGACATCCTCCTGCGAACTGTGTGAAGGCAATCACACCCTTCGCCGTTGTCCCTTTTTAGACGAAGCAAAGAGAGTTTTGGAAGATCAACCGGTTGCACCATTGCTACTTCCTCCTGGATATCAAAAACTCGCGCCAAGTCCTTCGTTGGTCGAAAATACAGCTGCCCCGCTCATAGGGCCAGCTGAAGTGTCAGTCACTGAAAGTGAACCTACTGAATCTGGACCGGACGAAAGTCCAAAGGTCGAAACGGCAGTTGACCCGGTTCTCCCTTCAGAAGTTTCATCTTCAAATACCACAGTCACTGAGGATTCATCTTCAGCTGACACCCCTACCGAAGAGAGTCAGGATGACCCCGTCCAGATTCTTTTCATCAACACCGATTCTGATGAACATCAGGGCAATGTGCCCACTCCTTTGTCGCAGGAAGGAGCATCGTCAGGATCATACCCGGCCGTATATTCGGTCCCACCACCAAGCAACCTGGTTGTGTCCTTTGATTGGAACCAACTAGGCAGACCCCGGTTACCAGCCAGTATACCATTTAGAATTATAGTCCAAATATACAAAATGGTGATGGCTGGAACTATCATTGATGAAGGGGCGTCTGTGAGTATCCTGTCCTCTATTGATTGGAAAGCACTGGTTTGCCCGGCGCTTTTGCCCGAGACAAGGCGTCTCTCGGGTTTTGACAGAGGAACCAGTCGACCATTAGGGATTCTGCCTAATGTGCCTATCACACTGAAAGGGAAGGCTGTCAAGATGAATTTGATGGTCGTCCAAGGACCCTTGGATTATAACCTACTCCTTGGACGAGACTACATATATTGCATGGAAGCAATAGTCTCCTCACTCTTTCGAATAATGTGTTTTCCATACGAAGGAAGGATGGTCAAGCTCGTAGACCAACTTTCACTTCTGGGATCACGCATCACAAGTAGTCACATACCTATCCTCAATGGTCTTTTCGATCAAGAAAGGTCTCTTCCCCTGGTTCTTCTTCCTGATGAATGCGAGTGATTCGGGAAAGGAATGCAGGAGCCCAGGGGGCATGCATCCTGGTCTGCTCTGGAGGCAGAAAAAACCTTGGGTGTAAAGTAGAATTTCCGCGGAAGAATATGACTAGTCCGTACCCCGTCCCCCTCCTTCATCTTTGTGAATCTTCCTCTGAGCCATCTTCGTGGAGAAGAAGGACAAGAAGACAAAGAGAGAGTTGGACTCTCAGAAGGGGCTGTTAGGGATGGGGTTGTTCTGGAAAAGGATTCTTCTGTCAAGGTTACTTGTTTGACAAAGGTCATTCACCTTTGTCTAAATAGGTAGGCTCTACCAAAGAAGGGGATCCGTTTGTGGCAGCAAGTAGGTACCGGCTTTGGGTAAAAGGCCAGCCTCACCCATTAAAACAAATGTTTTAAAGGATAAGTAGGGGCAGCTCCCAAAGATAGAGACGTTGTTGTTGCCACAGATTGTAACCATCTTTGTGTACCCTAATGATAGACATCGCCGAAGAAAGAGTTTCATTTGCGGCAGCAAATAAAACCATTCTTTGGGTAACCAGAAAGAGGTAGGCCTCTCCTGGTAAAACAAATGTTTTACCTGCAAATTGAGGGGTAACCTTGAAATTCGACTTACACCTGGGGGCATGCAAACCTCTTGGAATGCAAGCGCGGGCGGCTTTTAGTTTTAGGTAGGACTAACCCCTCTAACCCGTAGGATGGGCCGATACCCAGCTTGCACAAAGAGAGGATATGGAGCAATACGTAGGGAGATGAAGCTCCTTAAAAAATAGCGATTTTCCATGAGACCTTCCTATGACTGGTAAAAACGAGCAGTTTTCGCAAATGTTCATGCTCGTTAAAAAATAAACGCAAAAACCGAGCAGTTTTCGCAAGTGTTCATGCTCGTTAAAAAATAAACGCAAACGTGAGTAGTTTTGGCAAGGTTCATGATCGATAAAAAATAAACGCAAGATCCGAGCAGTTTTCGCAAGTGTTCATGCTCGTTAAAAAATAAACGCAAACACGAGCAGTTTTTGCAAGGGTTCATGCTCGTTAAAAAATAAACACATATGTGAGCAAGCTTCCTCCAGAGTTCAAGCTCATCCAGAAAAAACGAACCGGTAAATAACCATTTCAGATCGTAAATTCATCAGCCATAAAAGCCTTGGTCGTGTTTGTGCACCGTCACCTCCACTTTTCATTTGGCCGATCATTCACATCCACTTGATTGTTTACCTATTTTGAGGAACAGCTGCGAAGAGTGATTTCACTTAGCCATCCTTGTAATACTGCCGTGATTGGAAAATTCCAACCTATACCTGGAATCTGCTGCTATCCCTGTTTATCACTCGTTCCTCAAAAGACGAGTCTTCTTTGAGCTCTTTTCACTGACTCGTAAAGTATGAAAAGTTTACCGAGTTTTGGCCTTCCAGCTCGTTAAAAGGACCGGAAGAGCTATCCCTCCTCTAGATTTTAATCTTTTTGGACCTGAGGGATTATTGCACAAAAAGATCGAGCGCTTGTCTAGTTCGGCTCGATAAAGATATCGAACATTCATCCCTTCTGTATTGTTTTATACTTTTTCGGACTTAAGGGATTAGATGACGAAAAAGGACCCCTGGAGTCCACTTTATGTACCCTTTTCAGACTCTCTAAAAATGAAAAGGACCGAGTTGTCGTTGTCGCTGGGCTCGTTAAAAATATTAGATAGCGACAAACTTGTCTTTGGACGAGAACGAGTTTCCCTATCGCTAAGCTCATTAAAAACATAGGGATGGGCTTGCCCGAAGGGCAGGTTATAGAACAAGCATATGTTATCCTCCTCAAGCTTGACAAAAATAAAGAGGTACTGGTCAGAAATGACTGGGGAAAAATTGGGAAGAACCTCAAAGCTTAATGGTAGCAGGTCGCTCTTGAACATGACACTTTTGCCTCCGTAAATATCGGGTTGGGTTATTATCATTCACCGGTCCCTTCACCATGGTCTCACCATACCATCCATACATGGGGTAATGCTACCGATCCATCACATCAGTGTCGTTATATGTTCAAGAGATGTCATTCAGAAAGTGTCAACCGGGTCCCATCCACTACCATACATCATCTTTCATCCTTCCATGACCGCCACCCTGAATCATGTTTCACAGATCGTTTTCACCATCATCACTAACTCCGTTCCGTGTCACTGATGTGGGATTCATTAAGGCCCTCCTTTGACGGATCGCTTCTTGTCGACATCAGCTCATTATCTAAGAAGTTCATCTAGGAACACCTCCTCAGTGCTTTGAAGCTTGCATGCCTCAATGGCAAGTTTCTCACTTCCGGCGATGGGTATACATTAATGACCTTCGACCGGAAGACTTTGCGTGGTGTTCGACGTCAGATCCTATATTCACGCCACGTGAATTGTGCTGTAGTACCTTGAGGGTCATCATCATTATCGGTGATTCCTCTCGCGCTTGTTAACAGTTTACATTATTGACTGGTAATCAAGCGATGTCTTTCCATGTTCGACTTCAAGAAATTCTCACATGGATCGACTTGTACTTAGTGTGAAGATCGGAAGTTTGAAGATCCCGGATCTAGTTTCATCCATCCGGGCTGCGATATATATTCAGAAGATAAAGACATAGACATGTGCAGCAGATGGTCATCCTACTAAAAGGATGATAATTAAAAGCAGAGAATTATCAGTCTATTATCAGACGATCGTCTGTTTATGTACAACAAATGTATTTATAAAGCTGAGCATGGGAAATGCCCGCATCAGCTAGATCATGAAAAGAAAGTATGAAAAGATAATGTATTGTATTGTATTTTGTTACAGGTCACCTCCCGACGATTGAATGAACTTCGGATCCTCCTAATAAAGCATTTCACCCGATAAACGACCTCATACTTTAGGGGGCAACTGTTATAGACATTTTTGTGCCTTACAGCATAGAGCATGAAATGTCAATAATCTGAGGGATCCAAAGTCCCTAAACATGTTGTTCCTACCCCTAGAGGAACAAGGTCAGCAAACCACAGCACTACAGTTCAGTTCTCCACTGAAAAACACTCAAAAAACAGGTCAGTTTTGGATCATTGCAGCTGCTCCACTAGGCATCTGCGCTGCATAGCAGGTACAACAAAGGCTACCTGCATTGCATAGCAAGTAGAACAAAGGCTACCTGCGCTAAGCGTACTTGGACATGTGGAGGAATCTTTTCTCAATGTGCCAGTGCCCAGGAATCTTCTAAAATGACACTTGGATCAAAAGATTCGCCTAATGATGAGTTAAGAGGTTCTAAAACTCCAAGTGGAAGGCAGAAACTCTGAGTGAAGGACTGAAGAACAATTGGAGTTGAAGAGGACGACAAGTCACACATCAAGCTGACTTATCTTCACTCCAAAACTCTATATAAGGATCTCATCCCATGGGATCTGGAGGCCGGAATTTTGTGCAGAGAATTGCTGTTGGTTTACAGTTGAGGGTATTGGGTGATTGCTTGAGGAAGGTGAAGAAGAGATTTCTCTCCATCGGGAAGGTGATGCTGGATTGGACCTCTCATGGTTGTATCACCGCCTGAACCTTACTTCCATATATTAATAAAGCATTTGAGGTTTCTTCTATTCGCATGTGTTTCAATAGTGTATTGTCTTACTTGCGTCTTTGATTAATGCTAATCCTTGAATCGATTATGAATGCATGCTTCTTGTAGTTTCCTTTTTCTTGTCTTATTTGCAGGATCTCGTGTAGCTGGGCCCGTGAAAAGACTTGGAGCTGGGAGCAAGCGGCAATCAAAGGAGATTGGATCGACCATTTGCGCAAGACATCGGTAAGTGGATCTCTTCCTTTTATCTCTTGCATGTCATAAAGAAGAAACTTTGGATAGCTTTGCTTTCAGCTGTTGCTAAGGAACTATCACCCTTAGAGTGGGATAGGGTCATTCCGTGTTGGATAATTTTCCCCACAACAGTTGGTGCTTTGTTATCTCTGACAAACCGATCATATTCTGCTGGTTTTATCCTTGTGCTGCCTCTCGAACTTCTGATACATAGATCAATGATGTCAGCAAAATTTTCTTGATAAATATCCCGTTTTCCCATGATATTTAATGTTTCGATCCACTGCTCTTTCATGCCTCTGATTAATGCAGTTTTTAACACATTATCAGGCAGTGGTAATGATGCATAAGGCAACCTTTGTAAATTATACTGAAAATGTTCTACATATTCTTCTAATGTTTCATTCGGTCTAGCTATCATTTGGAATATTTCGTCTTTCAATTCTCTAGACCTACAATAGTCTTGATATTTCTTTAGAAAAGATTCCTTCATCTGCTCCCAGTTATTTATAACCCCACCACCTAAACCCATAAACCATCTTAAGGCTGCTCCTTTCAAAGTGGAGGGGAACAACTTTAATTTCTGGGGGTCAATGGTGTAATCATATCCCCTGCATAAGACATCAAATTCGAATAAGAATGCGTCCAGGTCTTCTGATGTCAGTCCATGAAATGTAGGAATGTGTTGAAGGGGAATTGCTTTCATAGGAGCATTTGCTGCGGAATCCACTATAGGATATTGTAATGTAGAAGTTTGAGTATTGGGCTGATTCTGCGCCATCGGATCGAATATGTGCCAATAACCTTCAGGGATTTCTAAAAGGGTATTCTTAGGCTGAGAAGGTACGGTTTTGGTTGTCTTAATAGCACTTCCTTTGTCCGGAATAATGGAAGCTCCTGCTACTTGAGGAGATTGAATCCCTTCAATGATTTTTACAGCGCTCCCTTTATCTGGGCTTTCTAATGGATGGATTATCCTAGGAGATCTTGGTTCTTCAACTTCTCCTGTTTCCCCTTAGATTCCCTTCCTGCAGTCGTTCTAGAATAGAATTTTCAATTTCTTGAAAGTCCTGTTCATCAGTCTGACTATGCACCTCAGCGAAGGCTACAGATGGTGACCCTGTGGCCTGAAGGGAACCAGTAGGCTGCTTGGAATTGGTTTTTCTGAAACCTACTGATGGCTGAGATTCAGTTTTCTTATAGATTTCGTCTATGAAGGTCGTTCGGCCAAGGGTTACCGGCCCTTTGAATTTTTCGGGTTTGAATGGAGGTTTGATAACTTTTTCTGGCTTTTTCTGCTTAGTCATTCATTCTAAAACTACCAAATTCTATTCAACCCACAATTCTGCCAGGAAATCGGACGGTGGAGCAGGGCTTTTACATGCTCCGTACGCAGGTTCTTACCTTCCGTTTTTAAAATCCAACTCTCCCCTAGCAGATTCGTACACTACTCTGTAAAAGACAAATGGCTGTACTCTTTCCCCGGCAACGGCGCCAAAATGTAGGGTTGTAACAAGGGTCTCTTTCACCTCTAGTTATGCTACATTAATAAGTCAATCCAGGAACGCTTTGTTATTGCAAAGAGTAGCTCAATCTGAGGCTATTCGTCAGAGTAATGCTTCGTAGTACAGTGTCTATAAAATACAAGAGTAAATGGATGCTAAGCTATAACTAATTTGCTTTTAAAAGAAAGGAATCACACCAGGCAATTTATCAGTCAAGGGTGCGGAAGTGATAACCCATCCCTCTAGAAACTGATGGAAGGAAAAATAGAGTATGGACCAAAGATCTGGGAGCTAAGCAGCGACTTGCTGACTCACTACAGCTTTAGACCTCCTCTCACACCAAAACAGTAAATGCAAGGAAATGGAACAGCAGAAAGTAAAATGGAACAGCAAACGGAAAATGGAACAGCAAATCTGAAATGGAACAGCAGTAAATGGAACGGCAATAAATGGAATAGCAACTCAGTAAACTAGATCTCGCGAGTTAGAACTGAACTCTCATTCCGCAATCAAATAACAATCGTCAAAAGCAATTCCAATGAACCTTACTTTATGAGGAGATATTCACAAATGAATTATGGAACAACATTTATCATATATACACAACACACTTATTATAGCAATCTGATGTTTCCAAAGAACATGACTTCTGCTTCCAGATGGAATAATATTACTTTAGGGTTCCCACGAATAAGAGTTCAAATGAATCCAATAGAAATATTTAATATGAAATCTCTGTAACAGAAACAGTTGGCTTAAATAGTGAACATGCAATCAACTCTGAAGAGATTCATTTACACGATACAGAGTTACTTACATAAATCTCCTGAATGAAACCATTAATGAATTAGTCGTAACAGAGCATGGAACAGCATATGACAAACACGTCAGATTATCGAACTATATAGACAATCCACACAGAAACCAAATTATAATGATACAAAAGCAAGTGTCCTTCGGAGCCGGGCCCTTAGCTTCCAAGGATACACTACCTTAGATTACTCCAGACGTAGAGATGAAATAAAGCACCAAGTCTTTCATATTAATGCATCAACAAAAGTACAGCAAAACAAGTCTTAACGAGACTCGATGATCAAAGTTCAAACTGAGACTTAAATTTACATATATGAAAAAAGGTCCCCGAGCTTAACACTGCTGCCCCTTTTTATAAGAGAAATGGCGGAGGTATCTAGATAACAAAAATAAGCAAGACAGCGATCCCTCAGGATCAAAGATCCTGAGGGATTCGCCAAGCCGTTACTCCTTGATTTTCCTTTCCCTGCTTCGCCGAATTGATAATTCTTCTTTCTTTCCCAGGTCGTTCTGCTTCGATCCACTTGATCTTGTCCGCATCTGGTTTCCTCCCAAAGGGACAGTAGTTACTCTTCCTTTGTCTTTTCCTCTTAAACAGTAATCCTTCGTTTCCACCCTTTTCTACATAGAAAAATAGCAATTATCAGTGATTAAGCTTTTCATACTAATTCTCACATATTCTACTAAAAATGCTTTATCTCTTTAAATTCATTATGCTAAAAGGGTTACAATTGCTACCGAAAAGTCACTAAATTGTTGGTCAAAAACATACCTTTCCAGAGTTCCACAGAAATTACCCTAGGGGCAGTTGGTAAAAACCTTGCTCTTGCATTAGAGAGGTACAAACTTTGAATCTTTCTCCTAGTAGGTATTGTATAGTTTCAATGTAGAGATGGAGTTCACAGCTTCACACAGATCAAATGAAAGGAAAACTATAAAGAAAACTCACAAAATTTCTGGAAAAATGCTAGAGGTGCTAAAATTTTGACAATAAGCGAGTAAAGTAAGTTTGATAACATCTGCGCCTTCAAATCTTGCGAAAAAGCTAAAAGGAAAAGCAAATTCCAATGTAGGTCCATGGGCTTTCTGTTCAATGGTTAACCAGGGGTGGTGAAGGAAAATCAAATT